>JAPPVO010000016.1:130968786-131381176 GCA_030407325.1 Camellia japonica | reverse complement strand
TCCTGACATCTAATACAAGAAACAAAGACGTTAGCACATTAATAAATGTGCCGAAGCTAAACACTCACGTCCTAATACATTGGACAACAATAATTCATTCCACGTAAGCACATAATCACATAAGCACCTACGAATTTCATTCCTGATGATAATGGTCCCAAAGCGTTACCATAGTTCCGGTTGGAAGCAGCAGTGATCAATTGCCTTTCCAACAAGACTACTAGCAACTCAAGGTCCAATCAACATCTTAAACTACATTCCATACCCACATAATCACATAAACATTTATCATGCAAACATATAAACACTACACTAAGTCTCTATCAAACGAGACGAACCCATTGTGATACTAATCACTTCCCACGTACCCAAAGTATCAAACCCAGTACGCTCTGATACCAAGTTTGTAACGCCCTCAAAATTAACCCAATATACATATAACAATAACTTGCATTATTAAAAGGAAACATTGCATTATCTTATTCATCAGAGTTTTACGAAATGGCAACATTACATGTAACATCATATAAATGCCCTACGGCCTACATCTTGCCAAGCCAACACTTGGACACAGGAAATTATGAGTTCTAACTCAAATACAATAAAAGCCCTAGGCTTGAATGTTTACATGTAATTCAAATAAAAACCATATACTAAAGACAAGGCGTCAAAGTCCAAATCCTTCCAAGCTAAGTCCTTGGAGGTAACTTATCACCTGAACCTGAAAATGATGTTCCCATATAGGGTGAGCCACAGCCCCAGTAGAGACATACTAAACCAAATATAAGCATTGAATAAAGCAATAGCATTTAATAGATGGTTAACACAAAAATGTCATTTTCACTTTCCATTATCTATTCAACTTTCCATTATTATCAACATGGCTCAGAACCTGGCCAAACTACAACAGTGAACTATATATCATATTCACATACTTCCAATATCAACAAAACAAATGAGACACAGGCTCATATCAAAACACTTCCATACTTCCAATATGATACACATTTTAGTGTTGTATCAATCACATGCAAAAACACTTCAATATCAATAAGCACACATAATAGTGATGCTAATGGAGTCCATCCCCTATCTCCTCCCAAACAAAATCCGGTTAAGAGGTCCATCCCCTATCTTCCCCTAACCGTGGAGTACATCCCATATCTCCTCCCACACAATATACATATGCAATGCTCAACTAATACATGTATGTAAACACATAACATATACATCTCACAATCAATACACATAATGTCTGTATTAATTCAACGGTCAACTTTAATGACTTAACCAATGTGATTAGTTTCAGTTATCCCTAATCCACATGCAATGTCTACAACAATCATGACTATCCTCCATCGATAGCCCAAAACAGTTATCTCTAAACAGAAAATAACTAAATCAACAATTCAATAGGCATATGATTTAAATTAACCAACTACCCCCATTTAATCTATAATTCCTCATATTTCGTGAATTCAACCATTATTCCCAATTTTCCTTAAATTAAACTTACAATTCAATTTAATACAACAACTAGGGTCTTTCTCCAAAATTACCAAAATACCCCCAACATATTAAGATACCAAAACTTAGAACAAAACGTATACATTGGAGTTGGAAATCCCTATCTCTAAGAAATAACCCAAAAGAGAAGACGAAGATGATGACCTAAACTCCAAAGTGCTCCAAAATCCAAATTGTTCAGATTAAACTGAAGCCCTCGACCCACTAACTTTTTAATAAAGGATCTAGGGTAGAAACACCCTAAAACTAGATGAAACCTAGGGTAGAAGGTGTGTAGGGAGAGAGAAGAGTCGGACCTAGGGTTTGGAAACAAAAAGAGATAGAAAAACTGATTAAAAACCCGCTACTGCCTATTTAAACTGAACAGGCTCGCTCGAGCGAAGACATGGTCGCTCGAGCGACCAGACACAAGAAAGCCTTGCTCGAGCGAGAAAAGCTCGCTCGAGCCAAAAACTCGATGCTTCAGGTCTGCAACCCAGAAGCTCGCTCGAGCAAAGAAATGCTCGCTCGAGCGAAGAACTCGAAAACATACACCTCGCTCGCTCGAACGAAGGAAGCTCGCTCGAGCCAAGAAACACAACTCTCAGGTCCTAAGCCCAGACGCAGACTCTCGCTCGAGTGACCAAAACCTGGCTCGAGCGAAGAACAAAAACAACAGCTCGCTCGAGCGACCAACTCCTCGCTCGAGCGAAGGTCCAAAAATCTGGACAGCAATACTTGGTTTCCAACCCAACCAACCTGTAACAAACCTGCCCAACACAACCCATAACTCAAAATAGGAATTAAAGGACAACAACAACAATAAAATAACAACTGAATCTACGGAACATAAGTCCGGGTACAACACTCTAAAGGAAAAAGACCGGGGTCGCTATAGCTTCTATTGTAAATATTACATCAAAACTGTTGTCAGAAAATGGCATATTCATGAAGTCAGCCTTCACATAGCTGCAGTTGTTGTCCACTCCTGCAATGCGGTTCAGTTCCTGCAGAGCAACCAAAGCACTCAAAGCATATAAACAAGCAAAAAACTCTTAACTGTTTTAGTGGTTATGAACAGGAAAGATAGTTGAATTTTAACTAGGAGATTCCACTATAATAGTATGTATTCAAAATCAATGCAGATATGAAGAAATAGTTCTGTTATACACCAACATGAAAATTACTTACTGTTCCTCTTGTTATTTGATACTCATTGTTGTTTATCCCTGTAATGTATGTATCACTACACAAGGTCATCAATATCAGTGCTATAACTTGAAAAAATGGACAAAATTAACAAAAAAAAGTTGAGTTTCCAATTTGTGGAGGTCTAATGTGATTCTCAGAAACAGTAAGGGGAAAGAAAAGAAAGTAAAGAGAGAGAAAAGGGAGATGGTGAACCACAACAAACTGTAGAAAGAAGTAGAAAATTTGGTACAAATCTTGCCTATCTCCCGTCATGACCTCGAATTAAATGAAGAAATAAGAAAGGTAGGTGCTGGAATGCAAAGGTGTAAGATGCACTAAACTTGCACTCAATGCCTTTTTATATTCAAGTGATATACAGCAAATGTGAATCCTCTTGAGTGCTACAAATAATTTAAGCACATTGATTTCACGATTCCTTTCTCTTTCACAAAACCAACTCAAAGCTATGCAATAATGGATCCTTACAAAATAAAGTCATGTATGACATGTATACTTGTCAAGAAAAAAGAAAAAAGAAAGTATGATGCATAACCTGAAGTAATCCTTCTCTATCTTTCTATTCCCTATTTCTTTATTTTTTTTTTTAATTTCGATTTTGTGTTAATAATGAAAATCATAACTTGTGTTACACGTGCTCTTCTAAATTTGTTAATTAACCATATCAGACACTCGACACTTGAGTAAGGATATGAAATATTTGTCCAATATGTCTAGTTGGACATGCACATTGAATATGCCTAAAGGCATCTCCAGCCCTTCACTTTACTCGTTTCAAATGTACATTTGAGCAGAAATCCCCTCCAAAACCAGTGTTTGTACGAATTCATAACATCAGAGCAGAAATCCCCTCCAAAAAATGGACAAGTGTGTTTTCGAAAATAGACCATCCATTTTTTCAGAGACACACATGAGCCCAATATTAAAAATTCAAGGAAATGAGCCCAATAGTACTTACAAAAGCATTTAACAGATGTTTCCTAATACAAGTATTTTAGACACTTCCCTGGCAGATTCCCATAACTACATATTTAATACTTAGAAATTAAGGCACCTCCAAATCATTTTCTATTTCTAGAAATATTAGCGTAGTTTTAAATACATGTTTCTTTAACTTCAGCAACAATTGCTTTTTAGACCTATAAATAATTTCCTCAATTTCTATAATCCAGGCAAATCAGAAAGTAAATTCCCGTTGATGTTATGTATGTGTGTGTGAGAGAGAGCAAGTGAATTACTCATCCAACAAGTTGCTTTCAAATTTGAACACACAATACCATCACCACACATTACACATGTCAATTTTTAAAACATGAACCAAAGAAACAAAATGATAATGCATTACAATAGGATTTTCTCTAAACAATATGAAACATATAGCTCCTTTTCTCCCACATATGTATGTTTTCAACTAATCTATCATGTTATTCTTTATTTGTAGTAGCTATCTCTAACTCATTCGGCTTTGGAGGACACAATGCGGTGATTGCTTTCACTCCATATTTACACCCTAAAAAGGACTCAAGGAAAGAAATTCCCTGCAAAATGAACATAGAACAGAGGGTCGGTTTATAGAACCTGTGCATATGCATATAATCTTTCATGTGTTCTACAAACAAAACCTGTGTTTCTTTTTTCTTGACAAGTATACATGTCATACATAACTTGTCCATTTATATATATACATATATTACAAAACTAAAATCACTTCCTACCATGTCGCATTTCAGACAGCTGCAGCCAGGGCTCACTCAATGTCAACTAATTGGCAAGTTTTTTATTATGTAACCCCAAATTAGAACTGGTCAAATCTCCTCTTCAATTCTAGCACATTGCCCATATTCAGTGTTTATTCGCTTTGTACACAAAATATATAGGTAGTGGGAACCCACGTCCAGTTGTTAAGGTAATATAATTTGTTAAGAGGGAGAAAGCTTCAATCAACTACTAAACAAATACCTACACTGATTGAAGGGCTATAAAAAGGGTTAGCATTCCCTTTCTAGAAGTATCAAGTAGTAGTAATTTTGGGTATTACAAACAAAGCCTAAGAAGTGCATCTGAAAATGGCCACTTCTTTGCCAATGGCACTATGTGCCTTGGCAATATTTTGTTAGCTACACATGTAGCAGCTGACTACAAGCCTTACACTTATGCATCTCCACCACCATCACTTTCTATTACAGCTCCCCAAAGCCACCACACCAGACGGTTAAAGCAATCAATAACATGTTGTACGAATTCATAACATAGATGTAAATAAAGCAATTAAATTGGACATCAACAATACCTTTGTTTTCTCTCTTGAAGCACTACTGAGTCTTGGCATTAATTGAAACCTTCATCGATACGTACCAGTGACACCAAAATAGAAGCCATCAAAAAAAAAAAATTAAATTTAACAAAATCAATACCAAAAACAATTGAAGTTAAGAGACTTGGTAAATTGACATTATTAAGTCCCATTTAAACATTCATAACAAGCATCCAAGTTAAACACTAAACCCCAAATTGAAAAGCCCCAAATTTTGAAATTGAAAAACCCTAAGCCCTAATTTTCAAATTGAAAAGCCTCAAATCAAAACTCAAAACCCTAGTATCTAAACATGCACCTGAAATTGGACGGTGGGAGGGAGAGGTGCGAGAGCTCCGGTCGGAGGGAGAGGTGAGACAGCTCCGTTTGCTTCGTTCGCGGGTCTTCGTCGACCGGAGGGAGAAGCGAAGATGAACCGGGCTGCGAAGGAGGTAGCTCCGAAGGACTGCTCGAGCAACGCAATGGCCGTCACGAGCGAAGCAATGGCTGTTGCTCCGAAGGACTGCTCTTCCCTCCGTCTCTCTTCATGGTCTCTTTTTCCTCCATCTCTTCTTCGTCTTCTCCCCTGTTAGTCTTTCTCTATTTTTCCCTTTTTCTTTTTTTTGGGGACTAGGGAGTAGAAATTTAGACAAAATTTTATGAGGAAATTTTAATTGAGGCAAAATTTTGAAGGGCTTGTTTCAAATATTGAGAAGAAATTTGAGACAAAATTTTGTAGTAAAAATTGGTTTTAATTTATATTTTTTTAAGTTTTATTATTTATGTTTGTAATTTTACCTTTATTAAGGTTTAATTAATATTTTGAATGAAAATAAATAAATTTAAGAAATTTTATGATTTTAATCAATAAATAATAATTCTATTAAAAAATAATTATTATTATATTCTTAATAATTTATTATTTAATTATTAATATTTTTTTTCAACTGATTATTAATAGTTATTTCAAATCGTAACAAAATTAATTAATATTAGAAAACATTCAAAACTACGTAGTTTTGATACAAAATATGGCACAGAGAGAGAGAGAGAGAGAGATACCTGTTGTAGCGAGCGCCGGCCGGCGACGTACGAGTTAGCCGGTGTGACAAAGATGGACGAACGGTGTGACGGAGATGAATGGGTGAGGGGGTGACAGAGAGATATAGAAAGTAAAATACATGCATCTAAACAGAGAGATATCTATCTGTTGGTTCAAATTTTTTTTTTATTGATTTTAAGCATTTGGTGACGAAATTTGATTTTCCTCTCTAAAAATAATACATTTTGAGATGAAATTATTTCCTCTTTAAAATTTTTTTACAATGGTGACGAAAAATTTCGTCTCCAAAATGGCGCCAAATTTTAACAGGGTGAGAAACTGTTTTGTGACGAAAAATAAAATTTAGAGACGAATAAAGTTTTTGTCACCAATTGTTTTATTTGATTTTAAGCATTTGGTGACGAAATTTGGTTTTCATCTCTAAAAATAGTACAATTGGAGACGAAATCTTATTTTCATCACTAAAACATGTATATTTGGAGACGAAATATTTTTTCGTCATGCGTTTTCGTCACCATAAACCTTTTTTGTTGTAGTGAGATAAGTAAGTGAACATATGGGGGAATATATAGTCGACACTAGATAAATAGGTGAAATAGTAGACAGATAGACAGATAAGTAGGGATAATATAATAATTATTATACTTATAGTCCGAAAAGATTAAGATGAAATTTTTAAAATTAAATTTATAACCCGAATTCCTTAAAAAATTGTACCAAAAAAAAAAAAAAAATGGGTTGCACCAAACATGCAACCCTAAATAAATTTTGGGGGGGCCAAAGCCATAAATGGACCCATAGTCCTTGAAAATTTGACAAAACATTGAATGCACAATGAATTAAAATCCCATTACACTAATCCAAAGTAAAAATAGACAGAGGTCAAAAAAAGACTAGAGAGGGTCCAACCTAACCACCAAGAAAAGTTTTATAGAAAGGGTCTCAAGTGTCTTTTTCTAGCTCTAGCTGGCTTTTGTGATAGACACATATTTCCCACACTCTACAAAATCTATCTTTTTTATAAAGAGGAAATGTCATTTATGTTTGTTTCTAGTTTTTTGAAAATATTTTTTAGAAAATTTTATTTTCTTATTTTTTATATTTTTTTATTTTTATTGATTTTTTTAATATTTGAAGCAAATTTTTTTTTTATTTTTAGATACACCTAACATAGATGCACTTAAAAAGTATAATTTTCGTAAAAAATCTTTAAAAAATTCACTAAATACCAAAAAATACCAAAAATATAAAAAAATACGAAAATTCAGTATATTTTTTCTATTTTTGTGTATTTATTAATTTTTTCAAATATTTTTTCATAAATATTTTACTTTTTAGATACATAAAAGTAAGGTGCATCTAAAAAAATAAAAAAATTACTTAAAATTTTAAAAATATTCACTAAAAACAAAAAAAAATATGAAAAATAAAAAAATTTAATTTTTACAAAATTAAATTTAAAAAATTAAAATCAAACACATTAATAATTTTGAGATCAAAAAGTTTTGTCAAAAGGAGCAGGTATGTGCTTCTACTACCACTTTTTGTGCCTTCCTTCTTCAAAACTCACATGATGCATGTACTCACTTCATGACTCATGACTTTGTCAAAAGAACACATACCCTCTTTGACTTCGTCAACCTTTTCATTAAATATATACATAATAATGTAGGACGAGTAATTAAAGAGTGTCTAGTACAATTTAATTGAAGAGTTTCTACTTCTAAAATGGGTAAAATACACTACCACCTCTTTAGATTTGGTCTAATTACATTTTATCTATTGATATTTTAAAAATTATTTCTATTTTTGTGGTTAATAATCTCATTTCACAAATACTCCTGTTTAGATAAAAGGTAACAACTAAGGGTTCATTTGGCAAGATGGTTTGTGACTAAAATAGCCACAAAAGACAAAATAGACTATTTTAGCCACAACAAACAAAACATCACATCCAACCCAAAATCATTACACTCTTCTCTCACAAAAAAAGTCAAAAAAGTCAAAAAGCCAAAAAGCCCTTCCCAAACCAAGTTTTTTAGCCCAGGCTAAAAAAGTCAAAAAAGCCAAAAAGCCAAAAAGCCAACCCACTTCCCAAACCAACCTAGAAAAATTGAGAAAATTACATTGAGAAAAAAAAGTCAAGCAAAGAAAAAGAAAAAACAATCAGAGGAAGTAAGACTCTGTTTGGGAAGAGGCTTTTTGGGCTTTTTTTGGCTAAAATAGCCACAAAAAACAAAATAAACTATTTTAGCCACAACAAATAAAATATCACATTCAACCCATAATCATTACACTCTTCTCTCACAAAAAAAAATCAAAAAAGTCAAAAAGCCAAAAAGTCCTTCCCAAACTAAGCTTTTTAGCGCAGGCTAAAATAGCCAAAAAAGTCAAAAAGCCAAAAAGCCAACCCACTTCTAAAGCAAAGAAAGAAAAGAGAGAGTGTATAAGTTCAACATTTTTATTTCGTCTAAATAATTACAATGATAAATGAGTTAGTATAATTTCTTAAACGTCAATAAGTGATATGTATTAAACTCAAATCTCAAGTGGTGTAAGTGTAATTTACCATTTAAAAAACTAATGTCCTCATTGACTGACTCGATTATTTTAATAAATAAAAATAACAATGTAGGACAAGTAATTAAAGAGTTACTAGTACCACTGACTGGAATGGTAAAAATCTAAAAAAAGATTAATAAAAAAAAAAGAAAAAGAAGAGGTCAAGCTAAGATTATTGATTTCAAACTATTGAGGTTTGCAATTTGGAAAAGCAAACTCAAAAATATTTTAAAATTTGGTAGTTTCTTCAGATGCGACTAGTTAAACACAACTCATTGATTTTGTGTTAGGTTTCAATTTTATTTTTTTTTTAAGAACTTTTTTTGTTTTAATTATAACTTTGCTTAAGAATTTTGATTTCCTTGTTTCAGTACATCTCATAGATTAATTAGTATTCAAATTTAAGCTTAACTTAAATTTACTATTTTCAATATTATTTTTTTTTAATTTGTTACCTATTTTGTGTTGTACAATGATTAAAATTAATCCATTCTAAATAGAGATGTAAAATACAATCGGAGGCAACTCATTTAA
Source organism: Camellia japonica (assembly GCA_030407325.1). Lineage (NCBI taxonomy): Eukaryota > Viridiplantae > Streptophyta > Magnoliopsida > Ericales > Theaceae > Camellia > Camellia japonica. The sequence goes on along the minus strand of JAPPVO010000016.1, from coordinate 131,372,009 downwards.
TAATATTTCAAAATTTTTTTTTTTCCTTGTGAATTCAAGGTTATTTTGGGCACTCGAGCTAAAAGTTCATATTTGAAATTTTCGGGAGAGTTGTTTCAATCTCTATTCTTTTTCAAACATAATAATAATAATAATAATAATAATTTGAAAGACTATATTACTTTCACATATTTGTCTATTTGTTTATACGTATATCTATCTATTTATGTATTTATCTATCTGTTCACTTTTTCACTTATCTATCCACCGCAGGTTGCTAGCATCGTTTTTGGTGACGACAAATTTTATAGCAACTTTTTGATGAGTCGCTGGTGGTAATAGTGGATTGCGATTGATAGTAATTTGTGAGAATAGAGAAAGAAAATAAAAATAAAAAATAGAAAGGTAAAAAAAAATTCATTGAAAATAATAATTTGTAATTCTCGCTAATATATTTCATTAATTATATTTTTAAAGCAAAAATAAATCAAATCCTTATAATATACATTCATAAATGTGGTTGACTTCCCTTCAGTTCTTAATCGGACTAGAGGGTGCTGTTGGACTTGTGGGGGCCCACCAAGGGTCCCGTTTTGATAATTTGAATCGTTAATGTATAGAACTCGTTGGGTACTATATGTCTGTAAAAAATTACGTTGATCGGATATTGATAGTCATGTGATCAAATCAATTTTGTATATAAAAAAAAAAATAGACAATAAAAAAATAAATGGTTGACAGAAATCTGATCCGATAAGATCGCTATCGATATTCGATCAACGTGATTTTTTACAGACATATAATACTTTACGAGTTTTACATATTGAATAATTCAAATTATCAAAACAAAACCCATAATAGATCTTTACGAACCTAACAATACCCTCTAAGCAAATCATGAACGAAAAGAAAGCTTAACCCTTCCTAAAAATAGACTAGTTTCCATTTTTTAGGGGAATGAATTAGGGCTGAGTAAGGAATCCGTGAAATCCGTAATCCGATCCAGTCCAGTCCAATCCGATAGGTTCGGATTGGTTTTTTGAATCTGCGGTTCGGTTCCGGATTGAAGAATTAAAAATCCGTAGTCCACGGATTGGTTCTAGATTGAACCTCACGATTCCGGATTGGAACCGATCCGGACCGTATACAAATAGTCTATATTTTTATTATACATCCTCCCCCATAGTATCTTCTTATTCTATATAAAATCTAAACTCAAACCTAAAACCGTATAATATCTTCTTTTATTACTTTTGTTTGTTAGTTTTTAGTTGTAATTTGTAATGGTCTAAATATTTATGGTAAAATCAGTTTTCTTATAGTTGTTTAAATTCTAGAACAGTATGTCGCTATTATAGAAAAACATGTTGCTATTGTGGAACTAATATAACGCTATGTTTATATTTTCAACCGCGATTGGGACCTCGAATCCGAGGTCCCCCGAATCCCCCGAATCCCCTTTTTTTTTTTTTTTTTTTTTTACAGGGGAAGAAGCAGAAGACGAAGAAGGGGGAGGGGAGGGGAGGGAGGGGGAGGGGAGGGGGGAGGAGGGAGGAGGGGACTGGAGGGGGCCTAAAAAATGGAGGGGGAGGGGAGGAGAGGGGAGGAGGAGGAGGAGGAGGAGGGGGACGGCGGAGCTGCGACGGCGGAGCTGCGACGACCGGGGCAGAGCTGCGACGGGGTAGCTGCGACGGGCCGGCGGACGGCCGGAGGCGAGCTGCTGCGACGACCTCCTCTTCCTCTTCCCTCTCTTCTCTTTCTCTCCCTCTCCCTCTTCTCCCTCTTCTCTCTCTCCCTCTGCGTCAACAATGGCGGAAAAAAAGAAAAAAAAAAAAAAAAATTCAAAATCACTGAAACGACGTCGTTTCAGTGATTCGGGGGATTCGGGGGAAAATTTTTCGAGGTGCAAAACATTTTTCTTATATTTTTATGAAATTAAAGTGTTATATATATATATATATATATATATTTTGTTATTTAATTATGTGAATCCGTAGTCCTAAACCGATCTAATCCGTATTTAAATGGATTGGTTCGGATTGGTTCCATGATTTAAACGGATTGAATTGGTTCTAATTTTTCAGAAATTATAGATAATGGATTGATCCTAATTTTACCCCAATTCAATCCAATCCGGATCATACTCACCCCTAGAATGAATTGGAGACACTTCATAAAAATAGACTAGTCACCATATTTTGGGGGGATGAATTGGAGACATTTTTATCTTTCAAATTATTTGGACTTGGTGTCAACGGTGTGATAGTACACTGCGTCAATAGTACAAAATCTGCCCCTCATGTCTGTACTATCAGCCATGAATTGACAATTAGTGGGTCATCCATAAGAAATGACAACACTTCATAAAAATAGACTAGTTACCATATTTTGGGGGGATGAATTGGAGACATTTTTATCTTTCAAATTGTTTGGACTTGGTGTCAATGGTGTGATAGTACACTGCGTCAATAGTGCCCCTCATGTCTGTACTATCAGCCATGAATTAACAATTCAGCAGTGCTAGGACCTCCGCACCCCACCTCTACGTGGCGCCTGTGAGACCAAGACTTAAAAATAGGACAAATTACAAACACCTCTCAAAATTTGGTAAAAATACAGATTTTCTTCTGAGGTTTGAGAAATTACATCTCGCTCCTTGAGATTTATATTTTCATAACAAATTGTCCCTTGAGGTTTTTATTTTCATACAGATTCTCCCATAATTTTTCCTAATTTATTATGAAATTTAACCCTCAGGGGACAATTTGTAATTTCTCAAACTTCAAGGGAGAATCTGTATTTTCACCAAATCTCAAAGGAGTGTTTGTAATTTGTCCAAAATAAAATAATAATAATAATAATAATAATTTGGACCAATCAAAAAACGTCTTTTTCCTTAACAATTAGTGGGTCATCCATAAGAAATGACATCAGCCCTAAAACAGATATAATTGTCGTTTGAAATATATATATTTTTTTTGAATTGACTAGTTCGAATTTTTTTAATTTGGTATTAAAAAATTTATTTGGATTGATTTTTTTAAATTTTTGTAAGAAAAAATAAAATAATTATGATTTAAATATAATATTTTATTATATTAATTTTTTAACTTATTTTATTTTTTAATGACTAATTTAGTTTTAATCCAATTTATGTAGCCAAATGAAGCCATAATTGTTCGTATTTCTGGTCAATAACAAATTATCTTTTTGATCCTTGGTTTGGATTCATTGTAAATATTCCAATTTACTAATCCATCATCCATGGTTAAAAAAAAAAAAAGTGATTTTGCATGATTAAGGGTTTAATAACATGATCAATAATTGTATTTCCTTAGTCAAGAGAGAGAGGCCATAACTGTTTATTTGTAACAAGAAAATTTTGATTTTTTTAATAAGAGCAGAGATTGGTCTAATTTACTTGAAACACAATCCATTATTAAGGGAAAAGTGGGATTTTGCAAGATTTAAGGGCTTCTATTGGATCAAATTTTTCGATTTAGGGGTTGTTTGGGGTGTCTTAAATAAGTGTACTTTTTGTCTTTTTAGACTAAAAAATTGAGGAAGAAAACATGGATATTTGGGTTAACTTTTTGACTTTTTATGGGAAAATGTGTAATAAAAAATTGTAAAAATTGATTTGTAGGAAAAAAATTAGGATTGGGAGTTGTGCAGCCGTAATTGTTGACTTTTGATAAATAGTGTTAACTTTTTGAGTAACTTTTTTACTTTTTAACTTTTTTTACAATATGCCAAACTTGGCCTTAGTTTTTGATGAGTAGGATAAAAATCTGAACTTTACCATTATGATAAGGTCTATGGAGTCTACTACGGATTTTATTTTGATAATCAAACCGTTTGTTTTATGAAGTTTTTCCGTATGTATCATTACCTTACCAAACTAAATCAAATCAAATTAAATCAAGTCTTAAGTCCCATCATATGGGATTGACTCTGTGTATATCATTAATGAAAAGAAATTAGATTTATTCAATAATCGTAATATTTTCATCTTATTGTGTTTGCCTATAGAAAAATAGATAGTTTATTTTTAAAAACATATTTATCGTTTATTGTTTTGGAGATAAATACGATATAATAAAAAGACTGCGATTTAGGGGTGGGTGTGGGTCGGTTGCGGCCACAGAACTTCTAATCCGTCATCCGCTTGTCAAATTAGCGGATTGAAAAAAATTAATCTGCATCCGTCCACCAATCCGGTGGATGTGGATTGAGCGGATTGACAGATTGGTGGATGGATGAGAATTGGTTTAGCGGTTTAAAATTTTATAAATTTTTAATATAATTTAACTTGTGTTAAAAAATAAAAAATAAAAAACATAATTTAACTTGTACACTTTCTAAAAAAAAAAAAAAGTATTGTAATCAATGACTTAAAAAAATATTACAATCACTACATGCCTCATCCAAAGAAAGAAAGTTTAAAATTTTAAAATATTACAATCACTACATGCATCATCCACATATTATAATCACAACATGTCTCATTCACATAAAGTATTACAATCTGTGGTTCTTAAAATATAAAAACAATTCAAACCACCAAAACCATGAACAGAGCAGTAGTAGAGATTGTATGACTATGTATTGTTACATTTATATCTGTTTTTTAAAAACAAAAACCAACCAGCATATATCACATTTTTCATTTATTATTTTTAGACTTAGATTTAAAAATCAAAAAATATAGATAAATAATACATTTATTTTTTTCAATTCAAAATATATATTCAAGTTGAAAACTCTTTTTCAATAGAATATTTAAACTATTTTTCAATTGAAAACACAAACAGAATATCTATACAAATTAAAAATACAAAGCCTTACAAATTACTAAGGGTGTTCGCGGTTTGGTGGTTCGGTTGTTACCAAAGAAACCTCAAATCTACCATCCATCCATCCAAAATTAGACGGATTGAAAAAAAATCAATTTGCAACTGTCCGCTCGTCATCACGCATCCATCCAAAATGCGGCGGATCGGAGCCAAGTTTATTATGATTGGTATTATTATTATATTTTATTTAAATTATACAGATACGGTCACTATACAACCAATATGAGTATTGAGCCATCAGAATCAACTATCACAACCGTAGCCAATGTAACGCCCTCAAAATAATACAATAAATCCAACTGTTATGTGGAAGATATAATAGAAATAAAATATTTTCATTCATCAGAGTTTGTTTATAAAGTTTAACATATAGTCAAATGCCCTGTAGACATACATCTTCTCAAGTCATTGCTTGGTTATACAAAAGTGAGCACAGCTCATTACAAATAAAGCCCTTGGCTAAACATATAACAATACACAATAAAGAAGCTCTTACTTCCCATAAGTCCCTCTACGCTATTGCCTTGGTGGAAGCATATCACCTGCACTTGAAAATTGTATTCCCATATAGGGTGAGCCACAATCCAGTAGAAATAATCTAACACAATATATGAGGTTTAGCAAAGGTATAAATACCAAGTGCATAAACAATGCCGGTACTAAAACATCCACAAACTTGTATATCCATATGATACTAAAGCCAAACTTTATTCCATTTTCCTTTAATTTATTTCTAGCTCATTTATACTTCTCAATTCATGAGTCAAGACCATTATGTTTCAATTCAATTCCAGTTCATTATTCTACTCAATTCATGAGTTAAGTCCACTATCCTTCTGTAGACCGCCTGAACTCGCTCCGTGCGCCACCCTTTCGGAGAGGGTGCGAATTGGGTTCTAGTTACAACAGTTCGGACTCCTGTCACGGTTCTGTATCTAGTCTCACAAAGTGCAATGTAAGACTGATAAATCACCAAAGAGTCCAAATCCGACAAATCGTTTTGGAAAATCGATTTTAATCAAAAAGCACCAAACATGGACTGCTTTGCCAGATTTCAGAGTCGCCACCTAAATATTTTATTTTGGGAAATTTAGGAAACCCCTGACTCGTGCCCAAGGCCACGTGTCCGTCATTATCAAAGTTGCCTCGGCTCGGGAACTTGGGTATGAGAGGGGAAGGTCTTGAAATGAGCACCCCCGCTCGCCTGATCAAAGATCGGCCTCTACTAACATGATATGTTGTTTTGAAAACACATGTGTTGTTGTTTGATTATTAGCTAACTTACTTTGTGATACGCACAACATACAAGTATAGACTAAATCACTCGATTTGGAACAAAATATCTCATGTTTGTTTGTGAAAATGGTTTGAATTTGCTACCCTCAAGTAGGCTAAAACGCGGATTTGCCACCAAACAAGGTGGGCTTAAAACATGATGATTTGCCACTTCAAGTGGGCTTAAAACTCACATTTTGATGCATTGTTCCAATTCAAGTAATGAAGCCTTCATCCATAGGCGTTCATGCAGTTATAGCAATTAAGCACATAGCCTAATGGCAAGCATGCTATCATGGCAGTCACTTACACACATGCAAGGATGCTAAAGCGAAAATACTTACAGTGTACTCCGAGCCAAAACAGAAAACTAGTTAGAAACAATGCATGATCCTAACTATGTTAAAATACCTAATGCAACACATGCAAAATGCAATTAAAATAGGCTCGGCTACCTAAGATGGCATATGAATGCAACATTTGATAACATGCTGTTAAACACGTATTCAAGTAAATGTATTGAAATACAATGCAGTTTGAATGATGCGCCGAGCCCGGTGCATGCAAGACAAATGAATGAATGCAAACATGCAAACATAAGGCATGCTAATTGAAATATGCCCTAAACTAACCATCAAAAGCAGTAAGTAAAAGGAAGAAAGAAATGGGGGTTGGAAGACATGCACACACGCACGTACGCTTGCTTATTACAACAATGTGCCCTCTTGAGGGAGGGTCCGAATGAATTAGCTAAGCTAATCTAAGCTAAGCTAACTAATCTAATTAAGCCAATTAGACTAATTATTACAAACCAAATCGAATAACTAGTAAACTACTTACTAATTATTACAACACTTAATCAATTAGTAGCTAATTAATTAAATTACAAATTCAAGCTAACTAACAAGTAAAGCTAATTACAAATTACACTGCCTCAGCTCTGTTCCAAGAGGTTGAAGATGCAAGCTCGGTTTCCGCCCCGAAAAGCTCTCCGGTTTGCTCTTTAGAGGCTCTGTTTTGCAGGGTGTCTTCCAGAGCTTGTTGTTGAAACTTACCAAAACAATGCTAGGGAGTGCACCAGTGGCCTGCCAGCCATGAGAAGCTGCTGCCGACCCCCCTGCCGGCCAAGGATGTGCACTGCTGGCTAAGGATGAAGGGGTGCCGGCCAACAATGAGAGGGTGCCGGCCACTGGTGTGCTGTGACACAAAACTGCAATAGAGCACAAAACAGAGGAAATTGAGGGTCTCCCAAGAACATGTATGTACTATGCCCCTCAATATCATCTCAAAACATCAAGGGAGAGGCATCATTAGATCCAAAACCATCAATCAAGCATCTCAATGCATGATGGCTAAAGATCCAACTTGCATAAATTCAATAAATGCAATGCAAACAAGACTCTAGGGCCGTTACCTTATCGTGAAAGATCAAAGGTAATGGAGACAAAGGGAATTGGCTCATTTTCATCACTTTAAGTATGAAATGAACCAATTTTCCTTGTGTTCAACATAACGTCCGGTTGAACACCATGCAATGCAACACCCAACATGCTTATCTTGGCATATTTTACTTGGTTCATTTTAATTACTCATTTTAAGTTACCAAGCCATTCATTAACCAATTTGTCCAATTGTGAAAGTCCTCTAATGAGAGGAAGGTCAACCAAGAGAATGGTTTAAGGCATAGGAGAAACCATACCTTTGACTAGGAGGAACCCTCAAAAGAGGGTTAAAGCCATTTAAGCACTAGCCTCAATCCCATGCATTAAACTCAAACTCAAGACTAACCAATCCCCAAAACAAATCAAAAGCAAAGAAATGAGGGAGATGGTAGATTTTTTAGTGCTAAAGTGGCATGAAAAACAAGACTCTAACATGCAAACACTTCATGTACAACATGCTAGAAGGCTTAAGCATTAAAACTAGTGAAGAGCTTTACACTAGGACTATGCAAAATCAATCACAAAGGACCAAACCAGCCCTAGACAGACCTCAAGCATGCCAAAACAGTGGCCAAAATGAGTTGAAATGATAGCATGAAAAGCAAGAAATGCATGCTCATGCATTGACCCATAAACAAGGCACAAGGCACAACTCTTAAACACAATGAAGGAGTGATATATGTGAGAGTGTGATGGAGTTTTATGCTCTGAAATAACACGCTAAATGACGCCAAAACATGCAAATACCTCAAGCTTAACATGGTAAAGACTTCGAAACTCAAAACTAGTCAAGGCCATTTACACTATAGCTATACAAGACAAGTCTCAAAGGGCCAAGACAACTCAAAACAGAGTTAAAGCATGATAAAATAGTGGCAAAAAGCATGTTGAAGTCAAGCCAAAACAAGCTAGAACAATAGGCCAAAACACCGAGTATGCTAGGCTAGTGAGCAAGATTGCACTACAAGTTCAAAAACTAAGCAAGAGGTGACCCCACCAACCAAAATCAGAGTTAAAAGCATGTCAAAATAACACCAAAAACATGCTACAAAAGAGTAGAAAGATGGGCTAACTCATTAGGCATGTTAAGCTAGTAAGCAAGATTACACTACAAGTGTAAGATGCAAGCAATGAGTGGCCAAACTAGCCAAAAACAGAGTTTAAACATGTTAAAATAAAGCCTAAAACATGCTTAAACTAAGCTAAGGCAAGTCACAAAAACATGCTACTTTGTAATGCTAACAAGGCATGGCATGGAGAGACAAGGAGGGGAGGCCACCACCTCCCATTTTGGACCTCAAAACAAGTTTTCTACCAACAACATTCAATTAGCGTATTTTATCTTTGAAAACAAACGGTCTAAGACTAAATCTAATACTTTCCTTTATGTGTAGTCCAATAACACTCGAATGTGATTAAAAGGTCAAATTAAAAACGGTGGTGCTATATATATTAATTAGTGTACACACTAGTATACCAACTAGTATTATGATATTATTATTTATCACATTTATTATACAAGTTATAAATATAAAAAATTATACAAATAATGTCACACCATCTATTAATACACTAATATATACATTATTCGGTATATCGCATCAAAAATGGTTCGTAGCTCAAAACTGATGAGGCTCGAATGGCCCGAACTGCCCAAAACGACGTCGTTTTGGATAGTGTTTTTTTTTTTTTTCTTTTTCTTTCTTTTTCTTTCGATCACAGATAGGAGAAGAGGAGAGAGAGAGAGAGAGAAAAGAGAGGAGAGAGAGATGAGAGAAAGAGAAAAGAGAGGAGAGGAGAGGCGATGATCGACGGTGATGGTGGTGGCGCCGGTGGGTATCACCGATCTCTCTGTGTATCACTGATCTCTCTGTTTTCTCTCTTTTTTTTTTTTTTCTAAGTAGATCTGGATCTGGAAAAAAAAAAAATGTTGATGATGAAGCAAAAATTCAAACCCAGCTCTCTTATGAATTTTGCTTCTTATGATGTTGATGTTGATGTTGATGTTGATGAAGATGTTGTTGTTGATGTTCTGTTTTCTCCTCTTCTTCTTCTTCTTCTTCTTCTTCTTTTTTTTTTTTTTCCAAGTAGATCAGGATCTGAAAAAAAAATAAAAAATAAAAAATAAAAATTGTTGATGATGATGATGATGGTGATGTTGATGAAGATGTTGAGTTATCCAGCTTCCTCTTCTCTTCCTCCTCTTCTTCTTCTTCTTCATCACTTTGATATCTTTCATCTTCAGAAAAAACGAGAAAGAGAACGAAAAAGAAAAAAAAAAAAAAAAAATTTTCAAAATGTCGTCGTTTTCTACTCGGGCCATTTGAGCCCCATGAGGTTCGAGCTACGAAACGGGTTGTATATAGCATTATTCAATTGAAAAAGTCATATTGATGTTACTTTTGGCGGACAACATTCAATTGGCGTTGATTCTCTCATTGATGTTATAATAGCTGACTCGATCATTTCGTGGAAAAGAATTATTTAGGCGTGCGGAGTTAAATTCTAGTTAACTTTGGAACCGGTGATGCATGCATGAATGTTTATTAGTACAAATTGACAGTCTTGGGCCTATTTTGGAAATTTAATTAAACATTAATTTTTAGTATTTTAATTTTTTTAAATCATATCATTTTTTTATTTTTTATGTTCTTTTAAAAAAATTAAAAACTTGGCTCCTTTTGGTTAGGGTTTTAAATTATACTTTCACATATTGATTTGAGTGTATTGTTTGTTTTGAACTTTCAAATTATAATTTTACACCCATTTTTCAAAACTCAATTCAAAACATAATCATTTACTTTTCAAAACTCATAACCAAACACATAATTCAAAATTCTTTTCAAAACTTAATTCAAATCAATATTTTAATTTTTAAAATATTTAAATATTTTTAAAATATTTTAATTTTGTTAAGATTTTAAATATTTTAATATTTAAATATGTTACGATTTTTTTAATTTTTAAATTTTTTGAATATTTTTAAATATTTTAATTTCAAAATATTACAATTTTAATTTTTTAATTTTTTAAATATTTTATAAAAATAAATTCAAACTCTATTTTATGAAAATATTTTTAAATATTTTAATTTTTTTGTTATGTATTTGATTACGATTTGAGTGTAGAGTTGTGAAAGTAGTATGGAGTTTCGAGTTTCGAGTTATGTGTTTGGTTATAAGTTTTAAAAATAATTTCTTAATTGAGTTTTGTTTTATGTGTTTGGTTACGATTTGAGTGTAGAGTTGTTTTTAAATTTAAAATATTAACATTTTAAATTATTTAAATTTTTTGAATATTTAAATTATTTAAATTTTTATGATTTAAATTTTTTGAATATTTATTTTAATTTTTTACTTGTTAAATTTTTTAGATTATTTAAATATTTATGATTTAAATTTTTTGAATATTTATTTTGAAAAAAAAATATTTCCTTTGTAATATTTTCAATTAAAAAATTGATTAATGTTATTTTCTGTTAATAATAAATTTTTTTAATTGAATTTTAAAAAGAGTTTGGTTATGAGTGTTGAGCAGAATTTTCAATAGTGTGAAAATAATGTGTTTTGTTATGAGTTATAATAATTTGATTTAAGTTTTGAAAACTCTTTTCAAAACTCATAACCAAACAAATTTTCTTACTTCACATGTCAAATCAAACTTTCAAAACTCAATTCCACACTCAATTCAAAACTCAATTCAACACTCTCTTCAAAAACCATAATCAAACAAATTTTTTACACTCAAATCATAATTCCACAACTCACAAACTCAAAATACAACTCATACTCTCAAATTATATTTACAAAACTCTACTAAACGCAACCTTAATTTTTAACATACTTCTCAAAATAGACCTTAATAGCAATGATCGTCAATTCTCAACAAGCGTAATTCTAATTTTGTGTGTGTTTTTGGTTTTTATTTTTATCTTTATTATTATTATAGAAAATTACAAAACTTAATATATTACACATATAATAATATGTCATCTAATAAAATATAACGAAATATAAAATGGATCACAGAAGGAATAAAAAAAGAGCGGTGCTATTAATATCTCATGAATTATTTTGGACCTTCCATTTCTTTGGACCCCCACGTATAAATTTGGAAACGCTTAAAATTTCTTCCCTCCCCTCCCCAAAAAAAAATACAAAAATTATCTTTAAACATTCTACCGATTGAATACACACGCTCCACACCTCGACACCCCCAAAAAAATTTCCCTTCCAAAAAATCCTAACGAAACCCACTAAGAAGAAGAAGAGTCTCATCCTTTTTCGAAACCCACGAAGAAGAAGAAGAAGAATACTGTCTCTGCCGGTTTAATCATTATCACAATTGGTATGTTCTCTCTCTATCTCTCTCTCTCTCTCTCTCTCTCATTTCTTCTCATTTTGATTGCTTCTTCAAAATTGAAACTGCCGAACTTGAAAAAATAAAATTTCTACAAGTGTTAAGAATTTTAATCGTTGAAAGTGTTAACAAATTTCCATGTTCAGCCCTACATTCCGGAACATGTAATCTATGTTTGGGAATGTGTTCACGAACAAATAAGTAATGTTCGGACCTATATTTCCAAACTTGAAAAAATGAAAACTTCTACAAGCGTTAACAATTTTGACTGTTCGATGTGTTAAGAAATTTTCATATTCAGACTTGCATTCCCGAACATCACTTACTTGGTCGGGAACATCTTCACAAACAAATAAGTAATGTTCGGACCTGTATTTCCGAACTTGAAAAAATAAAAACTTCTGCAAGCTTGAACAATTTTGACCGTTCAATGTGTTAACAAATATCAATGTTTTGACCATTCAATGTAGGTAATCAAATGGTTGCCACCGTTATCGCCGGAATATTGCCACCAAAGGGTTTTCAATTTGAGGGTGGGTAGGTTTTCAAGGTGGGATTTGGGGAAGATGGATGGGTAGTGATAGAGGTGGGTGTTCTCATAAATCTTAATTTATGATGTAGTGAGTGTGTAAGTTTAATTTTGAGATAGGGTGTCCCAAAATTAATGAGGTCCTTTGTAGTAATTTTATTTGAGGTTATTATTGTAATAGGGAAAAAAAAATGAGTTAAAAATTGAGGATCCAAAATAATTTATAAGGTACTAATAACAACACTCATAAAAAAAACATCCACTCAAAGATTATATGAGTCTCCACATATGAAGAAAAACAAACCTCTAGGCAATGAGAAGAAAACTTCCATGCAAGAGTAAGTCTAATTACCCCCGTGAATTGTTTGAGTTTTTTATGTTAATGTTCCCAATTTCATTTATTCTATTTGTATAATTATTTAGTAAATCTTATCTACCGATTGCTTCAAACCAATGAGTTAGCAACAACATGATTGACAACTTTGGTTTATATGTGAAATTGCTGAATTTAGACAAAAATATGGTGAGAATAAATTTGCAAAAGGAAAAAAAATAGGACTTATATTGGGAAATTCTACTAAATTACTATTCTCTAAATATTCATTTATTTTTGCTTGATTTGGATAAAAAAAAAGTGGAATACATGGAAAGGGCTTAAATTATAGATTTGAAGATAACTGTTGTAAGCATCAAATTCAGACTTCGTTCACATATAATCAATTGTAGACTTGAAAGTTAATTGTAGTACACGTCAGATAAATCTTGCTTTGATGAACCCACTTTAGGATCATCAAGATAATATGAGGATTTGAGGGCTGACAAATTGAAAGCCAATTGGTACCACTTGACCAACGAATTGGCCGTAACGTGAAAAGTAGTTGTTTGTGGTAATACTCCAATTTTAACGTCCCAATAAAGTGTTAGGATTGTGTCTCATCTGACTTAATCCCAGTTGATTAAGTGCTTAATGATCTTGAAGTAATTTAAAATTGATAAAAAAGCAAATGATGTAAAAAGTTTTGGAATTAAGTTGTTTCAGATAGATTATGGGTCCTTCAGGGCTGATCCAATAACTTTGGAAATTCTCCTAAATTGTCGAATTTAATTGAAACTGTTAAATTGATCCATCAACTTGTTATCTAACCACACTGCATCAGCTGGGCTTTTAAATGATGATAAAATCATTTGTTTGTGATGATGAAACGAAAAGGTAAAGTGGTACCAATGGTGCTTCATTTATATAGTATGTGTAGATGTGCTCCAAACTGCAAAATTTTATCATTCATTGTCTGTTTTGCATCGGTAACTACCTTTCAAGACAATCATTTGATGCTCAAAGTCTAAATTCAAACAAATTGAACCTCAACGTATATAACCAAATATTCAAAACAATTCACAGGGTTATTTGACAAATTGGCTTAAATAAAAATATTACAAAACATCTAATGAACATAGGCCATCATAAGCAACACCTTATCGTCCACTATGAAATGGTGTCATGGCATGGTCTGCTATGCTATCATAAGCTGTATTGCTCATACTAGTGCCACCACCATAAGCATTTGAAAGTTGATCTCCAAGCAAATACTGAGTCTCTTATAAATTTTTCTTGTCATTTAACACAAGTTTTTCTCCATCATTCTCAATCCCTCTAGCTCCATTACCACTTCCTTCATGGTTGGCCTTTCATCACCTTTCACTCTTAAGCATCTGTCTGTTAAAATAGCAACTTCTTTTAGTTGGTCAGCCTTTTGCATCATTTATCACCTGTTCATCAACAATTTCGAACAAGCGATCTTCTTTCATTGCTGAAATAAAATACATTGCTAAATTTCTATCTGCTTCAGGCCTGTCAAAAGAAATTGCTTTCTTGCCGGTTAGCAATTCTACAAGGGCAACCCCAAAGCTATAAACATCACTCCTTTCAGTCAAATGGCTTGTTTGGAAGTACTCTGGGTCCAAGTAACCAAGTGTCCCTCGAACCAATGTGGTCAACTGAGTTTGGACCATGGGGATCAACCTTGAAGAGCCAAAATCAGATACTTTTGCAACATAATTGTTGTCTAATAGTATGTTAGTGGACTTAACATCTCTATGAATGATAGGAGTGCTAGCAGCAGAGTGCAAATATGAAAGGGCTGCTGCAATTTCTGTTGCTATCCTTAAACGATTCTCCCATGTCATTGAGGATGTGCCACCTACAGTGTGTATAAGGTCATAGAGAGTCCCATTGGTAATAAATTCATAGACTAGTAAAGGAACTTGGCTCTCCAAACAACACCCTAGGAGTTTCACAACATTCCTATGGTTGACTTGGGAGAGAATTATGACTTTGTTAATGAATTGATCAATCTGAGATTGGCTTTGTTCTGCTATTTTGGCCTTCTTGATGGCAACTACGGTGGTATCTGGTAATACTCCCATGTAGATTGTTCCTTGGCCACCTTCGCCCAGGATTCTACGTTCATGGTAGTTGTTTGTTGCCTTCTTAAGGTCCTCTGCCGTAAAGATTTTAGTGAATTGTATTGATCCTTTACGCATGGAAAGTTGTTGTTGTAACATGATGCCACCATTTTGATGAAAGAACTTCTCTTTGAGATTGATGATATTCCTTTGCCTAAATCCCCAATATAGCCAGGAGCCACCAAGAAGTAGCACTGATACGCTTATGCTTATGCCTGTCGGATTGGCATAGAGATGTCAATATCAAGAATTCAAGTTTCAAATTAGTTTATGATCAAACGAAAAAGCTACTAACCCCCAAAAATGAAGTGTATCATAGATTTAAATTTGGTGTGGAAGGTATAACACCTAAAATGAATCTAGTCTACGCATTTCATTTTCTAGGTGAAATTTCATCCATATTTGGACAACAAATTTTTTTTTTTTTTTTAATTCCATTCTTCTTTGACTTTCCAAACACAACCAAGACATGAAAATGGAAAAATAAGATGAGAGAATTGGTTGTTCAACTTTCTACTTAAATGTTACTTTGCTGAAACGAAGATACAATGAAACTGGAGATATGTTCAAAGTGTTTGTAATCTATGCATCAATAATTAGGGATTGTAAACTTCAAACTAAAGACGAGAGTCCAAATCACAAGCATCAATGGGTTGAACACGTTAGGACTATGAGGCACCAGAAATCAATCATACACAATAACACAAAAGATTTACATGGTTTGGCAATTGCCTACGTCCACGGGAGAGATATCCATTATAGAATTATCCCGAAGGGAGATTACAGTACTCACACCTCACAACTTTCTCTATAGCACTCTTACTCACGGATTACACTCTTTGTGTTTGCTCTATCTGTGTGTCTCACTACTGCACTCATCAACCCCTCCTCACTCATCTCAATTTATACACAAGAGAGGATAAGTGGGTTAAGGGACAACAATGAGTGGGCTTGGTGGTGCTACCCTCACCCTCTTCCTTTAGTGAGTTGGTGCTGCCCCCACTATCTTTCTTTAGCACATGGTGCCACCCCCACCATGTGGATAGTGGGCTGGAGCTAGCTGGAGCTAACAATTCTCCTTCTCCACGCCCACATTCTTGCAAACTTCCAGTTTGTCTCTGGTGACACCCTTGGTCATCATGTCAGAAGGATTCTTGTCCGTGTGAATCTTCACTAGTTTCATTAATTGTTTTTCCATCACTTCTCTTATCCAATGATACTGGACATCAATGTGCTTTGTACGTGAATGGTACATGGAATTCTTACTCAGATTAATTACACTCTAACTATCACAATGTACCTTGTATTCTTCTTATTGTAGACCCAATTCTTGGAGAAGCCGCTTTAACCACAACATTTCCTTTCCAGCATCTGCGGCAGCAATGTACTCTGCCTCTATTGTAGATAAAGAAACACACTTTTGTAGTTTGGACTGCCATGAAATAGCTCCCCCTGCAAAAGTGAACAGAAATCCTGATGTAGACTTTATACCATCAAGATCACCTGCCATATTGGCATCTGTAAAACCCTCCAAAATTGGTTCAGTTCCTCCAAAACATAAACACGTCTTTGAAGTTCCCTTCAAGTACTAAAGAATCCATTTGACCACCTCCCAATGCTCCTTTCCTGGATTGGTGAGGAATCTGCTCACAACACCAACTGTGTGAGCTATATCTGGCCGGGTACACACTATTGCATACATCAAACTTCCTACAGCAGAAGAATAAGGGATTGACTCCATTTCTTTCCTTTCAGAGCTAGTCGTGGGACATGAACGCTTTATCACATTGAAATGGTTGGCCAGTGGTGTGCTAACTGGCTTGGCATCTTTCATGTTGAACCTTTCAATCACCCATTTAACATATGTCTCCTGTGACAGCCATATCTTCTTGTCTGTCCTGTCACGAACAATCTTCATGCCCAAAATCTGTTGTGCTGGGCCTAAATTCTTCATGTCAAACTACTACAAGAAGTCCTTTTTCAACTTGTTGATCATAAAAGTATCATGTCCAATGATCAACATATCATCGACATACAACAGTAGGATGATGAAGTTTCCATCCGAAAACCTTCGAAAATATACACACTGGTCTACTACCGTTCTTGTGTACTCGTGATCCACCATAAATGAATCAAACTTCTTGTACCATTGTCTCGGCGCCTACTTCAGGCCGTAGAGACTCTTCTTCAGTTTGCAGACTAGATTCTGTTTTTCCTTTAACTTCAAATCCCTCTGGTTGCTCCATATAGATCTCTTCCTCCAAATCACCATGGAGAAAGGCAGTCTTGACATCCATCTGTTCTACCTCTAGATTCAAGCGAGCTGCTAATCCCAGAGCTACTCGAACGGAAATCATTTTCACAACTGGGGAGAAAATCTCATCAAAGTCAATTCCTTTCTTCTGCCCAAAGCTTTTGACCACCTAACGAGCTTTATACTGTAATAGTTTACCGTTGCCATTTTTTTCAAGTTATACACCCATTTGTTCTTCAAGGCTCTCATGCCTCTTGGAAATAGAACAAGCTGATAAGTGTGGTTCTTCTGCAAAGAACTCATCTCCTCTTTCATGGCTTGCATCCAACAATCTTTCTCTGTATGACTCTTTGCTTCCGAAAAACTCTCGGGCTCTCCTTCATCAATAATCAAAATATATTGAGAAGTGGGATATTTAGTTGATAACACGTCAGCTCTTCTAGATCTCCGCAACTGAGGCCCAGTTGCCTCTAGTTGAGGAGGTTGCTCCCCCTGCTCAACACCCTCTTTATTCGGGTCTTTATCTCTTTCCTCTTGATCCTCAATTTCTGGCATAGGATCCTGCAACTTTGGGACTTCTTGTTGCACATCATCACATCTGGCATTTTGTGATGGCTTGGGAGATAAGAACAAGTCTGGAGTGATGGCATCTCTAGACTTTGCAGATTTCTCAAAATCTGCTATGGTTTGGTCTTCATAGAGCACAACATCTCTGCTCCTGAACATCTTCTTGTTCACTAGGTCCCACAACTTGTACCCAAATGCTGCATCTGAATAGCCCACAAATATGCATGGCGTGGACTTGTTATCAAGCTTCTGTTTGTTTTCCTTGGAGATGTGTGCAAACACCTTACACTCGAAGACTCTCAAGTGAGAATATGATACCTTTCTTCTAGACCAGACTTCCTCAGGTATCGCAAAATTCAACAGGACTGAAGGCAACCTATTGATGAGATAACAGGCTGTATGGGCGGCTTCAGCCCAAAATAACTTTTGCAACTTTTTCATTCTAAGCATGCATCTGACTCTTTCCATAATAGTGCGGTTCATCCTCTCTACCACACCATTGTGTTATGGGGTACTGGGAACTGTTGTCTCGTTCCAGATATCTCTGTTGGCACAATATGCTGCAAAAGCATTGGAAGTGTACTCGCCTCCATTGTCTGTGCGAAGACATTTCAATTTATTCCCAGCCTCTCTTTTCACCATTGCATGGAACTCTTGAAAGTACTGAAATATCTCATCCTTTGTCTTCAGAAAATACACCCACAACTTCCTTGATGCATCATCAATGAAAGTCAGAAAATACTTGCAGTCGCCAAGTGACTCCACTTCGATTGGGCCACAAACAGCCGAGTATACCATACTGAGCACTTCTGTTTTCCTCTTGCTCGTTGAACTGAATGATACTCGATGTTGCTTGCCATAAAGGTAATGATCACACGGCTTCAAGGCACTCTCTTTGGATAGGGGTATCCTAGATTGCTTTGCCAACAGATGCAATCCCTTCTCACTCATGTGAACTAGTCTTTTGTGCCATAAGTCCAGTGACTCCTTGTCTTCTGTTGCATTAAGACTTTCCAGACAGATCTTCGTTTGAGTCTTGTACAGTGTTGAAGACATCTCTCCTCTAGCGATTGTCAAAGCTCCTCCTGTTAGCTTCCAACGGCCATTTCCGAATGTACTTGTATAGGCCTGTCGGTCTAGGGCGCTTCCGGAGATAAGATTGAGGTGCAAATCTGGAACATGCCTCACATCTTTGAGAACCAGCTTGTGCCTGACATTAGTCTGAATGCTAATGTCTCCAATACCCACAATCTTCAAATAGCTAGAATTCCCCATTCGAACAGTGCCAAAATCTCCAACATTGTACAAGCTGAAGAGTTCTCTGTGGGAAGTGGCGTGATAGGATGCAGCTGTGTCTATCACCCATTCTATGTAGCTGTGGTTAGCCACGTGAAGACAGTCCTCCTCTTCACCAACTGCAAGAAGTATTTCATCAGTTGTTGTGGCTGTCGTGCTCTCATCTCCCTTTGACTTACTGCTTTGGTCTTTATCTTTCCGGTTTGGGCAGTTTCTCTTTATGTGACCCTCCTGGGCACAATGAAAGTAAGTGAAGCTAGAGTTACCTTGACCTTTGTTGTCTCTGGATTTACTCCTGTTGTTCTAGCTTCCTATACTCTTGCTTCTTCCTTTGCCTCTTTCTCTACCTTTGTCTCTACCTCTATCTCCTGTGACAAGAGCATGAAACTGATTACCTCCCATGACTTTCCTTCTTGTCTTTTCATTGTACATGGCATCTGTGACCATGCTCAAGGTCAACTTCTCTTCTGGTGCAAAGTTGCTTAGAGAAACAACCAATGTCTCCCAGCTGTTCGGTAAAGAACTGAGCAGTAGTACGGCTTGCATTTCATCGTCTAAGCGCATCTTGACAGTTGCAAGCTGATTCACCAGATTTTTGAATTCACTGGTGTGCTCGGCGACAGACACACCATTCTTCAACTTCAGATTTACAAGCCTTCTCATCACCAAGGCTTTGTTCCAAGCGGTCTTTGACTGGGACATGTCGTCTAACATTGTCCATAGAGCATAGGCATCTATCTCCTGAGCGACATGATGGTACACACCGTGGTCTATCCATTATCTGATACAACTGATAGTCTTGCGGTTCATCTTTATCCAGTCATCATCCTTCACTTTTTCAAGCTTAACCCCTTTTAGAAAAATAGGGTCAAACAAGTCCTTATAATATAGGATGTCTTCCATCCGCGACTTTTAAATTGCATAATTGGAAGGAGTCAACTTGATCATGGATCCTGAAGTTGATGTGCATTCCTCCATCGTAGTCTTTGTTTTTACAGAAACTCTGATTTAAAAATCTGACCGTACGGATGTGTCCGAAATACTCCAAATAGTTGAAAGCACTATTGGATCATCAAAAACAGACTCAGAATGGCTTAGATCAAGCCAAAACAGTTTGGACAGTTCAGCTCTGTGGGTGTACCTTAGCCGCGCTATGGACTCGCCTTTCAGAAAGGGTTTGAAATGAAAGGCCTCACAATTCAGACTCCCACGGTTCTGAATCTAGTCTCACAAGTGCAATGTGAAACTGATAATCACCAAAGAGTCCAATCCGGCAAATCTTTTTAGAAAATTGATTTTAAATCAAATAATGCCAAAATTGGATTGCTTTGCCAAATATAGAGTCGCCACCTAAATATTTTGCTTTTGGAAAATTTAGGAAACCCTGACTTGTGCCAAAGGCCACGTGTCCGTCATCACCAAAGTTGGCTCGGCTCGGGAACTTGGGTACGAGAGGGGAAGGTCCTGAAATGAGCACCCCCACTCGCCCGATCAAAAGATCGGCCTCTACTAATCATGATATGTTCTTTTATAAACATTATGTGTTCTTATTCTGGTTATTAAACTGGCTTTACTATGTGATGCACACAAACAAGTATAGACTAGTTTGCTCAATGTGGAACATTTCAAGTCATGTTTGTTTGCGAAAATGGTTTGAATTTGCCACCCTCAAGTGGGCTTAAAAGATGCAGATTTGCCACCAAACATAGTGGGCTTAAAACATGATTTTGCCACTCAACAAAGTGGGCTTAAAACTCACATTTGTTGAATTGTTCCAATTCAAACAACAAGCCTTCATTCATAGGCATTCAAGCAGTTTAGCATTTAAGCACATAGCCTCATGGCAAGCATGCGAAACATGGCAATATGGCAATCACACTCATGCAAGTATGCTAAATCATAAATGTCACCAAGTACTCCAAGTCAAAACAAAAACTAGTTAGAGAAAATGCATGATTCATAACTATGTTAAATGACTAATACAACACATGCAATGATGCAACTAAATAGGCTCGGCTACTTAATCATGTTATTTGCAACACTTTGATAGCATGCTTTGAAACACGTATTCAAAGAAGTATTGAAATTACAATGCAGTTTGAATGATGCGCCGAGCCTTGGTGCATGCAATACAAATGAATGGATGCAAACATGCAAGCATAAGGTATGCTAATTGAAAATGTCCTTAATCTAACCATCAAAAGCAATTAAATAAAAGGGAGAAAAGTAGGAGGTTGGAAGACATACACACACGCACGTACACTTATTACAACATTGCGCCCACGCGAAGGAGGGTCCGACTGAATAAAAGCTAACTAGCTACACTAATTAAGCTAACTATTACAAAACTTGAAATGAATTAACTAACTATTTTAAGCTAATTAATTATTACAAACCGAAATTGAATAACTAGTTACACTAACTAATTAATTACAAAACTTGAATTAACTAGCTATTCTAAGCTAACTAAAGCAATTAAATGTCCTCCGGGGCAAGGGACATATGCATGCTCGGTTGGTTTCTACCCAAAAATGCCACTGTCTTGCCATTGAACGCCTCTGTTTGCACATTTTTGAACACCAACAGTGCTGCTAACTCCTAGAACACCTCTGCTCCCATTTTCCATCATATTAAGCAACTTTCTTCATTGATGGCCAGTCGGCTACCAATGGTGGCCATCGGTTACCATTGGTGGCTGGTCGGTTACTGCTGGTGGTCGTCGGCCACTATTGGTGGCTGATCGGCCACCCCTGTCCATAGCCTCCTTTTGCTGCAACAGAGAGCAAATAGAGGCAAAGCAGTGTATTCTCAAGGAGTGTTTGTACTGTTACGCTCCTTATCATCACACAAGTTCAAAGGAGCATAACTCTTGGCTCTCAAACCATCAACCAAGCATTTTCCATGCATGACGGCTAAGGAACCAAGCTTGTACAAGCTTAATGAGTGCAAAACAAGACTCAAATAGTCACCACCCTATCATGCATGATCAAGGGTGATGGTGACCAAGGAAAGTGGCACATTTCATCACTATTGAGTACGAAATGTCCCATTTTCCTTGTGTTCGAATTAACGTCTGATTCGAACACATGCAATCCAACACGAAAGATGCTTTATCTTGCACACTTTTACTTGTTCATTTTGTTTACTCATTTTACATTACCGATTCATTCTTTAATCGATTAGTTCATTGGTGAATGTCTTCTAAAGCGAAAGAAGTGTTAACCAAGGGGTAATTCAAGGCATGACGGAAGCTTCATGCCGTTGGTAATGAACCCTCAAAAGAGGATTAAACCATTAAGCATGAGCCTCAACATCAAGCTTAAACAACCCTAAAGTTGAAACAACCCTCAAACAAATGAAAAAGTGAAGCAAAGAGGGAGGTTGTAGAGATGTTAAGTGCTGGAATTAGGCATGAAAAGCATTAAAACATGTAACCAAGACACATAAATGATGCTCAAAGCCTAGAAACACTAAGCTAGTGAAGAAAATTACACCACAACTATACAATACAAAGCTCAAATGAGCCAAACAGCCCAAAACAGAGCAAAAGCTGGTCCAAATAGAGGCAAAAACATGTTGGACTAAAGCTAAGTTAGGCTAGAAAAATATGCTAACATGTGAGGCTAACTAGGCATGCAAGCAAGACACAAGGAGGGGAGGCTAACCCCTCCAATTTTGGACTTCAAAAGAAAGTTTTTGTCAATGAAAAACTTCTAAATTTCAGTGGTCAAAAGGCCCAAAAAGTTTGATTTGAATGTGATGAAAAATGGTGCAAAAGTCTAAACAATTAAGCAACAAGAGGAATGGATTACCCCTTAACACAAAATAGCCTCAAACTATCATTTTAAGCCTAAAAAAAAAAAAAATAGAGTTTTTTATAGTTGAAAACCAGCCCAAAAACAATACAAAAGGATGGCAAAACAAGTATTCAAAGCAAGTATACTAATCAAGTAAACTACCTCTTGAAGCTCAACCACAAATTAAGCAACAACCTAAGCTTAAACCTTCTTCTAGAGTACAAACAAGATTCCAAGAGACCTCAACTCCAAGGTGGCCAAATTTGATTAAGGGTTGATGTGCAAAAGTGTAGAGAAACTAGACTTTAAGGCACAAAATAAAAAGAGGGAAAGAGAATTCTAGAGAGAGAGAGAGATTTTTGGTCTAAAATGTCTAACCCTCCAAAATGGGGGAGGCACCCCCTTATATATAGAAAATCAAGTCTTGAGCTTGAATACATCCTACCATACATGTGTATGAAGATGCAGCTCAGTGAGCAACAGTTGGCAAACAAATATCTGGAAAAGAGACCAATGGCCGTCGGCCACCACTGGTAGCCGACAGGCACAAGCCATGGTTGACAGATCCTAGGGCTGGCCGACAGGTCACCTTCTCTTCTAGGCCAGAGGCAACAAGCTCCATGTCCAAAAACAAGCACAAAACAAACAAGGTTTAGAGGCTCAAAGACAAGGCGTTCCGTCGAGGACTTCGGGCACTCAAAACATAAACAAACAAGCACAATCATCGAGTACGCAAACGATGACGTCCAAGTCTTGAGGACGGTAAAAAATGGGATGTCTACAGTTACCCTCTTTGACGGAACTCAAAAGTCATGAAATGACGGGAGTGAAAGTCAAAGCCCAGAGACGACCCATTTTTGACAAGGCCAAAGACTTGGACAAACAAACAAGCAAGACAAAATGGTTGCACCCACAGGTTGCCTATGTATCCCTTTGCAAAGAATCAAACCAGCGTAGTTCTGGGGCAAGATGCAAATGATATGCACAATGCAAGAACACAACTTATGATCATGCAATGAGGCTGTAATGAAACATTTAGATGCAAGTGTCATACAAAGAAATGCTACATTTAAACTGAAACAAGGTATAACAAACTCAAATGTGAAAAGAAGTAAATAAACATGAACCAAACCACATTTCATGCAGAAAGGATGTAAGAAAATTATGCAAACTTAACTACGCATCACGTAGGAAAGGCAAAGAATAACACAACCGTCGGGCTCACCCGAGGTGTCAAACAAGATTCTAACGCGTCACACATGGAAGGCGAGAAGGAATGGTGTGAACACCGGGGTGTGCCCGACTGTTCTGAACCAAAGGGAATGATGATAAACATCGAAACACATCCAAATGCTTGTAAGCAAAACAAGGAATGATGATAAACATCGGAACACGTCCAAATGTTTCTAACCAAAAGAGGGAGTGGTGATAAACATCGGAACACGTCCAAATGCTTCTAACCAAAACAGGGTGTGGTGCTAAACATCGGAACACGTCCAAATGCTTTTAACCAAAACAGGGTGTGGTGCTAAACATCGGAACATGTCCAAATGCTTTTAACCAAAACAGGGTGTGGTGCTAAACATCAGAACACGTCCAAATACTTTTAACCAAAACAGAGGGTCGTGCTAAACATCGGAACACGTCCAAACGATTTTAACCAAAACAAGGTGTGGTGCTAAACATCGGAACACATCCAAATGCTTTTAATCAAAACAAGGGGCGGTGCTAAACATCCGAACGCGTCCAAATGCTTTTAACCAAAACAGGGTGTGGTGCTAAACATTGGAACACGTCCAAATGCTTTTAACCAAAACAGGGTGTGGTCAAGGACAGGAATGATCTCACCTGGAACTCCTCTAAATGAACCATACATACAATATCGTGCCTGCATAAGAAAGAAACTTAACAAGCATAGCATAGTAAGAGTGCATATTCTATGCAAGACGAATAACCATGACACAATGTTAGAGACATGTTTTATGCACAACATGTAAGAATCAAAACAGTAGCATATTTTATGCAGCGTGAGCTAGAGCATGTTCTATGCCACATTAGAATGCATATTCTATGCAATAGTATAGTATGCATGTTCTATGCAGTGATCAATAGTAGAAAATGTATGTCCAATGCGAGATTAACAGCATGTCCTATGCAAAACACCAAATGCATGCTCTATTTGAATGGGAAACAGAAGCATGCCCTATGCAAATGTGAGAAGTGCACATTCTATGCAAGATCTCATGTGAAAGGCACGTTCCATGCAACGACAAAGAGATACATGTTCTATGCGATGACAAAAGTGTGTTTGATAAAACCAACTCAGTTGCAACTTCCAATTTACCTCTCGGAAGAGTTGTGATATGTTTTAAAAAGGATACACCTCATTGATGTTGATTAGTGATGAGTCGTGCACCGAGGACACGGTTTGGAACTCCTACAGAGACAATTTGAGCTTAAAAGTGAACCTTTCTTGCACTTTCTCGAGAACTGAAGACACAAAGCAGTAGAAAGACCCAATGTAGGAGCACTGGGAACCTGTCGGCCACCAGGGGAAGTCATCGGCCACTCGTCGGCCACACATGAAAGTTGTTGGCCACCAGTGGTGGCCGGTCGGCCACCGATGGCAATTTCGGGCCATTTTGGTCATTTTGCATCGGGTCTTTAAATAAACACAACCAAACTTCATTTCCACACACCCCCATTGCCGCCCGATACTATTCGTCATTTTAGAGGCTTTGCACGAGGCGTGCCAAAGGATCTCTTGCTACGAGAGCCGAAGTTTCATTTATCCTACGGCGCCACTGAGGTATACACTGTTCTCTTACATTTTCTTCAATGTACCTTGCATTTCATGCATAGATCACGCTTTTGCACCGTCTTTCTGACACTGCCTTTCATCTATTTAACTTAAATACATTCTTGCACTGTATTTCTTACAATGCCTTTGCAAACACATTCTGATTATAGGAGCACTCTCATTCTATCTGAGGATACGGAGCCACATCTACGAGGGAGTGGTATATGGACCTCCCTATTAGCGTCCGCCAAATTGTCGATGAGGTCGGATTCGGCTTATTCTGCCTGGGGTTATCGCGTCTCATAGCGAGCAGGCTCTTACTTGGCGCACTGGTAGAGAGATGGTGGGACACCACTAACTCTTTCCACTTCTCTACCACGGGAGACATGACGATGACTCCCTGTGACTTCGCACCGACATCGAGGTAGGGGGTCATCCGATCCCTTATGATACGGACACAGGCGAGTGGGAGGCCACCTGGGTCTACCTGTTAGGAGCTCGTCCGCGTATCTTCCGGTCAGAGATGGTGCGATACACTTAGTTCTCAAAGCATTTCAGAGGGACAGACCCAGAGACCCCGGAGGAGATCGTGCAGTACGCCTGAGGCTTTTTGATGTTCCTCTTTGGCATAACTTTGTTTGCCGACAGGGCGAACACTATTGCGCTATATCTCTTGAGTGCCTTGGTGGACTTGTCTCAGGTCCGGGGTTATGACTGGGGCGGCACTGGCCTCGATACCTTATACAGCTACATGAACTCGACATCCCATAGGAGCAGGAACGGAGTCGGCGGCTATTGGAGAGCCTGGAAGGTATGCTTTACTTTTCTGCTTCCGTGCTTTCTACTTTGCACTTTCTGTACACTGCACACACATAGTCTGATCTCTGCTTTGCACTTGTACTTTCTATACGCTATACTATACATTGTGCTTTCTACATTCTCTCTGTATTCTGCATTCTCTGCACATTACACACATATTCTGCTTTCTGCATTGCCTGTGTTTACCTGTTGTATACTCATTGTCGCTCTTTTACTTTTTGCAGCTATTGGTATATGCATATTTTCCGACCCTCGCCCCAGAGCCAGAGGTGGAGATGCCTCCTGTTGTACCTTACTCTCACCGGTACGACGGCAGGTGCATAAGGAGGACCAGGGAGACCTTCTCATTCTTCTGCCGATATTCTGACACGGTGACCACAGCAGAGGTGACTCAAAACTCATAGTTATTTCTACTTTACTTCAGCTCTGATTCATATTACATATCTAACGGCAACTAACAATCTGTGTATTTGCTATCTGCAGATCTCATGGCAGCCATGGGCGACGATGCTTGAGGGTGTCAGGTACCCGTTTGCTGGCGCTTGGGGTGTTTTCCATTACCGGCTTGTACTTGAGGGACCAGTAGGTCGAGCCTGGTTCTTAGGTGAGCGCTTCCTATGCCAGACCTTGGGTTTGCCGTTGCAGGTGGTTCCCATGCTACCTCTGCCATCTATGCGGGCTATAGAGAGCCTCTCCTCCAGGAGGTGATCGACTTTACACGAGGCATGGATGCCGACTACTTTCTTGGAGAGAGGGACTATGTGACATATATCTAAATGCATCTCATGCCTCCCTTGACGGGTACTCATGCTCGTGCAGGGACAGCAGTTGTAGACACCCCATTTTTGACCGCCCTTAAGACTTGGGCTCCGCTGATGGTTTACTTGGTGGTGAAAGTTGTGTAGGGCAAAGGTTTGATTTCTTCGGCGAGAGGAGAGTCAAATCCCAACTTCACACCCCTTTTTGGACCAAAACTATTTTGAATGGTTTTTAGACCTTAAAACCCTCTCTTTCAAAACTTTTTTTGAAAATAGGTTCCTACGATGTTCCGAGGCTCGCATTTTGTCCAATGTTGCGCTTTTCGGTAAACCGAGCAAGGACAAAGTGGAAATAAATGAAAGAGAGATGAAATCTTTGAAAAATCCTTCAAAACACCTTGTTTAGGGGTTTGGAGTTGAAGAAAGAGGAGAAGAGGGAAGAAACGAAGTTGGGGAAGAAGTTGAGCATGAATTGCTAGGAGAGAGTAGAGCAGCCCTCACTAAATCAAGCCTATCCTTTTGAATACTTGGATTTCAGCTATGAGGCCACCACCATTGGAAAGCTTACTTCCGGGTCTTCATTTTTCACTTAAGAATCTCCTAAAGCCAAGTCCGGATGGAGGAGATATGATTGGTTGAAGTTGGGTATCAATCCGGTTGGACCAAAACTGAGCAGTCTTCACTAAAAGAGGGATATCTCTTAGCACACTTGGAATTTTGATGCAAGGATGCCACCATTGGAAAGCTTACTTCCGGGGCTTCAATTTGCACGCAAGAATGACATGAAAAGGCATCTAGATGAAGGAGTTAGGCTTTCTTCAAATCGGGGACTAGGACTGAATTTTGCTGCCGGCCTCTATGGGAGTGTGCCGGCCATGAATGGCCAATGCCGTCCAAAAGTGACCCCTGCTGGCCATCAATGAGCCACTGCCTGCCAACACTGATGGCCGGCAGACCCCTTGTCTAAGCAGGTTTCACGCCAGATCTTTTGAGCCAGCTGGAATCCTTTCATCTCCTCTCCATACACGTGTATGGAGGGATGAAGCTCTTGCCAAGCTTGTTTAACAAGCTTTGAATTGATTTTCTTCTATATAAGGAGAGAGCCTTTCTCCTTAGTAGAGGTTCAGCCATTTTAGAAGAGATATACCTCTCTCTCTATATTTCTTACTCTCTCTCTACGTTGTTGTTAGTTTTGTGCCTTTTTCTTGCACTTTTGCACTACAACACTTAGAGATACACCACCATATTTGGATTGAGATTCTTGGGAGGACTTCTTGAGCTCTAAAAGTGAGGTTTCACCCTCTGAAGTTGCTGATCTCGAAGTTGGTCTTCAAGGGTGAGTATTTTTCCCATTTTAGCACTTTTTTTGTACCTCATTTTGGCCATCCTTGCATATTGATTTAGGCCTTGCTTTCAACTGAAAAAAGTATTGTATTTAAGTGCTTTTGATAGTTGTTTAAGGTCTTTTTGCTGTTGAGGGTCTTCAACCCTCTTGTTGGCTTTGTTTAGCCTTGTTTTGAGCCATGCCTTAAGGCCTCTGAGCTAGCCTTGGTTTGGCCTTCTAACCACTAAAATCAAGTGGATTTTCAATGGTAGGGATGAGGTTTTGAGGCCTCAAATCAGAGGGGGTGGCCCCCCTCTCTTTGTGTTTTTGTTTGCTTGCATTTTTGGACTTCCAAAGGAGCTTGCCTCTATATATTTTTTAGGCTTGGTTCAGGCCATTTTTTGTGACTTTTAGGACCTGGCTTAGGTCTGTCCATGGCTGGTTTGGTCATATTTTGCATGCATCTTGTATGTGTAGTGCAATCCCATTTATAGCTCATCAAAGTAGCATGTTTTTCTTGCATGTGTTGGCTCCATTTCAGTAGGTTTTTGGTGATGTTTTACCATGTCTTAGTTCTTTTTGGGTTGGTTTTGTCACTCCATGCATGCATGATACACTTGTAGTGTAAATCTCATAAACTAGCTTCATATGCTTCTTGCTTTAGCATGTCATCTTAGCTTATGTTCAGTCCATTTCAGCATGTATTTGGTCATCATTTGGCATGTCACGACTCTATCTTTTGCTGGTTTGGTCGTATTTTGCATGCTCCATATACTTGTAGAACAAATCTTGCTTACTAGCTTTATGTGCATGATGCTTTGACTCATCATTCTAGCATATTTTGGCTTTTCTCCAACATGATTTTATTCTTATTTTGAGGTGTTTTAACATTATTTTGGGCTTCCATGGCCATATCACTCATGCTTTGTATAGCTACAGTGTAAATGCTTAGGCTAGTCTTGGGTTTTGAGGCCCCTACCATGCCATACATGTGATGTTTGCATGCTTTTCCATCATTCTAAGTGTTATTTTAGTCCATGAAATGTGGCCGTATACTTGCATTTGCCATGCTTTTAATGCCTTGGAGGCTTGGCTCTTTATGCCTCAAGAATGAACTTTTGTGCATGCCATTAAGCCTAAGCCTTTGGCTCATCATTTCAGTGCATTTTTGGTCTTGTTATACCATGATGTAACTCTATTTTATGCTGTCCAAGTCATGCCATGTTTGGTTTCAATAGGTGTAGTGCATTGCCTCTTTTATAGCCTTGCATGCTCCATATTTTTGGCCTTGTGTTCTAGCTTGTGTTGGCTAGCTTCGAGCTTGTTTTTGGTCTTGTTTGGACCTGCCTTGGGACTATTTTAGGTCCTCTTGGCCCTTTGGGGGCTTGCTTTGTATGGCCATGGCTTAAGCCCCTTTACTTATTTTGGGCTTTGAGCATCCTAACATGCCATACTTGCATTGTTGAGTTGATTTGGCATCAATTTACATGAGATTTCAGAGCTTAGGGTGCTGTCACATATTCATGCTTGTTACTCTTTAAGTGTCCTTAAGAGTTGCATCATTGTGTCTTAATCCTTGAGCCAATTGGCATGTATGTTTGTCTTGCCATTTCATGTCTTTTATACCATCATTTCAACACTTTTGGCCACTGATTTGGGCCTATTTGAGAGCTGCCCATCTTGGTTTAAGTCCATCCCTGCATGTTGTTGCATGCTTGTCTTGCATATTGTAGTATGCTTGCTCCATTTTTGCATGTTGTCGCATGCTAGTTCCATTACATGTTGTTGCATGTTTGTTACACTGCATTTTGCATGCTTAAGTCATTTTGCATGATTGCATGTTCGAGTTAGCATCGTGTATGCCATCTTTGCATTACATTGTTGTTTGGATTAAGTGTTAATCTGAGCACGAGAAACGAGAAACGTTTCATACTTTAAGTGATGAGACGTGTCTCAATTCTCGGTCGCCGACGCTCTTAACTATCCATGATAGAGTTCTAGGCACTTATGTGTTTATTTGTGCATTCATTTCATATTGATTTGCACAAGTTGGATCTTTGGCCATCATGCATCGGGATGCGTCATTGATGGTCGTGGATCCGACTATGCCTCTCCCTTGATGTTTTGAGATGATATGGGTGGCATAGTGCGTACATGCCCTTGGGAGACCCTCCATTTTCTCTATTTTGTGCTCTGTTGCAGCTTGGTGTCCCAGCACATCAGTGGCCGGCAGTGCACCATCCTTGGCCGGTGTAGACACCCCATTTTTGACCGTCCTCAAGACTTGGACGTCATCGTTTGAACACCCGATGATCATCCATGTTCGTGTTCGTTTTGAGTTCCCAGAGGTCTCGGCCGCACGCCTTGCCTCAGGATCTCTTAATTGGACTGTTTTGTGCTTGGTTTTGGACCAATAACTTGTTAGTTTTTGCTTCTGAGGGCAAAGAATGGCTTGTCAGCCATCCCCAGATCCCACTGGCCGAGGCATGGTGTCACTGGCCATGTTCTCTTGCCACCGGCCATTGGTGATGGCCGGTCGGCACCTTTGATGGTCGGCCGGCCTTTAAGTTGGTCAATCGGCCATATTTTTTGGCCGGGACTTCTCTTTTGCTCTTTTTAGGCATTGTGCATGCCAGCTGTGCCAGCTGGAGCACACAGACCTATTCTCTATACACGTGTATGGAGGATTTGCACCCTTTGCACCCTTTTGTTCTAAGCTTCTTGAAGAAGCTTGCACCCTTTGCTCTAGCTTCTTGAGGAAGCTTGGACCTTTGTCTTAGCTTCCCCAAGAAGCTTGAACCCTTTGTCTTAGCTTCCTCAAGAAGCTTGACCCCCTTGACCCCTTTTGTTTAGCTTCTCTAAGAAGATTAGGCCCTTTTCTTGCTCTATAAAAGAAGGCCTCTCTTCTCCTTTGAAGAGGTTCAGCAAATCAGAGATATATATGTGAAGGGGCTAAATGTGAAACGGGTCAGGTCCAAGCCTTGGGCCGGCCCAACCCGACAAAGTCCTAATCCAAGTGGGTTAGATGAGTATATGGGCAAACCAGTTGAGCCCAACTTCATTATTAATAGTCCACCCAAGCCCTCAAGCACTTGGGCCCAACTCGCAATGGAAAGGCTAGCCCAGCCATAGTGCTGGTCTGGGCCGAGCTGCAAAACGGAATCTGTGGGCCAAACAGATAATGGGCCAGCCCATCTCCATGAATGATCCTGGAAAAGGCCGAGCCGAGGCACATCAGTACCGAACTAAAGTACATGAGTACCGACCTGGAGAAACCTCTCAAGGAAACGCGGGAGCTGTGAGTGCAAGCATGTGCAGGTTGCCACCTCAGCTGGTCCCCCACACCTAGAATCATGGAAGTTGTTGAACCAAAGGAATGTGGTTTGTTATCAGCATGCCTACAATGAGAATATGCAATCAATGACAACTACCAAGTGGTCCCCCACCTGGAGCAATGCAAAAAGGACACTTGGCAGCATCTACACTCCATGAAACCACCTTGAGAAGCAAGTAAGGAATACTACATATACTTCATAAACTTCACATTGAAGGGGATCGAACAAAAAAACTAAGGAGAACTATTCTAATCTCACTGAACATACATTCCTTCCCCGATCACTGATTCCCATGCCGGAGGGGTTATCCGGACAACCCTGGCCGGGCAGCTCTAACGGTGCATCTTGTGGCAGGAGTCCCGGTCCTTGGATAGTCCAATTGAGTGTGGAGCCCCGATCCACTTTCATCTAGTGCGGAATCCGGTACGCACAATTGGTGCGGTGAACGTGGATCACTTTATCTCTGAGCTCTGCATTAAGTTCCGGCAATGGGGATTGAGGACGTTCTGCCTTCAGCACATACTCCACAGACGAAGAAGACGAAGGACAAAGGTTTGACACTCCCGACAGTTCTGGAGGAGCAAACTGGAAACAATAATCGAACCCCCGAATCCGTCGAGCATCGACTGCCCTTCGCTGGAGGTTCTTCTCATCATTTCCTTTTGGGAAAGGATTATAGAGATCGAATTATAGATTCCATGGGAATGGAGATACAGGAATTGAAAGCTCAACTTAAGAAGGTGTTGGGTGCTTCGACGGAAAGGAGGACGGAAGCAGAGCCCTCTCGTTTGCAACGAAGGAACTCGTCTAGAGAACTACTAGTGAAAAAATTCCCCAGGAATGACTCCGGGCAACGAAGCCAACCTATCCCAGCACAGAGTGAAGCGACGAGTAGCCACACCCGTGGGTCAC
Source organism: Camellia japonica (assembly GCA_030407325.1). NCBI lineage: Eukaryota > Viridiplantae > Streptophyta > Magnoliopsida > Ericales > Theaceae > Camellia > Camellia japonica. The sequence continues at coordinate 131,339,244 of JAPPVO010000016.1, read as the reverse complement.
GCCGGAGGAGGGCCAAGAGGCAGAAGACGGACAGTCAACAAACTGAATACCCTCCTCAGGACCTTCGCACTTGGCTGATTGGCAATAGGCAGAACAAGCAACATCGAGATCATCTGGACCGTACTGTTCACCAGAGAGAACATCGAGCGCTGGATAGGCTCGTCTCTTCGCCATTCTCTCCGGAGATTGAGACCATGAGACCTCCAAAGAAGTTCACTCCACCAAAGTTCACTTCGTATGATGGGAAATCGGACCCTCTGACACATATCAGCCATTTTAGACAGATGATGTCCCTATGGAGCTGAGATGAGGCACTGATGTGCAAAGTCTTCCCATCTAGCTTGGGAGAAACCGGACTCCGATGGTTCGATCGACTCCCTGCTGGATCGATTCATGGCTGGAAGCAGCTCTCCGAAGAGTTCCTAGCCAGGTTCGTCTCCAATACTAAGAACCCGAAAGAGCCGGATATGCTGTTCGGCCTTAGGAAGAAGCAAGAAGAAACGCTGCGCAATTACGCTATGAGATACTGGGAAGAGTATAACAATCTGGAAGAAAATGTGTGCAGCGAGCAGATGGCCGTCATGTCCTTCAAACATGGTCTGCGCCCGGAAGTAAGTTGAGACAATCACTTACCAAGCGCCCGGCCACAGCTTTGAAAGACTTGCACGCCAGGATTAAGCAGTATGCTCGTCTCGAAGACGATCAGATCCCCATCGAGGTAGTGTCAGCAGAACAAGCAACCCGGCAGAAGAAGAGAATGGATCGAGGAGAACACCGAGGGATTGCAGTGAACGAGGTGGATAAGTCCAAATCCCACGAAGCCGTTGTGACTGTGTTCAAAGAGCCAATCTATCAAATCCTGGAAAAGATCAAGAGAGAACCCTTCTTTGTTTGGCCGCCGAAAATGTTGGGAGATCCAGCTCGGCGCAATCAGAAGCTCAGATGCACCTATCACCAAGACAGGGGACACATGACTCAGAACTGCAGGGCACTGAAGCAACGCTTGGAAGACCTGGTGGCAGCTGGGCACCTAAGGGAATACATTGATCAGGGTAAGGAAGTGGCCGAGCTGGGGAACCCACCTCTAGAAGCAAATATTGAGCATCCACCCCGGCTGATAATAAATGTGATCCATGGGACAGCGGCTCAGAAATCTGAGGAGGCACTGAAGGAAGAGATCGCTAAGGCTGCACAAATTCAGCGAATCATGTCAGTGGAGCCGGCATCGAAAAAGATCAGGGCAATGCAGCAGACATACTGTATTATGATTTGTTCAGAAAGCTTGGCCTCTCCGAGTAGCATCTCACCCCAACGGCAGCCCCGTTGGTCGGTTTCAATTCACAGCCGAAATGGCCGCTCGGCAGAATAGTATTGCCAGTCGTAGCGGGGACAAAAACCCTCCAGATAGAGTTCTTGGTTATTAATACACCATCCCCTTATAACGCCATACTTGGCCGCCCGTGGATTCATCGAATGGAAGCAGTCCCTTCAACTTATCACCAGCTTATCCATTTTCCAACGGAACACGGAGTAGAGCAGATCTCAGGGGATCAAGTTGCGTCCAAACATTCCTTCATGGCAGCATTAAAGGCAAAGCAACTCTGCAATTGGGTACAAACGGTAGAAGTGGCCGGACAGCCAGTCTTGGAAGATGTGGGGGGAACTCTAGAGGAAAAGATGGTAGAGGATTTGGAGAAAGTCTTGATAAGAAAAGACGACCCGAAAAAGTACTTCCTTATCGGTACCTCGCTAGGCGCTGATGAGAAACTTCAGCTACTGGAACTGCTGAGGGAAAATATGGAGGTATTCGCGTGGTCAGCATATGATACTCCAGGGTTGGACCCAGAATTTGCTTGCCACAAGCTCAACATCAATCCTTCAGCTCGGCCCATTGTACAGAAAAGTCGGAGATCCTCAGTTGAGCACACCGAAGCAGTAATTGCCGAAGTCGAAAAACTCCTGGCCTCGGGAGCAATTAGAGAAGTTCAGTACTCGCAATGGCTGTCTAACACAGTTGTAGTCAAGAAGAAGAACGGAAAATGGAGAGTTTGTGTCGATTTCACTTGCTTGAACAAAGCCTGTCCTAAAGATAGTTTTCCACTGCCTCGCATTGATCAACTAATAGACTCAACAGCAGGGCATGAGCGCATGAGCTTTCTGGACGCTTATAGCAGTTATCATCAAATACCACTGTTCGGTCCGGACCAAGAAAAGACAGCGTTTATCACTCCGAGAGGGACTTACTGCTACAGAGTAATGCCGTTCGTCCTCAAGAACGCCAGGGTGACCTACCAGCGAATGATCACTCAAATGTTCAAAGACCAACTGGGGAAAACCATGGAAGCCTATATAGACGATATGGTAGTAAAAAGCAAGTTCGCTACAAACCACCTCACAGACTTGAGAGAAGTTTTTAGCATCCTGAAAAACCACCAGCTTCGCCTTAATGCCTCGAAATGCGCCTTGGGGTAGGAACAGGGAAGTTCTTGGGATACATGGTCACTCACAGAGGAATTGAAGCGAATCCGGATCAAATCAGGGCAATACAGGATCTCGAAGTGCCAACAAAGTCTAAGGAACTGCAGAAACTAGCCAGAATGGCAGCCGCACTGAATCGGTTTATTAGCAAATCATCAGATCGGATGAAGCCCTTCTTCCAGCTCTTAAGGAAAAAGGCAGCATTTGAATGGAGTAGCGAATGTATCGAAGCACTGCAGAGTCTCAAAAGATACCTCAGTACACCCCCTCTACTGTCCACTCCAGAACCGGGAAATGAGATGTACCTCTATCTAGCAGTCTCAGATCACGCCGTGAGCGCAGTATTAATTCGAGAAGTTGACAAGGAACAGAGACCAGTATATTATGTTAGCAAGACTTTACTAGATACCGAGACACGGTATCTACCACTGGGAAAGTTAGCTTACGCGCTGCTTATCGCCTCAAGAAAGTTGCAACATTACTTCCAAAGGCATACCATTAACGTCCTCACTGAATTTCCCCTCAGATTTGTATTCAGCCGAGCCGATTTCTCTGGCCGAACAGCAAAGTGGACTGTAGAACTTGGTGAGTTTGACATTCGGTATCAACCCAGGACAGCAATCAAGGCTCAGGTCTTGGCGGATTTTGTCGCGGAATTTACTCCCACCCAGAGTACCGAACCGGGGAATCTGAGTTCGGGACAGGTGCCATGCGCCACCGAACAAGGAAAACCCAGCGCTTTGGAAGCATGGAAACTCTTTATCGGAAACATCTGGCAACTCTACGTCGATGGTTCATCCAATAACCAAGGCTTGGGGGCAGGAGTAGTTCTTATTTCTCCAGAAGGATTTATCTGGGAACAGGCTCTCAGGCTAGGCTGGAAGGCTTCAAACAACGAGGTCGAGTACGAAGCGTTATTGGCTGGCTTGCGTAGCGCCGAACACTTTAGTGCTGAACAACTTCTTGTTTTCAGCAACTCACAACTAGTGGTAAACCAGCTTTCTGGGGTCTATGAAACTCGAGATGAAAGAATGGCTATGTACACAGGCAAGGCCAGAGACCTACTCAGAAAATTTCAATCCATACGAGTGGAACGAATCAGTCGAGACAAAAATAGCCACGCAGATGCTCTGGCATGCCTCGGCTCATCAGTGGATACAAAGGATGCTAGAAGAGTTTGGGTTGAGTTCGTACCAGAACCAAGTATTGCATCTCCAGTCCTCTGCAACAACTTAGAGCCGAGCTGGATGGATCCAATATTGGTCTTTCTGAAATCTGGTAAACTCCCCGAAGACAGAAGGGAAGCCAACAAGATCAGGCATAAATCAACTCGATTCTGGATCTCACCGTCTGGGAAGCTTTACAGACGTTCCTACCTTGGCCCCTACCTTCTATGTGTGCATCCAAATCTCATCGAGAATGTTCTCTACGAAATTCACGATGAGATTTGTGGATGCCACGTTGGCGGAAGGTCACTGGCGCACCGAGCCCTAACTCACGAGTGCTGGTGGCCACGAATGCAACAAGATGCACAGCAGTACGTACAAAGGTGCGACAAATGTTAGAGGTTTGCTCCACTCATTCATCAGCCAACCAAAACTCTCACTCCACTCACCAGCCCATGGCCCTTTGCGCAATGGGGCCTGGATATTGTTGGACCACTGGCGCGAGGCACTGGGAACAGGCGATTCTTCATTGCTGCAACCGACTGCTTCACCAAGTAGGTTGAAGTTGAGGCACTGGCAAGCATCAAGGAGGCAGACACAAAGCGGTTTGTTTTGAGAAATGTGGTAGTGCGTTTCGGCATTCCGCGGGTACTGATTGCAGACAACGGAACACAGTTCGATGGTAAGATCTTCAGAAAATTTTGTGCCAACCTCAGAATTGAGTATAGGAACTCTTCTCCAGGGTACTCGTAGAGTAATGGTCAGGCAGAAGCATCGAACAAAACCATCATCAACGGAGTGAAAAAGCGGCTTGAACATGCCAAAGGCAAATGGGTTAAGGAGTTACCTCACGTATTATGGGCCTACCAAACTATAGCATGACGCCCCATAAGAAAAACACCTTACTCTTTGACCTATGGAATGGAGGCCATCATCCCACTCGAAGTAGGTCTCCCAACCCTTCGGTCTGAATTATTTGAAAGCTCCAGTAATGAGGAAGCTATCGCGCAAGCACTGGATATGGCAGAGGGCCGAAGAGAGGCAGCGCTGATCAGACTTGAAGCATATCAGCAGCAGCTCATTAGAAGTTTCAACCAAAAAGTTTTCCCAAGGCAATTTATACCAGGAGAATTGGTTTTAAGGAAAGTCATGGATCACAAACGGATGCTTGGTGAGGGCAAACTTGGGCCGAACTGGGAAGGTCCCTATAAAATCACAGCCGTAGTTAGAAATGGAGCTTACTACCTAGAGGATCTGAATAGCAAAGCAATACCTCAGCCCTGGAACGTAACAAACCTCAAGAAATACTACCAATAGAATCATTCCCTAACTTCTCTATCAGGATGTAAAGGCACTTATTTGTTGACCAATGCAAATGTTTTTCCACTCCTCTCAGATTTATCCAATTCTTGTAATTAGCTTTGATGTTTATCAAACGGAATTAGCTTTGGTTCTTACCAAACGGAATTAGCTTTGGTCTTTACCAAACGGAATTAGCTTTGATGTTTATCAAACGGAATTAACTTTGGTCTTTACCAAACGGAATTAGCTTTGATGTTTGTCAAACGGAATTAACTTTGGTTTTAACCCAAATGGCTCAGTTTCATAACGACTGAACGGAATTTAAATTTGGTTAGCACTCAAACATGCTAAGTGGTATAGCTTGGTGGAAAAATGTTTGGCAACTAAATTGGAATTTAGCCAAGTGGAATTGCTTGGTGGAAACCGCACTAATGTATCTTAAGTAAAATATCTCTATTTAGCCAAGTGGAATTGCTTGGTGGAAACTACACTGACATATCTAAAGCACACATCTTTGTACCTATAGAACTTTTTAAGTATCAGCACAACAACACTTCAGCATTGATTCAAACAAGCAGAGTTGGAACAAACTCAACTGAGCTACGTCAAGAGCAAACTTCTAGCATCAGCCTTACTTAGCCCCAGCTGGGGGCAAACAACTGTTTTCTCTCATTCAAATGCACTTGTACTATCAAAGTTGAAACAGACTCGAGTAGTTCTATACAAGGGACAACTCTTCAGTATCGATCTTACTTAGCTCCAGGTAGGGGCAAACAATTGTTTTCTTTCGAAACCAACCTGGACCTAAGTAAGACCCACTTACGAACTCAAAACACAGCCATACCACATATCCGTTAGCCACGCCGATCACTAGTTCGGCCCCGAGGTCCCAACAGTGCTCGGACGGGGGCAAATAGTTTAGTGCCACACCGAGCATCAGTCCGGTCCCAAGGCCCCAACAGCGCTCGGCCGGGGGCAAGCAGTACAGAAATCAGACAGAGCATCTATTTAAGGACTATATAGAGTCAGACTGAGCACCTATTCGGCCCGAAGGTCGCAACAGAGCTCGGCCGGGGGCAAGCAGTATAGAATACATTCAGACATAAAAGCCAAATAGCATCAAATTGCAAGTTCAAAGAGAAAACTATATCATCCAGCAAAGGGCACAAAAGGCCTCACAACCAGCAGCAAAAAAGAAAAGGAAAAATTGTCTTCACCAAAACAGAAAAGCAAAAAGTTCAAATCCTTTCAACATCAATTTTCATCAACAGTGGGCAACTCAGGAGCAGCATCAGCAATTTTGTCCAGGCCATTTGCGGGAGGAAAAGTAGAGGAAGCTCCAACTTCCTGAGAAGTAGGAGCCACCTTAACCACATCTCCCGTGGCTTCGGTCTCTAGGGTTTCAACCCCTTCAACGTCCACCATTTCAGCGGCAACATTCATGCTCTGGGTCTTGCTTACAGAATCATCTTCTGGGGAAACATCGTCTGGCAGAACAGCAGGGGTAGGAATAGTCTTCAAACCCAAGGATTTTGAAGGAACAGGGACATCATGATACAGGGAAGAGCCTTCAGGAACCATCGCAGCGGCTAAGGCACTCGTCCAACCCTTTACAAAGAGCTTGTCTCGCAGCACTACAACCTCATCCTTGTACGCCGCCCCAGCTTCATCCCAGCCTTGTTGCCAGTGCTTGGCCTCCATCGCAGTACGCTCGGCAGCCATCATAGCAATAATGGCCTCCAGTTCAGCCACCTTTCCCTCGAGTTGAGCCTGTGTCCCAATGGCAGCCTCCTTCGATTGTTCAGCAGAAGCGACAATCTTGTTCAAACGAAAGGCTTCCCTCTCAGCGGTTCGGCGTCCTTCCTTCTCTGACTCCAAGTTTACCGTCAGTCTCTCTACGTTCATTGTAGCCTTCAGCACGGCCCTTTCCAGCTCTTCAGCACGGGTAATGGACAAGTGCATTCTCTGGATACACTGCAAAGGACGACAAGGAACTTAGAAAAAAGGAAGACAGCAACGCAACAGTGAAGTTAAGTAAAGCAAAGAAAACACTGACAGCAGTCATCATTTGAAGGGTCCCCTTCAAGATAGGAATGTCACGAGGCCTATTATGGTCGGCCATATCAACTGGCATCAACAAAAACTTGGTCAAATTAAAGGCAAAATCTTGTGAAGCGACAACTGAATTAGAGGTGGAAATGGGCCTGCCCTCATACGATATTGGCGGCTCCCATTTCTCAAAAGCATCATCCTCAGCAGGATCCTGAGAAGCTTCCCCCACCACTGCTTTGCCGGTTTCCCTTCTCCTCTTTTTTGCTCGTGCAGCAGTCACAGGGGTCCCAGAAGCTCCAACTTCCATCTTTACCTCTATGAGGCTCTTCACCTCGGTCTTCTCCAGAGGGGTTTGCAAAGTGTCGGAAGCTCCGAAGGCCTCGGCCTCTAAATCCACTAACACCCTTCTCTTCGCCACAGACCCGCTCCCAGCGAAACTGGGGGCAGGGGAGGGCGCTCTCTCAGAAAATGCATCTTGACTCCTGCGACGTCTCGAGACCAGCGGGGTGAGAGACGTGTCAGTCTCGGTATCAGAGTCCAGAAGGGCAGCAGTGAGCCTTGCCTTCTTTGGAATAACAGAATGGTAAGTTGACTGGTAGTCCAATAACTCAGGTGCAGATCTCTTTTTACACCTCAAGGCAGCTTTGATGGCTTCAACATTCTCTCGATTCGGCCTTCGTTGGAAATAGGAGGACTCTGCAAAAAGAAAGCAACCCATCAGAGCAATATTCAAAATAGAGTAAGAAACACCAAAGGCATTAAAAGGAGAGGCCTGGACCTGGGTAGCCGTCTTTCTGCGGCATCCATTCAGGCTGAAACTCGGTTCCGGCGGGGAACTCCCAATCTCCACCAACTTTGTAGGAAATCGTCATTGTGTTTATCCGAGTCAGGTAATCCAGTAACTAAGTGACAATCAGCCGAGCGAACACGTAGGTAGTATGTACTATGGTCTTTGTTATGAGAAAGGGTGTAACATCCCAAGATATCCCATATGTCAAGGTTCAGGCCCAGTCGTCTATTGAGGGCAGATACGCCGCAAACAACACGGAAAAGGTTCACAGATACTTGCATTGGGGTTAACTGGACTTGATGCAGAAAACGTGCACTAACGGATCAAGAGGAAACCGAACTCCTCCCTCGACTATCGCCGCGATAGGAAAGGCAACGGTGTTCCTCGTACCCATACGTTTGGCATCTACTTTCGCCAGCGAAAGGGTAACGTCATGGGGAATATTGTAATCCAGACAAAACATAGCCATGGCCTCGGGGGTATCAACCAAGGAACGGAACTTCCCCATTCGACCAACCTAATGGGACAGAAGTAGGATTCAGATAACAGAATATGGGACATGGATAGCAAGTGGGCCAAACAAGATGATTAAAACAGAAAGGGAAAAGAGAAGAAGAGTCATGAGAGGACTTACAGAGATCACAACGGTGATAGCGAAGCAGGATCAACGGCGAAGAAGCCCAAGCAGAGCACTAGCGAGATCGGTCTAGAGGAATGGGAAGAAGCTCTTTCTCTCTCTTTGGAACTCACTAGGGGAATGAGAAAAGTAAATCAAGGGATTTGAATTGATGGCCTGAGCATTTATAAGACCAGTTGGCGTGCAGGTACATGAATCACGATCTTCGGTATGGAGTCGACGCATTATCTTTGCACACCTATCAGACGTCGCCATGTGTTACATAAAAAGACGCATACAGGAATTCTGTGTCAGGATTGAACCGTCACCAAGGCTGAACTGGGAAAGGACCAAAACGACGCGACGCTTGGAAAGCAGAACAATAGCTCCCACCAAGGGAAACCTTAGTGCGAGCTAGGGGGCAAATGAAGGGGCTAAATGTGAAATGAAACGGGTCAGGTCCAAGCCTTGGGCCGGCCCAACCCGACAAAGTCCTAATCCAAGTGGGTTAGATGAGTATATGGACAAACTAGTTGAGCCCACTTTCGTGATCAACAATCCACCCAAGTCCTCAAGCACTTGGGCCCAACCAGCAGTGGAAAGGCTAGCCCAGCCGTAGTGCTGGTCTGGGCCGAGCTGCGAAACGGAATCTGTGGGCCGAATAGATAATGGGCCAGCCCATCTCCATGAATGATCCTGGAAAAGGCCGAGCCAAGGCACATCAGTATCGAACTAAAGTACATGAGTACCGAGCTGGAGAAACCTCTCAAGGAAACGCGGGAGCTGTGAGTGCAAGCATGTGCAGGTTGCCACCTCAGCTGGTCCCCCACACCTAGAATCACGGAAGTTGTTGAACCAAAGGAATGTGGTTTGTTATCAGCATGCCTACAATGAGAATATGCAATCAATGACAACTACGAAGTGGTCCCCCACCTAGAGCAATGCTGAAAGGACACCTGGCAGCATCTACACTCCATGAAACCACCTTGAGAAGCAAGTAAGGAATACTACATATACTTCATAAACTTCACATTGAAGGGGATCGAACAAAAAAAACTAAGGAGAACTATTCTAATCTCACTGAACATACATTTCTTCTCCGATCACTGATTCCCACGCCGGAGGGGTTATCCGGCCAACCCCGGTCGGGCAGCTCTAACGGTGCTTCTTGTGGCAGGAGTCCCGGTCCTTGGATAGTCCAACTGAGTGCGGAGCCCCGATCCACTTTCATCTAGTGCGGAATCCGGTACGCACAATATGATATATACACCACTCTCTCTCTATATATGTCTCTCTCTCTCTCTCTCTCTCTCTCTCTCACATTTGTGTGTGTTAGAGTGTCCAAAGAGTGAGTCCAAAGTGAGTTTTGTTCTTAGTTTTGCCCTAAGACACCTAGTGTTACACCATACCTTCGTTATTGAGGTGTTGAGAGATTGTTCTTGGAGCTTTTGAGTTGGTTTTGATCAGAAAAGGGGCTGGAGTTTTGGTTCTTTAAGTATTCTTCAAGGGTGAGCACTATTGCTTTATATTCCCCATTCTTGCACTAGCTTTTAACCTACTTTGCATGCTGTTTTGAGCTTTGTGTATAACTAATAAAAGTTCTGATTTTTCATGTCTAAGATGTTTCATTAGGTCATTTTTGTGTTTGGGGTCGACCTCCCCCTCTTAGGCCTTGTTTGGCCTCTTTTGTACCTTCTTTGTTGAGCTTTGGGAACTTTCATGTATTGGCCTTCTCACCATTGAAATCCAGAGGATTTTCAATGGTGGTAAAGGGGTTTTAAGGTCTTGCATAGGGGAGGGACACCCCTCTCCCTTTGTGGCTCATTTGCTTGTGTTTTGGCTCATAAGGGAAGCATGCATGCCTAGCTTTGTTTGGATTTATTTTAGAGTTTATTTGGTGTTTATATAGCATGTGTTACCTCTGTTCCATGTTGGTTCGTCGCCCCCTTGCATGCACCATACACTTGCCTTGCGTTCCTCTATTTTGCCTAGAGATGCATCTTGCATTTGGATCACCATGCTTGCATGTTTTGGCTTAGCTTTGTGAAGTTTTTGGTCATGTTTTATCATGTTTAAGCTCTGTTGTAGCCTAAGTGATGCATCTTTAGCATGCATGAATCACTTATCATGCCATTTCAGTCCATGTTTATGCTTACATGCTTGCATTTGTTACCCTTTCAATGTCTTGAAGAGTTATGGTCCTATGCACCATGTTTGAGTCCTTGGTGTATGCCTTTTTGTTTGAGTCCTTGGGCTGCCATATCAGTGCGTTTTGGGGTGCATTTTGACGCATTGAAACTCTGTTTTTGGTTGCATAATCCATGCCATGTGTGGTCATGATAGTTGTAGTGAAATGCTCCCTTTTATGCCTTAGTTTTAGGCCCATTGGTGTGCATGTTTGCATGAGCATTTGTCCATCATTTCCATCACTTTTGGCCACTGTTTATGGCAAGGCTGAGGTCTTCCCTTTGCGGTTTAAGTCCACCATTGCATGTTCGTCGCACGTTTGTTGCATATTTGGTTCATTGTGTGTTGGCACATGCTAGTTCCATTGCATATTTTTCCATGTTTGCTACATTGCATTTTGCATGTTTGGCATATTGCATATTTGCATGTATAGGTTGCATTGCATTTGGCATGTTTTGCTAACTTAGCCTCATATTGCATGCTTGATGCCATTTTGTACACTTGAGCCATTTTGCATACATACATTGCATTATGTTTGGTTTGGGGTGTCAAACCAAACATAAGGAATGAGGTGTGTTCGTACTCAAAGTGACGAAACATGTCTCAATCCTCCGTCGCTGACGCCCTTCATCTCAACATGATAGAGCGTGAAGCATTCACTCATTTGTTGCATTCATTTACATTGATTTGCAAGCTTGGTGCCTTTGGCCATCATGCATCGAAATGCGTGGTTGGTGGCCTGAGGGCCGAGGGCCACACTCCCTTGAGCCTATAGAATGATAGGGGGAGTGGTCATGCACACATTGCTTTGAAATTTCCTTGTCATGCACTGTCTATCCTCTGCTGCTGTCAAAACAGGATTCTGCAGGAAGATTTGGCCGACTGACTACATACAGTGTCGACCGGCCAAAAATATCTGGCCGATGGCTTCACAACTGGTCGATGACCATTTATCAATGGCCGGTGGATCTTTACCTTGGCCGGTGGCATCCCAAAATGATCAGGGAGTAGTTCAGAGGTGCCTCAGGATTTTCACAGTCCTCAGAGGTGTAGAATAGTGCAAACTGAGGCAACAGTGGCATGGCAACGGGTTTCACGCATCATTCAAGCATTCCGAGTCGGGGCTGCGGCCACCTCCTTTTGTAATTAATTTATTAATTGATTAGGGTTTTGTAATATTTAATTAGCTAGGGTAGTTAATTATTTATTCAGTTTGTATTATTTATTCGGACCCTCCGCGCGAGGGCAATTGTGTAATAAGCGTACGTGTGTGTGATGCATGTCTTCCAACCCCACGTCTTTCTCCATTTTATTTAACCGCTTACAATGGTTAGTTTTAGGGCACGTTTCAATTAGCATACTTATGCTTGCATGTTTGCATCATTCATTTGTATTACATGCACCGGGCTCGGTGCAGCATACTAACTGCATTATATTTCAATTCCAAGTTAAATACGTGTTAGCTGTAGCATCTCATATGCCATTCTTAGGATAGCTGAGCCTATTTCTAGTTGCATTTTGCATGTGTTGCATTAGCCATCTTAACGTGAACTAGGATCATACATTGATTACTAACTAGTTTCTGTTTTGGCTCGGAGTACTCGGTAAGTGTTTATGCTTTAGTATCATTGCATGCATGTGAGTGACTACCATGATAGCATGTTTACCATGAGGCTAACTGCTTATGTGATATACCTGCCTGAATGCCTGTGGGTGAAGGTTGGATTATCTGAATTGGAATAATGCATTGACTGTGAGTTTTAAGCCCACTTGAGAGTGGCAAATCATCTTGTTTTCTAAGCCCACCTGAGGGTGACAAATTCGCATTTTAGCCTACTTGCGAGTAGCAAACCGTTTCAAAAGCAAACATGAGGTGTTTTGTTCCAATTCAGGCGATCCAATCTATACTTGTATGCTGTGTGCATCACGTAGTAAATCTAGGCTAATAACCGGAAACAATGTTTTCAAAACTCGATATCGTGGTTAGTAGAGGCCGATCTTTGATCGAGCGAGCGAGGGTGCTCACGAAGTGACCTTCCCCAATCGTACCCAAGTTCCCGAGCCGAGGCAACTTTGGTGATGACGGCACGTGGCCTTAGGCAACGAGTCAGGGTTTCCTAAATTCTCCAAAAATAAATATTTAGGTGGCGACTGTATCTGGCAAAGCAGTCCATGTTTGGCACTTCTTTAAAAAAAAACATCTGTTTTCAAAAACGATTTGCCGGATTTGGACTCTTTGATGATTCATCGGTCTTGCATTACACTCTGCGAGATTGGATACAGGACCGTGACATTGAGTCCTGAACTGTAGTAAGTCCAAATGAACAAAACGGGATCTCCTCACGGGACGTTCGGGGACGTCTACAGTTTCTGGCGACTCCACTGGGGAGTTTAGAGAGCTTGACTCGAACTCATGATAACTTGTTTTGATTACACTCATGTGTTTCTTTGCATTGCATATGCATTGGTACGCCTAAGTCACAGTGTTTGCCGTCTGCTATTCCTGAACGGTTTGCCGGAGGCTCGCCTCGAGAAGCGTGTCATAAGGCTGATTGGTTACGGGCTTTGCCACGATGGGAACACAAACCCCGGTTATCATCGGGGCACCCTTTTGACCATTCGACCTAGTGCATGTTCAGAATCCATAGTGACCATTCCAAGTTAGGACAAGTTGCTACCCGATTATAGGTTGTTTGAAACCGCTGCGTGCATAGTGAAACCCTAGTTCCTGACAAAATAGGACAGGGAAACCTTACCCCAACATAGGGGTGTTTTGGCTCTCACTTGTTTGTTATGTGTTTTAGAGTTGGCCTCTACAGGGGCATGCATGTATCAGTTTACAAGTTTGGGTATCAGGCCTGCGGGCACTAGTTCAGTATTTTGAGAATCAGTTATCTGTGGGTATCAAATTCAGTTTTGGGGGCAGTGATATGGGAACGATGATCAGTGTCTGAGAACAGTGTATTCAGCTTATCAACTGTGTGTTTTTATACCCAACTGTGTGTTGTGTTTATTTAAGCCGTTATGCTGTCTGCTTTTCTGGTTGTTTATTTCCTTATTATTGCTTTATTTATCTTTTTGCTAGGAGGTAGTTTAGCTTGATTGCTTCAGACCAAGCAGATATCCCCCAAGCACTCTGGACTAGAGGTCGTCGACTCCATCGATCTAAGGATCTGGTAGACGGACAACCAGTGTTTCATTCTCTACCCCCGATTACCAGACGAAGGGCAGTTAGGCAGAGGATATCAGTTCAGCAGTCAGTTCAGAGGGATTTGTCTACCCCGCTTGAGTATAGTAGGGATCAGAGTCCTGTTTCTTCTGCAGAAAGGGAACATATACCGGCAGTATAGCTAGATCAGGGTAGTATGGCAGGGATCGAAGAAATGATGCGCCAGCTCCAGGAGAGCATGAGAACCATGCAGTAAGACGCTGTTCGTCGAGATGAATTTGCCAAACAACAGGCCGAGATCATGGCCCAGCAGGCAGAGTTAATTACCAGGCTGCAACAACAGACCAGGGCATCTGCTTCACACCAGGCTCCTCCCCCACCAGGAGTTCCAGCACCCGGGGAGGCACCAAATGCCCAGAATGTCCAAGAGGATATAGACATCCCAACGGGGCTGGCTCCGCCCCTGATCCTACCTCAATTCTCCAAGGCACCTACACCCACCAACCAACCGGACTCTCCCTTTGAGTTCGAGGTGGACCCTACAGCGTTGAAGTTGAGCAAGCTTGAGAAGTTGTTCAAGAAATCCCAAGGGGTAAAGTCCATCACAGACATTGAGGACGGGTATACCGACGCGGCTGTGACGCTGCCGGACCGGTTCAAGATGCCACAGATCAATCGCTTCAACGGGTCCGGGGATCCCATGGTGCATCTACGCTTGTTTTCAGACATACTAAGGTCGATGGGCCTCACCAGACTACAGAAGCTTTCATTATTTGGCTGGACCTCGTCGGGTGTGGCAGCCATTTGGTACGCAAAATTGGAAGACGATGTCAAGCGGAACTAGGACGGGATGGCCGAGGCTTTCATTGCACAGTACTCCTATAACACGCAAATCGAGATTACCACCCGTGATCTGGAGACAACAAGGCAGGAGCCTAAGGAGAGTTTCTCTGAATTCGTAACCCGCTGGAGGGCTAAGGCTTCAATGATGACCACTAAGGCCCACTGACAAGGATTAGATTCGGATGATTGTGCGCAATCTCCAACCCAAACTGATGCAGAAAATGATCGTGCTCCCTTTCCCTACCTTTTCGGATTTACATGAGATGGGGGTACAAATTGAGGATGCGATGAAACAGGGTCTGATCGACCAAGACAGAGAGCAATCCAGGAGAACCTTCAACCGCAACACCAATACAGGCACGAGCAATACCGCAACTACCAAAGCTTCAGAAGTAAGCATGGTCACCACCAATCTCCCAAGAAACCTTGCAGCTACGCCATTCACCGGTGCGTCCGGTAGTAGTTCGCAAACAGCCAGATACCCACCCAAAAACCAAAGAACTTTCACTCCACTATATATGTCCTTGTCCAAGGCTTTAGGAGTTTTGATTAGGAAAGGGCATTTAAAGCCTCTAGAGCCGCGACCATTACCAGAAAAGCTCCCCCCCTCCTATAATCCAGCCAAATACTGCACTTTCCACCAACAGCACGGTCATGACACCGATCAATGCTTCCGATTACGTCATGAGATTCAAGATCTCATTGATAATAGGGTGATTGTGCCTCCAGATAAACCCAATGTCACAACCAACCCTCTCCCCCCACACAACCAAGCCCCACCTCCCAAACGCATCAACTTTATCCAGATTGGGGTTGTGTCTTACAATCCTAGCATCTATATCACTCCTTCTCACCTACCCAAGCCAGAGGTGTTCCTTCATGACTGCACTGACTTGTACATGTTGGACATCTCCAGAACCCAACCCGAACCAATGGTGGTGACTGTCGAAGACAAAACAGGGGAGATTTCAGGGGAGAATGGGATTGTTGAGTCAGAATCTGAGGAATCTGGGAGTTTTGCCAAGGAGGTATACAGTCCGAGTGACTACATTCTATCAGTAGGCCAGGTTGGGCCAAATGTGGAATTGCCGGTAGGGGCAGAGCTTTGTGTGATACAGAGGGATGAATCTGGTCAGAGGATAGATGACTTGGCAGCTGTGGAAGGGGACTTTGCTAACCTCCAATTTTTCAATGAACAAGATCCAGAGGGCATGGTAGTCAACTGGTCAGATTTTGAGAAGTCAGCAGAGGTCACCGGGTGGCTTGATGACCTACCAGATGTTGTCGACGAAACTTAGTTGGAACGGGGCCTGGTAGGGGCAAGAACATCAGTTGTGGTCCAAAGGGCTGGAAATTAGAATGCATCGCCGGAGAGCGTCGGTGCTAAGAATTTCACTCAGGACTTGGGCATTGTGAATGCAGGAAGTGTTGAACAGCCAGCTGTACTGACGCAGTTGGAACAAGAAAGGTTCGGGGATTCTGAGAGAATCAGGAAAGCTAAGGTCCCTGAGGGGACTGAAAGTACTGTGTGCACGAGGATAGAGAATACTGCGAGCATGTGGACGGAAAGTACTGCGAGTACAATTGTACCGGAGCCGGACAGGTGTCTGTTGGCTGCCGACGGAATGTGGTAGGAAGACGATGATCTATGTCTTGCCCACACGGATGAGGATTGGGGGAGTAACCAGCCAGACGATACCTGGTACATCGGCGAAGTCGATCATATGACTAGAAACGAGCGGTATTTCAAGCCCCCACATCTAGATCAGCCAGAGCCGTCTGGGAAAGATAAGGAAGTGGAGAAATAGAAAGAGAAGCAACTCGAAGAAGAGGCTGTACTGAAGCAGTTGAAAAAGATACATGCAGACATCTCCATCTGGGGACTGCTTATGGCATCGCGAGTGCATCAATAAGCTATCTTATCTGCCATGGACAAGGCCAAGCTCTCAATAGACACCACGCCCGAATAGCCGGTGGGCTTAGTTTTTCCGGGAGGGGCTACCCCGATGTTGACTTTCTCCGACAAATAATTGCCACCTGAGGGTGCGAACCATAGCAAACCACTCTACAACTTTGTGGAGTGTAGAAACAAATGGATACCCGTGGTGCTTGTTAACACAGGGTCCGCCATCAATGTGTGCCCGGCAAGGACCGCATATGCAATCGGTTTAAAGACCGCGGACTTTGTGCCGACAGCCCAGGTGATTCGGGCATATGGTAACACAAGCAGAGAAGTAATGGGGATAGTGAAAATTCAGACCAAGCTTGGGCCGGGACAGCATGAGGTAGACTTCACGTCTTAGAAGTTCCTGCGACCTTCAATCTACTTTTGGGGCAGCCATGGTTGCACCAAGTAAAGGAAGTTTCATCCACTTTGCATCAGATGGTGAAAGACCCCCATGGGAAGGGAGTAGCCATCATTTTTGGAAATTTGTCGATCCATCCACCGCCAGAAGTATCTACGCTAGTTTTGGAAATTGAGCACGGTATGGAGGATGTATTTATGTCGGGTTTTACCCTGGTTGAGGCCCGGGTCGTGCAGAACATCTTAGCTGTTAATGAGGGGGTGTATGTTAGCGCACAATCAGTATACCTCATGAACAAGCTTCAACACATCCCCGGGATGGGATTCGGAAAGAGCGGCCAGAAGGGCGTTGCAGCGTTGGCCGAAGTGCCACACAACCCACACACCTTTGGCTTGGGTTATCTGCGCACCAAAGAGGATTAGGTAAGGAAAGGTAAGGAGATGGCTGGGAGAGCCAGAGCGAAGTGGGCAGGGAAGCCTTTTGAGTTGATGCACCGACCCATCCAGGGTACCCTAAACGGACGCTTCGTCCGGGAGGGGGAGGACTTTCCATTTTGTGGCTTCCCAGAACCATGGTTGAATGTGGAGAGGAAGCGCCTGCCGGGGTTTGTGATCTTCTTTGACCTACAGTTATCTGGGGATGATGTTGTCGAGGAGCAGACAAACCCATCAGCTGAGGTTGAGCAGAATGAGAAAGCGGATTCTGAAAGCACCGAAATTGAAATGGGGGTAGCGCTTGTTTGTCTACTTTCAGATCCTCCGATTGTACAGAAGTGCTTGGGGGATAACTTCTCGGTGTCCATGATCGGGAATGAAACGACTGCGGGCCTACCATCAAACATTTTGGATGCATCCATCGCACCCTCCCTCATCTGGCAGTACGAGGAGGGATTTTTGTCAAGCAGCATCGGGTCAGGTAGTGAGTCGGAATTTGATTCCTCTGAATCTGTTGAGTCGAAATCAGGTTCCAGCTCGACTGAGTCTGATTCCGGTATTCCTGGGGGTGATAACCCGGATGCCACAGTCCTGTCCAGGTCATCTTTTTCTTTCTCTTTTGAGTCTGTTGTAACAGAAGAATCGGACGATTTGGAAATGCTTAATAAGAATGGAATGGATGTGGTTTCTGAGTACTTTTCTGTGCCCTTGATTTATTGTATTAATCAGGACTTTCAAAATTTTGATGAAAACGACGAGGAAGAAATTCCTCCGTTTTTGCAACGCTTAATTGATCAAGAGTGGAAATGCTTAATAAGAATGGAATGGATGTGGTTTCTGAGTACTTTTCTGTGCCCTTGATTTATTGTATTAATCAGGACTTTCAAAATTTTGATGAAAACGACGAGGAAGAAATTCCTCCGTTTTTACAACGCTTAATTGATCAAGAGCAGGAAAGATTTGTTAAACCTTTAGTTGATGAAATCACTACTGTTAATGTTGCTACTGAGGAGGACCCGCGGCTGGTCCAGATCGGGTCCACGTTGTCTTCGGAGGAACGCGAGCGCTTAGTCGCTTTATTAAAAGATTTCAAAGATGTTTTCGCGTGGTCCTACGAAGACATGCCTGGGATCGATCCTGAGATTGTACAGCACCGGATCCCTCTTGACCCCGAGGCCCGACCCGTTAAACAGAAACTCAGAAGGATCCGCCCGGACTGGGCCCTCAAGATTAAAGAAGAGGTCACCAAGCAAATTGACGCAGGGTTCCAGCTAGTATCTGAATACCCAACTTGGTTGGCCAACATCGTTCCAGTGCCGAAGAAGGATGGTAGGATCAAGGTATGCGTGGATTTTAGGGATTTGAACAGAGCCAGTCCAAAGGACGACTTCCCCTTACCGCATATCGATGAGTTGGTGGACTTCACAACGAGGCATGCTTTGCTTTCGTTCATGGATGGCTTCTCAGGCTACAATCAGATAGTGATGGCACCTGAAGCTCGGGAGAAGACTGCTTTCACCACCCCGTGGGGGACATACTACTACAGAGTGATGCCATTTGGGTTGAAGAACGTTGGAGCTACTTATCAACGGGCTGCGACCACAATATTGCACGACATGATCCACAAAGAGGTTGAAGTGTACGTGGACGACATGATTGTCAAGTCCAAAGAAAGAGAGGGCCACTACACCGCCTTACAAAAGTTCTTTCAAAGGATCAAAGAATTTCGGTTGCGGCTGAATCCTCAGAAGTGTACGTTTGGTGTTACAGCAGGGAAAATGCTGGGGTTTCTGATTACACAGACAGGTATCGAAGTCGACCCTTCCAAAATCAAGGCCATCTTAGAAATGCCACCACCAAGGACTGAAAAGGAGGTGCGAGGTTTTCTGGTTAAAGTGCAATTCATAAGATGGTTTATCTCAAAATTAACCTTGACTTGTGAACCACTTTTTGGTCTCCTGAAGAAAGGAAAGAAATTCCAGTGGGACGGCCGATGCCAAGCTGCTTTTGAACAGATCAAGGAATACTTACAGAACCCACCTGTGCTATCACCGCCAGAGCTGGGGAGACCGTTGATATTGTACCTTTCAGTGACTGAGACTACAATGGGCTGCATGCTTGTGCAAGAATCTGAAGACAAGGTAGAAAGGGCTATCTACTATTTGAGCAAGAAGATGCTGGAGTATGAAACCCGCTACACACCGTTGGAAAAGGCTTGCTTAGCCTTGGTATGGGCTACCAGGAAGCTGCGTCACTACTTGTTAGCTCACTCTGTAATGTTGGTTTCAAGATTAGATCCCATCAAATCTCTCTTCGAGAAACCGGCACTTACGGGTAGACTAGCTCGTTGGTTGCTGTTGCTTTCCGAATTTAATCTGAAATATGTGACTCGCAAGTCAGTCAAGGGAAGAGCAGTAGCAAATTTCTTAGCCGATCATCCAGTGGAAGGAGGTGAAGCAGTTGAGTACTTATTCCCAGATGAGGCCATTTTGCATATCGACGACGAGTTTTGGACGATGTACTTTGACGGAGCGTCAAACCAGTACGGGTATGGGGTAGGGGTGTTGCTGATAGCACCCGACAAGTCCCGTATCCCTCTAGCATTTAAACTCCGGTTCAAGGTCTCAAACAACGAAGCAGAATATAAAGCATTCATTGCTGGTTTAGAAGCAGCCTTGGAACTAGGGGCAAAACGGTTGGACGTCATCGGGACTCGAACCTTGTTGTATCTCAAGCGAAAGGAGATTGGAAAGTCAAAGAAGAAAATATGATAATGTATCACCAGACCTTGGATGTGTTAATTCCTCGGTTTGAGAAGCTAAACTTTGCTCATCTATTAAGGGAGAACAACAGGTTCGCAGATGCACTAGCAACTCTATCTTCTATGATAGACATCCCTTTTGGAGTTCGGATGCGTCCGATCATCATCGACCAGAAATTTGTGCTGACTTACGAGTCAATTGCTACTATAGATAAGGTTTAAGATGAAAACCCCTGGTATTACGATGTCTGGAACTTCTTGGAGAAGGAAGCATACCCACCAGGGGCAAATGCCAAGGATAAGAGGGCAATCAGAAGAATGGCCGTTCAGTTCATCATCTGCGGGGGAAAATTGTATAAGAGAGGTCATCTGGGAATGCATAAGCTATGTTTTGATGCCGAAGAATCGAAGCGCCTGATGGAGGCCATCCATGGAGGGGAATGTGGTGCACACATGAACCGGGTGATGTTAGCTCGGAAGATACTCAGATAGGGTTACTACTGGTCTACCATGGAGGAGGATTGTATCGGCTTTGTTCGGCGATGCCACAAATGTCAGATCCATGCAAACCGCATGAACATCCCGCCGTCGAAGCTATACAACATTACTTCGCCATGGCCATTTTCAGTTTGGAGAATTGATGTGATCGGGGCTGTCACTCCGAAAAGGTCAAATGGGCATGAGTTCATCCTGGTCGCGATAGACTATTTCACGAAGTGGGTTGAGGCCCAATCTTATGTGGTGTTGAAGGCTTCACATGTTGCAAAGTTCATCAGAAACAACATCATCTGTCGTTACGGGGTCCCGAACGAGATCATTTCAGATAATGGTTCCCACTTCAAGAAAGAAGTGATTGACTTGTTGGAAAAATACAACGTGGCTTTTCATAAGTCATCCACATATCGGCCGCAGACCAACAGAGCGGTCAAGGCCGCCAACAAGAATATCAAACACATACTGCAGAAGATGGTGGAAACCTACCGGGACTGGCCAGATAAGTTGCCGTTTGCTCTGTGGGGCTACCGGACTTCAATTAGAACTTCTACTGGGGCGACTCCGTATTCATTGGTTTACGGGATGGAGGCCGTTCTACCTATTGAGATTGAGGTTCCGTCGTTAAAAGTGCTGGCTGAGTGTCAGATAGCCGAGGCAGATTGGCAGCAGAGCAGATTTGAAGAACTCATGCTCTTCGATGAAAGAAGGTTGAAAGCACTGTACCATGTTCAAGGTTATCAGCGCAGAATCGCCAGGGCTTTTAACAAGAAAGTTAAGTCTAGGAATCTAAAAGAAGGAGATTTGGTGCTTAAAGACAACCGAGCTCCCATCCACGTCCCTAGGGGCAAGTTTAGATCCAATTGGACTGGTCCTTACATCATTAAGTCTATCTGGTCAGGTGGAGCTGTCGTTCTGATGGACCTAGATGGCCTAGAGTTCTCACAGCCGATCAATATGGACAAGTTGAAGAAATATTACCCTTGAGTGGCTCGCTAGGTCGAAAACCCGAAAGGGCGACCTAGGCAAAAGTTAGAGCATGAAAAATTTGAAATTATAAAAACTGAGCTCGCAAGGTTGAAAACCCGCAAAGGGCGGCCTTGGCAAAAGTTAGGGCGTAGAAGGAGAGTGAAAATACTCGAGTGAACCCGAGCCTGAACTACGTAAGGCTTGATTCCCATCTTTGGGATACGTAGGCAACTTCATCCTGAAGTTCAGCCAGGAACTTTTCCCTGATCGTCTCTGTCATCTTTGTCTATTCAGCAGTCAAGAGTTCGGTTATGATCTCCGATACAGTGCTACTCAGACTAGGGGCAACTTTCCAGTTGCTAGAATCCGGGGTTGTGCATCTCAGTGACAGATCTCAGGCGTGTCCAGTTCTGATCCATACCAAAAATGGTTTCGAAAAGTTTTAATAAAAGTTGATTTTGCTCAAATTAATCTTTTTACAACTTAGACCATTTTTGGACCAAAGCGGAAAATTTTCAGTACCCACAACCTTCAATTTTATTAATTTCAATACAGAGTCCTCCTGCTCTTGCATACAAATTGAAGTTGCTTTTGGTTACATTCATAAAGAAAAACTTGAAAGTACTAATTAAAGCAATAAATCCGGGACATAGCTAAGTTAGGTGTTCCTGCGCCCCCTCCCAGAGCTGGTCGAAGCTTCTGACGCCAAAGTGGGCCCAATCTGTGCCTCTTCATTGAGCCAATCTATGCACTCATCAGACAAAGTGCAACTGAAATGGGAGCGGGGGCTAGGAGCTCTCTAGTCCTCCATGCTATGGCATACCAAGCAAGCTGCGTGCCTCAGACCGGAAATGCAGCAGGGTACTCTATCCCCTCTGGCGGGCAAGTCTGATCATGGCCAAACTAGCGCTGGAACCGGAAAGGAAAGTAGAACACGCAGTGTGTCAGGCCAATCAACTGAATCCCAGTCTGCTGAGACATGCTATAACTCATTGCCGGTAGATTGAGCCAAGGGCAACGCCAAGCAATGCGGTCTGCAGACAAATTGCACATCTAGTCGAACCACCATCCCTCATCCAGGGCATCGACCAGACGTTGTTGGAAGAAATAGCCGCGAGTTGAGTATATCGGGCAAGAGTCCACAACCTGTAACTTATCCATCAACCACACCGGGGGAGGGATGAAAAATGAGAGATTAAATAATAGAGAGATGTACGATGAGAGAAGAGTGAGAAAAGGGGTTTGTGAAAAAGAAAAAAAAAAAAAAACAAGCTTGAGGGCCGAGTGATGTGAGCAATATATATGTGAGATAGGGTGGGAAACATTACTTGTAGCAGTAGTGGACTCCCTGCAAATCTGGTCGTCTCTCGGCGATGAAAAGCATCCAAGCCCATCAATGTCTCGGCCAACGACATGGCAATGCAACTTTTGCTCTCCCTTAAGCCTTGGGAAACCTCGATCAACCGGACGCTAGATCCTCCGGAGCTTGAGACAAGCAAGAAATGAGATAGCATGCACAAATAGCGGGCGTGTCACCGAAAACCCTACCAATGATGGTCACCGCGGTCACCGGCATCAGAAAACCGGCAAATCAAACTTGGAACATCCAGCATTCCGTCACCAATCAAAGATCGAGCGTCATGCATCGTAAGCCCACACATTCGTCCTAAGGCTTGGGCGTGGCTGAAACGGAGCTGGGGCAAGATTTCTTCGTTGCACTCGGATTCCAACAAAGCTTGGAAATCTTCGAAGGTAGGACATGTCTCTTGCCCGCCAAAGCTAAAGACATGTGTTACCGGATTCCAAAACCTTGCCGCGGCATGGAGGAAAGGAAGATGCAGCGGAGTACAGCCCAGCGTGAATAGTGCATTTATGCCGAAGCCCGGGAAATTCAGCCTTTCTGAGCCATCCAAGTTGGCAATCCAAGCTATGAGATTTTGGGCAAGAAACTCTTCCATTTGGAGCAAATCAGTGTTGAATTGAGAAAGACTACGAAGTTGAGGCTTTTTGTAGAGGATAAGGTGTGAGTGGAAGACAGCAGTCAGCATTATGGTGGTTCTTGCCATTTATGGCCGACCGGCCAAAAATAGTGCCGACAGACCACCACTATTGGTCGATGGCAATTTATTATGGCCGGTGGCCTTTCCCTATGGCCGATGGCCTTCCCTTTTGTTCCATTAGCTGTTTAGAAGTTGAACATGTTGAGGAATTGTGGTTGGAACCTTCCCTAATGTCTTCCGGTGGCGATTTTGCAAAGTCACGTCTATTTGTTTATCGAGTTGTTGTACATTTGCTTATCGAGTTGTATTTCACATTCTTTAAGTTTTTGTTTCGCTTATCGAGTTGTATTTACACTTGGTTAGCTTATCGAATTCTCTGTTCTGCTTATCGAGTTGTTTTGTCGTTAGTCAGCTCACTACCTGATTATTACGAGGCAAACGCTTACTTTTCAAATAAAGATTCAAACCTCATTTACATTGTTGTGTAATGCGATGCGATGTGATGCATGGAAAGTACAAATGTAGCACCTTTTTGGACCAAAATAGCTGTTTCATTTCCATCATGTCTTTTGCAAAAAAATATATATACACAGTTTTGAAAAAGTAAGATCTGCCTGCGGCGGCACAATGTGCTTAAACTACCAGTAAAAAGGAAAGTAAAGCAAAAGGGGAGAAGGGCAGCAGAGTGTCTGGGTTAATACCAGTGGCCTCCCCTTGTGGTCGATGCACCTCCCACGCCCTTGTTCGAGTCAATTATATGGTTTGGCACCTTCATTACTCGAGACAGTGCAAGAAAGTGCACTTTTGAACATTAACTGGCCTTCGTGTTGACCTCGAGCCATGTCTTCTGTGTGCAATACTCGATGCGCGCAAAGAGTATCCTTCCTCGTATCCTTTTATATGCCTTGCGGATTCCGCAAATCACTTTAAACATGTGGTATCGCATTGTTTTGTTTTGACTGTAATTGTCACGCTCGTTACGCGTCTCGCATTACATAATGCCTCGTCTTGTTCTGAATTTGCATCTCAACATCATGAATAACATGCCTTTACCATGCTTCAGTTGAATATGCCCCCTTTTTGCTTTTTATACACATTACATGCGTTGTCGCGTTATGCTTTACTTATATGTGTTCAAGTTCCTATACACATTGCATGCATTGTCGCGTTATGCTTTACTTATATGTGTTCAAGTTCCTCCTATACACATTGCAAGCGTTGTCGCGTTATGCTTTACTTATATGTGTTCAAGTTCCTATACACATTGCATGCGTTGTCACGTTATGCTTTACTTATATGTGTTCAAGTTCCTCTACACATTGCATGCATTGTCGCGTATTGCTTTACTTACATGTGTTCAAGTTCCTTTTATACACATTGCACGTGTTGTTGCATGTGCTTTACTTACATGTGTTCAAGTTCCTTTTTCACAGATTGTATGCGTTGTCGCGTATGCTTTACTTATATGTGTTTGTGCCTACCTAGCATTGTTATGCTTATTTCAAATCGCATTGTTATTCGTCCTAATGGGCTTGCGTTGTCGCGCATGCCCTCCTTGCATTGTTTTGCGTCCATCCGCGTTGTTATGCGTCGTTCTTGGGTCGCATTGTTTTGCATCCTTTCACCCGCGTTGTCTTGCACGTCACTTGCATTGTTATGCACACTTCACCTGCGTTGTCACGCACTTCTCACTTGCATTGCTATGCATGTTTTCTAATGATGTTGTACCTGTTAGGTTTTCTTTCTTTTTTCAGGCATGATATTGTATATACGGTTCATTTGAAGCTGGCACGACCAGACGAGCCGGACAGGTATTGTATTCTCCGTGTGAGACGTAGCGAGAATTGAATAATTCTCTTATATCCTCTCTGCATTATAATGTAGTTTGGTTTATGCTAGCTTAAAACCGTTGCATGTTATGCTTCGTTACAGCTTTCTTTGCATGATCATGAGTTATACTCGGCTTTATGCATTGTCTTGCATTTTGCCCCTGCCCTTGGGCGCATATCTTTATCTGTAGCTCGTATGCTTTGTCTAAGTCTTCAGCCTTGTCAAAAATGGGTCGTCTCTGGGCTTTGACACTCACTCCCGTCATTGTTATGACTTTCGAGTTCTGTCAAAGAGGGGCAACTGTAGACACCCCATTTTTGACCGTCCTCAAGACTTGGACGTCATCGTTTGAACATCGAATGATCATCCATGTTCGTGTTCGTTTTGAGTTCTCGGAGGTCTCAGCCGCGCGCCTTGCCTCAGGATCTCTTAACTGGACTGTTCTGTGCTTGGTTTTGGACCAATAACTTGTTAGTTTTTTCTTTTGAGGGCAGAGAATGGCTTGTAAGCCATCCCCGGATCCCACCGGTCGAGGCATGGTGTCACCGGCCATGTTCTCTTGCCACCGGCCATTGGTGATGGCCGGTCGGCACCTTTGATGGTCGGCCGGCCCTTAAGTTGGTCAATCGGCCATATTTTCTGGCCGGGACTTCTCTTTTGCTCTTTTTAGGCATTGTGCATGCCAACTGTGCCAGCTGGAGCACACAGACCTATCCTCCATACACGTGTATGGAGGATTTGCACCCTTTGCACCCTTTTGTTCTAAGCTTCTTGAAGAAGCTTTTACCCTTTGCTCTAGCTTCTTGAGGAAGCTTGGACCTTTGTCTTAGCTTCCTCAAGAAGCTTGAACCCTTTGTCTTAGCTTCCTCAAGAAGCTTGACCCCCTTGACCCCTTTTGTTTAGCTTCTCTAAGAAGATTAGGCCCTTGTCTTGCTCTATAAAAGAAGGCCTCTCTTCTCCTTTGAAGAGGTTCAGCAAATCAGAGATATATATGATATATACACCACCCTCTCTTTATATCCCTCTCTCTCTCTCTCTCTACATTTGTGTGTGTTAAAGTGTCCAAAAGTGAGTTTTGTTCTTAGTTTTGCACCAAGACACCTAGTGTTACACCATACCTTGGTTATTGAGGTGTTGAGAGGTTGTTCTTGGAGCTTTTGAGTTGGTTTTGATCAGAAAAGGGGGCTGGAGTTGAAGTGTTCTTCAAGGGTGAGCACTATTGCTTTATATTCCCTATTCTTGCACTAGCTTTTAACCTACTTTGCATGTTGTTTTGAGCTTTGTGTATAACTAATAAAAGTTCTGATTTTTCATGTTTAAGATGTTTCATTAAGGTCATTTTTGTGTTTGGGGTTGACCTCCCCCTCTTACGCCTTGTTTGGCCTCTTTTGTGCCTTCTTTGTTGAGCTTTGGGAACTTTCGTGTATTGGCCTTATCACCACTGAAATACCACTGAAATCCAAAGGATTTTCAGTGGTAGTGAAGGGGTTTTGAGGTCTTGCATAGGGGAGGGACACCCCTCTCCCTTTGTGGCCCATTTGCTTGTGTTTTGGCTCATAAGGGAAGCATGCATGCCTAGCTTTGTTTGGCTTTATTTCAAAGGTTATTTGGTGTTTATATAGCATTTTTTACCTCTGTTCCATGTTGGTTCATCACCCCCTTGCATGCACCATACACTTGCCTTGCGTTCCTCTATTTTGCCTAGAGATGCATCTTGCATTTGGATCACCATGCTTGCATGTTTTGGCTTAGCTTTGTGAAGTTTTTGGTCATGTTTTATCATGTTTAAGCTCTGTTGGGTGTTGATTTGGTCATGCTTTCCATACTTTGTATAGCCTCTTTGCATTTTAGCTTGTTGGCTTCGGGTGTGTGAGTCTTTAGCATGCATTACTTAGGCTATTTCAGTGATTTGGAATCACTTATCATGCCATTTCAGTCCATTTTTTATGCTTACATGCTTGCATTTGTTACCCTTTCAATGTCTTGAAGAGTCGTGGTCCTATGCTCCATGTTTGAGTCCTTGGTGTATGCCTTTTTGTTTGAGTCTTTGGGCTGCCATATCAGTGTGTTTTGGGGTGTATTTTGACGCATTGAAACTCTGTTTTTGGTTACATAATCCATGCCATGTGTGGTCATGATAGTTGTAGTGGAATGCTCATTTTTATGCCTTAGTTTTAGGCCCATTAGTGTGCATGTTTGCATGAGCATTTGTCCATCATTTCCATCACTTTTGGCCACTGTTTATGGCAAGGCTGAGGTCTGCCCTTTGCGGTTTAAGTCCACCATTGCATGTCCGTCGCACGTTTGTTGCATATTTGGTTCATTGTGTGTTGGCACATGCTAGTTCCATTGCATATTTTTCCATGTTTGCTACATTGGATTTTGCATGTTTGGCATATTGCATATTTGCATGTATAAGTTGCATTGCATTTGGCATGTTTTGCTAACTTAGCCTCATATTGCATGCTTGATGCCATTTTGTACACTTGAGCCATTTTGCATACATACATTGCATTATGTTTGGTTTGGGGTGTCAAACCAAACATGAGGAATGAGGTGTGTTCGTACTCAAAGTGACGAAACATGTCTCAATCCTCGGTCGCCGACGCCCTTGATCTCAACATGATAGAGCGTGAAGCATTCACTCATTTGTTGCATTCATTTACATTGATTTGCAAGCTTAGTGCCTTTGGCCATCATGCATCGAAATGCATGGTTGGTGGCCCGAGGGCCGAGGGCCACACTCCCTTGAGCCTATAGAATGATAGGGGGAGTGGTCATGCACACATTGCTTTGAAATTTCCCTGCCATGCACTGTCTGTCCTCTGCTACTGTCAAAACAGGATTCTGCAGGAAGATTTGGCCAACTGATTACATACAGTGCCGACGGGCCAAAAATATCTAGCCGATGGCTTCACAACTGGTCGATGACCATTTATCAATGGCCGGTGGATCTTTACCTTGGCCGGTGGCATCCCAAAATGATCAGGGAGTAGTTCAGAGGTGCCTCAGGATATTCACAGTCCTTAGAGGTGTAGAACAGTGCAAACAGAGGCAACAGTGGCATGGCAACGGGTTTCTGAGCGAAGCGATCGAGCACGCATCATTCAAGCATTCCGAGTCGGGGCTGCGGCCATCTCCTTTTGTAATTAATTTATTAATTGATTAGGGTTTTGTAATATTTAATTAGCTAGGGTAGTTAATTATTTATTCAGTTTGTATTATTTATTCGGACCCTCCGCGCGAGGGCAATTGTGTAATAAGCGTGCGTGCGTGTGATGCATTTCTTCCAACTCCACGTCTTTCTCCCTTTTATTTAACCGCTTACAATGGTTAGTTTTAGGGCACGTTTCAATTAGCATACTTATGCTTGCATGTTTGCATCATTCATCTGTATTACATGCACCGGGCTCAGCGCATCATACTAACTACATTATATTCCAATTCCAAGTTGAATACGTGTTAGCTGTAGCATCTCATATGCCATTCTTAGGATAGCCGAGCCTATTTCTAGTTGCATTTTGCATGTATTGCATTAGCCATCTCAATGTGAACTAGGATCATGCATTGATTACTAACCAGTTTCTGTTTTGGCTCGGAGTACTCGGTAAGTGTTTATGCTTTAGTATCCTTGCATGTGTGTGAGTGACTGCCATGATAGCATGTTTACCATGAGGCTAACTGCTTATGTGATATACCTGCCTGAATGCCTGTGGGTGAAGGTTGGATTATCTGAATTGGAATAATGCATTGATTGTGAGTTTTAAGCCCACTTGAGAGTGGCAAATCATCTTGTTTTCTAAGCCCACCTGAGGGTGACAAATTCGCATTTTAGCCTACTTGCGAGTAGCAAACCGTTTCAAAAGCAAACATGAGGTGTTTTGTTCCAATTCAGGCGATCCAATCTATACTTGTATGCTGTGTGCATCACGTAGTAAATCTAGGCTAATAATCGGAATAAGAGCACATAATGTTTTCAAAACTCGATATCGTGGTTAGTAGAGGCCGATCTTTGATCGGGCGAGCGGGGATGCTTACGAAGTGACCTTCCCCAATCGTACCCAAGTTCCCGAGCCGAGGCAACTTTGGTGATGACGGACACGTGTCCTTAGGCAACGAGTCAGGGTTTCCTAAATTCCCCCAAAATAAATATTTAGGTAGCGACTCTATATCTGGTAAAGCAGTCCATGTTTGGCACTTCTTTAAAAAAAAACATCTGTTTTCAAAAATGATTTTCCGGATTTGGACTCTTTGATGATTCATCGAGCTTGCATTGTACTCTGCGAGATTAGATATAGGACCGTGACATTGAGTCCTGAACTGTAGTAAGCCCAAATGAACAAAACGGGATCTCTTCCCGGGACATTCTGGGACGTCTACAGCCGGCAGTGCACTATCCTTGGCCGGCAGGTGGTCGGCAGTGGCTTCCCATGGCCGGCAGGCCACTGATGCACTCCCCCAACAGTGTTTTGGTAAGTTCCAGCAGAAAGTTCTCAAGGACACCCTGCAGACAGAGCCTCAAGAGAGCAACCGGAAGGCGTTTCGAGGCAGGGAATCGAATGCGAGCATGCATATTCTCCTTCTCCAAACAGAGCTGGAGCAGCTTCCTTTTAAGTGTTTATTTTGTAGTTAATTTGTCAATTATTTAAGTTTTGTAATAATTAGTTGTAGCTAGTTATTCATTCGGATATGTAATAATTAATTAGCTTGTTAGTTAGTTAATTAGTTGGCATGTATTATTTATTTGGACCCTCCGTTGAGAGGGCCAATTTTGTAATAAGTGTGCGTGCTTACCTGCTTTTGATGGTTAGTCTTAGGGCATATTTTATTTAGCATCCTTATGCTATGCATGTTTGCATCATTCATCCGTATTGCATGCACGGGCTCGGCGCATCATACTAACTGCATTGTATTTCAATTCCAAGTTGAATATATGTATCAAATGTTGCATCTCATATGCCATCTTAGAATAGCCGAGCCTATTTCTAGTTGCATTCTGTATGTGTTGCATTAGCCATCTTAACATGAGCTAGGATCATGCATTGATTAGTAACTAGTTTCTATTTTGGCTCGGAGTACATTGTAAGTGTTTATGCTTTAGCATCCTTGCATGAGTGTGGTTTTTGCCATGACAGCATGCTTGCCATGAGGCTATTTGCTTAAGTGTTTAACTGCCTGAATGCTTGTGGGTGAAGGTTGTATTGCTTGAATTGGAACAATTCATTGAAATCCGTGTTTTAGCCTACTTACGAGTAGCAAACTTCAAACCATTTTCCAAACAAACGGATATGTGACGCTTTGTTCCAAATTAGGGGATCTAGTCTATACTTGTTTTGCTGTGCGCATCACATAGTAATTCTACCTAATTAACCAGAATAAGAACACATGTGTTTTCAAAAACTAGATATCATGTTTAGTAGTGGCCGATCTTTGATCGGGCGAGCGAGAGTGCTCATAGCTGACCTTCCCCAATCGTACCCAAGTTCCCGAGCCGAGGCAACTTTGGTGATGACGGACACGTGGCCTTAGGCACGGGTCAGGGTTTCCTAAATTCCCCCAAAATAAAATATTTAGGTGACGACTCTGTATCTGGGAAAGCAGTCCATGTTTGACACTTCTTTACAAAAATTAGTTTTCCAAAACGATTTGCCGGATTTGGACTCTTTGGTGATTTATCAATCTCACATTGCACATTGTGAGATCAGATTAAGAACCGTGACAATTTGAGTCTGAATTGTAGCATGAGGCCCCGAGGGCGCGTCTACAGCAGTAGACGCCCCTTTAACGAGCAGGGCTTGAGCGCCGAGGGGCAAAACTAGAGGGGTGTCTTCCGTCAGACAGGGTTTCGATTGGCCTACGCTTCCAACTGAGTTGACATGTTAGCGTCACACTACAGAGGCCTATCAGATTCCTATTGATCCTGCATCGGCCGGGCACAGATTTGTCAAAATGCCTGATTCACCTCTGGTATGCACTACAGTTCTCATTTTTTCCATTCTCGCTCAGATACTCAGATATTCATTTCTTCCGGATATTGATCATTCCCAACACATTTGCAGGCACCCGTAGGGTACGTCGAGGGATTGCTCGAGATGTTGGCCTCATTCGAGAGCATGATATTGAGGAGAGAGGCACTACTCGGCTTCTACAACATTCAGGTACTTTCTACAATTTTCTTACATTCCAGTCATCAAATTTCGGCTGACACACTGAAACTGACATTTCAACTGAACACTTCCCCACACTGCACTGATACACTGCATCTATAGATCACATATGACACACTGCATTCACACACTATATCTGACTTCTGCATTACATCTGATCTACCTGTTGTTACTAATATGAACTATCATTTCAGGTTCCACTCGTACCGATGGAACCAGCAGCATCTACAGCACCAGCACCAGCGGTGCCCCCTCCGGTGGCAGGGAGGAGAGAAAGACAAGCTCCGGCATGTGGCCGAGGGAGACGTCGTGATTGAGATCAAAAGAGCCCTTCAGAGCCTATCATAAGTGATGACAATGATAAGACCAGCGAGACCGAGGAGGCTGTGGATCAGCACACTAAGTCATCCAAGAGCGGAGACGATGATGCTGGCTCGGGTTCTGCTAGTGGAGATGATGCTGAGGTAGGCTCTGAAGAAAAGAGTGGTGATGACACTGGTTCAGATTCGGGTTCAGAGGAAGGTACAGACAACAATGCTGACAGAGACAGCTCTAAGTCCATGCCCAAGAAGAGGACGAAGAGGGCCTCTCGAGACTGAGATAGCTGGCGCTGATTCATATGTTTTTGCTTAGTTTCTTTTTGCTAGTAGTGTTAGCACATTGTACATCTTAGACAGTTTTATTTTCTTGAAAAAAAACTATACTCTTTTGTAAAAAGTAACCATGATCGGAATGAAAACCAGCTTTTTGTATGAAAAAGTGTTGTATTTTGCATTTGAGCATCGTACAAGCACCACATTGCACAAAAACAAGATTGATGGAAATTGAACATCGTATTGGCACAACCTTTTTAATTAGGTAATGAACCAACCAACACTTAACAAACAGAGTAAAACAACTCGATGAACAACTAACAATAACAACTCAATAAACAAAACAAATACAAGTACAGCTCCCTAAGCAAAACAAATACAACTCGATAAGCAAATCAAGACAAATTCGACTCGACAAACAAATTGAAACAAAACAACTCAACAAAACTAACCGAAACAAGACAGCACAACGTACACAGAGCAGAACAAAACACAAGTTCTCAGCACTCTCGACATACAGGTTGACCACAGGACAAACCATGAGACCATCAGCCATGAACACAGTCTGTTGACCACCAGTGGTGGCCGGTCGACTACAAAAGGTGGATGGTCGGCCATCAGCACTGGCCGGTTGGCTGTCAATGTGATGGACCACCAAATTGTTGCCACCTATCTTCCACTCAGTGCCTTATCTTCTACAAAAGCTGGACTCCGTAGTTTCTTCATTCCAGCTTTGTTTTTGCCACAAACGGAGCCATTATTTGCCGAAAAACTCTCAAATTGGATTGCAACTTTGGATGGCTTAGAAAAAGTGAATTTTTGAGGTTTCGAGATAAATGCACTATTCTCGCTAAGTCGTATCCCGCTGTGTTTTCCATTCCTTCATGCCGCGGCTAGATGTTGGAACTTAGTTACACATGTGTTTAGCTTCGGGGACAAGAGATGTGCCCCACAATTGAAGAATTCCAAGTTTTGATGGAATCCCAGCGTGACGAGGAAATCTTGCCCCAGTCGTGTTTTGGTCATATCCAAGCTTTAGGAAGGATGTGTGGGCTCACTTTACACGATGTCGGATCCTTAGTTCACAACGAAGAGCTGGACATTCCTAGCCTCATTCATCAATTTTCTAACGCCAGCAACTACGGCGACCGTCTTTGGCAGAGTTTTCGACAGCATGCCCTTTGTTTATATATGTTGGCTCATTTCCTACTTGCCCCTTGTTTCGGAGGGTCTAGCATTCGTTTGGTCGAGGCTTGAAAAAGGGCAAGAGCTGCATTGGCTTAGCATTGGTCGAGACTCTGATGGGCTTGAATGCCTTCCATCGGCGGGAGGCGAACAAATTCGCAGGAAGGCTACTACTTCTTCAGGTAATATTTCCCACCCTATCTCATATGTGTTTCTCACATCTCTCGACACTCAGACTCTGTTTTTCTCTCAAAACCTTTTCTCACTTTTTCTCTCAATGCACATCTCTCTATTCTTTAATCTCTCTTATTTTTCATCTCTACCCAGATATGGCTCATGGACAGGTTGAAGGTAGTGGGCTCTTGCCCTGCATATTTAGCACGAGGCTATTTCTTTCGCCAACGGCTAGTTGATTTCTTGAACGAATGGTGGTGGTGCCATTGCATGTGCAACAGGTCTGCTGTTGACATTACTTGGCGTTGCCATCGGTTAGATCTGCACGAGATGAGTTACAGCATGTCTAGGTAACCCGGCATTCAGCTGGTTGGCCTGACACATTGTGTGTTCTACTTTCCATTCCGATTCAGGCGTCAGTTCGGACACGACCAAACTTGCCCAAAATAGAGGGTAGAGTACCCGGCTTCATTCTTTGTCCGAGGCTCACAATTGGCTCGATAACCCAATGTTTGGAGGATGAGAGAACTTCTGGCTCCTGCTCCCACTTTCAATTGCGCCCTATCTGGCGAATGCATAGCTTGGCCTGAAGAAGAGGCGCAAACCGGGCCTACTTTAGCATCTGAAGCTTCCACAAGCTCTAGGAGGAGACGCAGGAACACCTGACTCATCTATGCCCCAAGTTTATTGCTTTGATCTAACTTTCAAGTTTTCCTTTTGAATGTAATAAAAGCAACTTTGATTTGTATCGAGAGTTCGAGAACTCTGTATTGAAATTAATGAAATTGAAGTTGTGGGCACTGGAAATTTTCTTTTTGGTCCAAAAATGGTCTAAGTTGTAAAAAGATTAATTTAAACAAAATCAACTTTTATTAAAACTTTTTAAAACCATTTTCGATAAGGATCACTACTGGACACACCTGGAATCTATCCTTGATATGTACAACCCCGAATCAAAAAATGGAAAATTGCCCCTAAACTGAATAGCACTGCTCAGCACTGTACTGTAACCAGCTCTCATAGTGAAGATCACAACCGAACTCTTGGGATACCGAAAAGGCAAACATGACCTGAACAATCTCATGGACAAGACAGTTGAGTTTGAAGTGTTTACGGCTGAACCTCATAATGAAGTTGCCTATGTATCCCTAAGATGGGAATCAAGCCTTACATAGTTCGGTTCAGGTTCACTCGTGTATTAACACTCTCCTTTTGCGCTCTAACTTTTTCCAAGGCCGCCCTTTCTGGGTTTTCAACCTTTCGAGCTCAGTTTTTCTTATTTCAATTTTTTGTGCTCTAACTTTTGCCTAGGTTGCCCTTTTGGGTTTTCGGCCTAGTGAGCCTCTCAGGGGTAATATTTCTTCAACTTGTCCATGTTGATTGGTTGGGAAAATTCTAGGCCATCCAGGTCCACAAGAATCACAGCTCCACCTGACCAGATTGATTTGATGATGTAAGGACCAGTCCAATTGGGTCTGAACTTGCCCCTAGGGTCATGGATGGGAGCTCAATTGTCTTTGAGCACTAAATCCCTTTCTTTAAGATTCCGAGACTTAACTTTCTTGTTAAAAGCCCTGGCAATCCTACGTTGATATCCTTGGACATGGTACAGTGCTTTTAGCATCCTCTTGTCGAACAGCATCGGTTCCTCGAACCTGGTCTGCTGCCAATCCGCTTCTGCTATCTGGCACTCAGCCATAACCCGCAACGACGGAACCTCTATTTCAATCGGCAAAACAGCTTCCATCCTATAAACCAGAGAATACGGACTTGCCCCAGTACATGTCGAATTAAAGTCCTATAGCCCCAGAGAGCAAATGGCAATATGTCTAGCTAGTCCTTGTAAGGCTCAACCATTTTCTATAAGATGTGCTTGATGTTCTTGTTGGTGGCCTCAACAGCTCCGTTGGCTTGTGGCCGATATATGGACGACTAATGAAAAGCCACATTGTATTTCTCCAACAAGTCGATCACTTCTTTCTTAAAATGGGAGCCATTGTCTGAAATGATCTCATTCGGGACTCCATAATGGCAAATAATGTTGTTGCGAATGAACTTAGCCACATGCACTGCTTTCAACACTACATAAGGCTGAGCTTCCACCCACTTCGTGAAATAGTCAATTGCCACCAGGATATACTCATGCCCATTCGAGGCTTTCGGCATAACTGCCCCAATAACATCAATTCCCCAGATTGAAAACGGCCACGGTAAAGTCATGTTGTACAGCTTCGACAGTGGGATATTCATGAGATTTGCATGGATTTGGCATTTGTGGCATTGCCGAACAAAACCAATACAATCCTCCTTCATGGTTGACCAATAGTAGCCTTGCCTGAGAATCTTCTAGGTTAGCATTACTCCGCTCATGTGCGATCTGCACTCCCCTCTATGGATGGCCTCCATTAGGCACTTCAACTCTTCTGTATCAACACACAACTTGTGCATTCTCAGATGGCCTCGTTTGTATAACTTACCCCCACAGATGATAAACTGAACAGCCATTCGCCGTATTGCCCTCTTATCTTTGGCATTTGCCCCTAGTAGATAAACCTCATTTTCCAAGAAGTTCCAGATAGCATAATACCAGGGGTTTTGATCCCGTACTTCATCTATTACGGCGATCAACTCGTAGGCCGGCGCATACCTTTGTTCAATAATGATCGGACGCATCCGAACTCCAAAAGGGATGTCTATTATAGAAGATAGAGTTGATAAAGCGTCAGCAAACCTATTGTTCTCTCTTAATAGATGCGTGAAGGTTAGCTTCTCAAACCTAGGAATCAGAACATCCAGGGTTTGGTGATAAATTTTAATCCTCTCTTCTTTAACCTTCCAGTCTCCTTTTGCTTGAGACGCAACCAAGTTCGAGTCCCCAATGACGTCCAACCTTTTTGCCCCTAGTTCCAGGATGGCTTCCAAGCCAGCGATACACGCTTCGTATTTTGCTTCGTTGTTAGATACCTTAAACCGAAGTTTGAAGGATAAAGGTATGTGGGAATTGTCGAGTGCTATCAACAGCATCCCTATCCCATAACCGTACTGGTTAGACGCTCCGTCAAAGTATATTGTCCAGGTCTCTTCCTCAACCTGCAGAATAGTTTCATCTAGGAATAGGTATTCTACCGCTTCGCCCCCTTCCACTGGTTGATCTGCCAGGAACTCAGCTACAGCCCTCCCCTTGATAAACTTGCGAGTCACATACTTCAAATCAAATTCGGAGAGAAGAAGCAACCAACGAGCTAGCCTACCCGTAAGTGCTGGTTTCTCAAAAAGATATTTGATGGGATCTAATCTCGAAACCAGAATTACAGAGTGAGCTAACAGGTAGTGCCTCAATTTCCTGGTAGCCCATATCAAGGCTAAGAAAGCCTTTTCCAACGGAGTGTAAAGGGCCTTATAATATAACATCTTCTTACTTAGGTAATAAATGGCTTTCTCCACTCTATCCTCAGATTCCTAAGCAAGCATGCAGCCCATAGTCGTGTTCGTTACTGACAGATATAGAATCAACGGCTTCCCCGGCTCCAGCGGTGACAACACGGTTGGGTTCTGAAGATACTGCTTGATCTACTCAAAAGCAAACTGGCATCAGTCATCCTATTAGAATTTCTTTCCTTTCTCCAGGAGACCAAATAGCGGTTCACAAGTCAAAGTTAATTTTGCAATAAACCGCCTTATGAATTGCACTTTACCCAGAAAGCCTCGCACCTCCTTTTCAGTCATTGGTGGTGGCATTTCTAGGATGGCCTTGATTTTGGAAGGATCAACCTCGATGCCTCTCTGTGTGATCAAGAAACCCAGCATTTTCCCTGCTGTGACACCAAAAGTGCATTTCTGTGGATTCAACCCTAACCGATATTCTCTGATCCGTTGGAAGAATTTCTTCAAAGCGGTATAGTAGCCCTCTCTTTCCTTGAACTTGACAATCATGTCATCCACATACACCTCAACCTCTTTGTGGATCATATCATGCAAGATAGTGGTTGCAGCCCGTTGATAAGTAGCCTCAGCATTTTTCAGACCAAACGGCATCACCCTGTAGCAGTAGGTTCCCCATAGCGTGGTGAAGGCAGTCTTCTCCATGTCCTCAGGTGCTATCAAAATCTGGTTATACCTGGAAAATCCATCCATAAAGGAGAGCAACGCATGACCTGCGGTGAAGTCCACAAATTCATCGATGTGCAGTAGAGGAAAATCGTCCTTCGAACTAGCTTTGTTCAGATCTCTGAAATCCACACAGACCCGAATTCTGCCATCTTTCTTCAGTACCGGAACAATGTTGGCCAACCAAGTCAGATACTCAGATACTAGCAAAAACCTTGCATCTATCTTCTTGGTGACCTCTTCATTAATCTTCAAAGCCCAATCCGGGCGTATTCTCCGCAACTTCTGCTTGATGGGTCGGGCCTCGGGGTCAAGAGGGATCCGATGCTATATAATCTCAGGATCGATTCCAGGCATGTCTTCGTAGGACCACGCGAAAACATCTTTGAAATCTTTTAATAAAGCGACTAAGCATTTGCGTTCCTCCGAAGACAACGTTGACCCGATCTGGACCAGACGCGGATCCTTCTCAGTACCCACATTAATTGCAATGATTTCATTAACAAGGGGTTTTACAAATCTCTCCTCCTCTTGATCAACCAAATGTTTCAAAACCAGAGGAATTCCTTCCTCGTCGTTTTTATCAAAATTTTGAAAGTCATGATCAATGCAATACACAAGTGGCACAGAAAAGTACTTAGAAACTGCTACAACATTCTCTTGCAAAAGATCCAGCTCATCTAATTCCTCGGTCACAACCGACTCAAAAGAAAAGGAAAAAGACGACATGGACAAAACAACGGCATCCGGGTTATCAACCCCAGGAATACCGAACTCCGACTCAAAAGAGCTGGAATCTGATTCTGACTTCACAAACTCTGTGGAATCAGATTTTGGCTCACTACCTGACTCAGAACTACCGAAAAGAAAACCCTCCTCCAACTGCCAAGTAAGGGACGGTGCGTTAGATGCATCCAGAATACCACCGGAAGGGTCCACACCTGTTTTGTCTCCAATCATGGAAACGGTTAGGTTATCCCCCAAGCTCTTCGGTTTTATCTGAGGATTCGAAAGGAGACACGCCAGTGCTGCTCCTATCTCAAGTTCATTATTGTTGAACTCGCTTTCTGTACTCTGCTCAGCCTCAACAGTTAATTCAGTATGTTCCACTGAGGCTTCATCCTCTTGCAGGTGTAAGTCGAAGAAAATCTCAAAGCCGGGCAGACGCCGCTTCTCAGAGTTCAACCATGGCTCAGGAAAGCTGTAAAATGGGAAGTCTTCCCCCTCCCAAACAAAGTGGTCATTTAGAGTTCCCTGAATTGGCCTATGCACAAGCTCATAGCGCTTCCCACTTTGTTTAGCTCTGGCTCTTCCTGCCGTTTCCTTCCCTTTTCTCACCCAGTCCTCTTTGGTGGGTGTGTAACCGAGACCAAAGGTATGTGGGTTATGTGGCACTTCGGCTAGTGTAGTAACACCGTTCCAGCCGCTCCTTCCTAATCCCATCCCGGGTATATGTTGTAACTTGTTCATGAGGTAGATGATTGAGCACTGACGTACAACCCCCTATCA
Source organism: Camellia japonica (assembly GCA_030407325.1). Classification (NCBI taxonomy): domain Eukaryota; kingdom Viridiplantae; phylum Streptophyta; class Magnoliopsida; order Ericales; family Theaceae; genus Camellia; species Camellia japonica. Next base: position 131,300,114 of record JAPPVO010000016.1, on the reverse strand, counting down.
ATAGCCAAAATATCTTGCACCACATGGGCCTCACCAAGGTAAATCCAAACAGGAAAACATCCTCGTCGCTGTGTATAATCTCCAGTATTGGTGTAGTGACCTCCGGCAGAGGATGTATAGAAGAATTCCCGAAAATAATGGCCACCCCTTTTCCAAGAGGGTACTTCAGTATTTGATGCAAGGTGGAAGAAACAGCTTTTACTTGGTTCAGCCAGGGTCGCCCAAGTAACAAGTTGAAGGTAGCCGGAACATCTAGGACGTGAAACTCAATATCCTGTTGTGCCGGGCCAACCTGTGTTCTGATCTGAACTGTCCCCATCACCTCTCTGCTTGTGTTATCGTATACCCGGATCACCTGGATAGTAAGTACAAAGTCTGCTGGCTTCAAGCCAATAGCATAAGTTGTGCGCGATGGACAAGCATTGATTACAGACCCATTGTTAACCAATACAACCGGCACCCACTTCTCTATACACTCAACTGAGATGTACAACGATTTATTATGTACAGAGCCCTCGGGCAGTAATTCCTTATCCGAGAAGGTCAAAGTAGGCGAAGCACCTCCCGGGAAGACGAGTCCCACAAATTGTTATGGAGTTGTGTCGATAAACAGCTTGGCCTTATCCATTGCTGACAGGACGGCTTGCCGGTGCACGCACGAAGCCATGAGCAAACCCCCGATGGATATGTCTGCTTAGATCTTCTTTAGCTACTTCAGTATAGCTTCTTCTTCCAACTACTTGTCCTTCTGTTTTTCGGCCTCCTTATCCTTTCCGGATGCGTCTAGTTGGTCTAAGTGTGGGGGCTTGAAGTATCGCCCGTTTCTAGTCATGTGATCCACTTTCTCAGAATACCAAGTGTCGTTTGGCAGGTCTTGGCCCCAATCCTTGTCTATGTGGGCAAGATGCAGATCATCATCTTCTCACCATACTCCTTCGACAACCGACAGACAATTGTCTAGTTCTGTTGTAATTACTCTCACATCACAGTCATCCCCGCAGGGTGTTTGGCTTTTCTAGCTTTCTGATCATTCTTGTCTCTTTCCTGTTCAAACCGTTTCAATGCGGCTTCCTGCTCCGTATCAGCAGTACTAACAATGCTCAATTCCTGAGCCACTTGTTTCAGACCGGCGTCTTCCGGCAGCTTACCCTTGTCCTCGGTTGTTCCGGCCCTTGTAGCAGTTGCTGCTTCCGGCTGTTCCACCTTTAATTGAGGTCCCTCATCCACATCAGGTTCATCACTGAGCCACCCCAAATTATCTGCTGACCCGTTCAGATCGAACTAGTTAATCGGTACATTCCCCAGATCTTGTTCATCAAGAACTACAGATTGTTGATATCCTCCCCGAGGTCGGCTAAGTCATCCAATCCCTATCTTGGTCCATCCTCCCAGACTACACTAACCTCCATTCCTGTTGGCAACTCTAGCTCTAGTTTGGCCTGTTTGGTCGGCACAATATAACAGCATGGGTTGTATTCCTCTTCAGATAAGTCCATGGAGCCCTCAGGCACTGAACTAGCACTCTTATTCTTCACTAAGGTTATCCTGCCTTTATCTACCACGGTCACCATCACAGGTTCGGGTTGGAATATAGACGCGTTCATCATGCATAAATCTGTGCTTTCCGGGATGAACAGCGCCGGCTTAGGCAGGTGGGAGAGAGTGTTGTATATACTGGGGTCATAGGGAACAGCCAGTGTATGGATGAGGTTTGTTTATCGAGGTGGAGGGGGTTGGTTATGTGGTGGGAGAGGATTTGTAGTGACATTGGGTTTTTCAAGAGGTGCTATCACCTTATTGTTAATGAGATCTTGAATCTCATGACGCAATCTGAAGCATTGATCAGTTTCATGACCATGCTGCTGGTGGAAGGCGCAGTATTTCGCCGAGTTGTGTGTAGGAAGGAGAGGATTGGGCAATGGGTGTTATTCTAACGGCTTTAGAAGCCCTTTTCTGATCAGGACCCTTAGGGCTGCAGACAGAGACATGTAGAGTAGGGTGAAAACCCTCTGGCCTCAGGGTTAGTGCTTCGAGGTTTGTAAGATTGTATCGGATGTATCGGCAAAGGGGTTGGAAGTTTTTGGTGTGGTGGTGACCATACCTACATCAGAAGGCCTTGCAGCTGCACTACCACTCGTAGCCGCATTGGAACTGTGCGTGAAAGCCCTCTTGGGCTGCTCTTTCTCATGGTCTATCAGACCCTGCTTCATTGCATCCTCTATCTGCACCCCCATTTCATGGAGGTCAGCAAAAGTAGACAGATGTAAGACTATCATCTTCTGTAATAGTCTTGGTTATAGGTTACGGACCACCATTCTGATTTGGTCCTTTTCAGCCGGTCAGATGGTCATCATGAAGGCCTTGGCCCTCCATCAAGTTACAAAATCAGAGAAGCCCTCCTTCGGCTCCTGGCGAGTTGCCTCAAGATCACAAGTAGTGACCTCGATCTGAGTATTATAGGAGTACTGTGCTATGAAGGCCTCGGCCATTTCCTTCCAGTTTCTCTTCACAGAGTCTTCGAGTTTGGCGTACTAGATGGCCGCTATACCTAACAGGGTCTGGCCGAAGAGCGACAACTTCTGTAATCTGGTGAGACCCATGGGTCGTAGGATGTCAGAGAATAACTGTAGATGGACCATAGGATCCTCGAAACCGTTAAACTGGTCTATGTGCGGCGTCTTGAATCTATCTGGCAATGTCACTGCCGAATCAGTATAGCCATCCTCTATGTCAGGGATCAAATTCACGCCCTATGCCCGTTTGAAGAGCTTTTCAAGCTTGCTTACTTTCAATGCAGTAGGGTCAATCTCAAATTCAAACGGCGCCTCTATTGGGTAAGCTGGTGCCTTAGAGGTCTGGGGCGAGATAGAATCTGCATGAATGCCCGCATTTTCCTGGACATTAATTGTGACCCCGGGTGCTGAAAATCCTACTGGGGGTGCATGGGATGCTGATGCTACTGCAGGTTGTGGCTGCTGTTGTTGAAGCCTTTCTATTACCTCTGTTTGGCAAGCTACAACCTCGACTTAGCGGGCTGCGGTCTCAGCTTACCGGGCAGCATCTAGCTGCATATTCTCAATAGTCTGTTAGAGTTGATGGAGCATTTCTTCCATGTTGATGCTGAGCAATCAAAACTAGTGTATACTCTCTTTCCGGAGTAGAAGCAAATGACTGGACTTTGCTGAATGAAGGTAACTGTCGAACTGATGAATTATGCCTGACTCTCCTCCGTCTTGTAACCAGGGGTAGTGAAGCAAACACTAGCTGTCCTCTTACAAGATCCCCGGATCGGTAAAGTCGCCTTGCTCAGGTCCAGAGTGCTTGGGGGGTAACAGACTCGCCTGAAGCAATCGTGAAAGACTACTTTGCAAAACAAAACAAAAATAAAAAACCGCACAGCACCTCGGCTCAGACAGAAACAACACGCAATTACAATCATAAGCTGGAGAACTATACTCAAACACTAATTTCTGCCCCAAAACTGATACCCTCAAATTGATACCCAAACTTGTAACTGATACATACATTCCTACAGAGTTTCACTCTAAAAGCACGTATCAAGCAAGTGAGAGCCAAAACACCCCCTATGATAGGGTAGGGTTACCCTGTCCTAATTTTGTCAGGATAGGGATTCACTATGCAAACAAGCAGTTTCATACAATCCTGCACTCGGGTGAACAACCTGTCCTAGTTTGGAACAATCTCTATGGTTTTCGATATGCAACTAGGTCAATTCTTCAAAAAGGATACCTCAGCAAGACCACCTAATATACCTCTCACACCTAACACCGAGAAGTGAAAGGAGGATCAAACGGTACAGCGGTTGTCCAGATCCAAGGGTTGTGTTCCCATCGTGGCAAAGCCCGCAACCGGTCAGCCTTTTGGCAAGCTTTTCCAAGCAAGCCTCTGACAAACTGCTCAGGAATAGCAGATGGCAAACACTGTGACTTAGGCGCACCAAAGCCAATGCAAATGCAAAGAAACACGTAAGTATAGATAAAATAACATATCGTGAGTTCGAGTCAAGTTCTCTAAATCCCCTGCGGAGTCGCCAGAAACTGTGGACTCACCTTTTTCTCACGCCCCGCCTTTCAAAAAGGGTTTGAAATGAAAGGCCTCATAGTTCGGACTCCCATGGTTCTGAATCTAGTCTCACAAGTGCAATGTAAAACTGATAATCACCAAAGAGTCCAATCCGGCAAATCTTTTTGGAAAATTGATTTTAAATCAAATAATGCCAAAATTGGACTACTTTGCCAGATACAGAGTCACCACCTAAATATTTTATTTTTGGGAAATTTAGGAAATCCTGACTCGTGCCAAAGGCCACGTGTCCGTCATCACCAAAGTTGCCTCGGCTCGGGAACTTGGGTACGAGAGGAGAAGGTTCTGAAATGAGCACCCCCACTCGCCCGATCAAAAGATCGGCCTCTACTAATCATGATATGTTCTTTTATAAACATTATGTGTTCTTATTCTGGTTATTAAACTCACTTTACTATGTGACGCACACAAATAAGTATAGACTAGTTTGCTCAATTTGGAACATTTCAAGTCATGTTTGTTTGCGAAAATGGTTTGAATTTGCCACCCTCAAGTGGGCTTAAAAGATGCGGATTTGCCACCAAACATAGTGGGCTTAAAACATGATTTTGCCACTCAACAAAGTGGGCTTAAAACTCACATTTGTTGAATTGTTCCAATTCAAACAGCAAGCCTTCATTCACAGGCATTCAAGCAGTTTAGCATTTAAGCACATAGCCTCATGGCAAGCATACGAAACATGGCAATATGACAATCACACTCATGCAAGTATGCTAAAGCATAAAACTCACAGAGTACTCCAAGCCAAAACAAAAACTAGTTAGAAAATGCATGATTCATAACTATGTTAAATGACTAATACAACACATGCAATGATGCAACTAAATAGGCTCGGCTATTTAATCATAGTATTTGCAACACTTTGATAGCATGCTTTGAAACACGTATTCAAAGAAGTATTGAAATTGCAATGCAGTTTGAATGATGCGCCGAGCCACGGTGCATGCAATACAAATGAATGGATGCAAACATGCAAGCATAAGGTATGCTAATTGAAAATGTCCCTAATCTAACCATCAAAAGCGATTAAATAAACGGGAGAAAGGCAGAAGGTTGGAAGACATATACACACGCACGTACACTTATTACAACATTGCGTCCATGCGAAGGAGGGTCCGACTGAATAAAAGCTAACTAGCTACGCTAATTAAGCTAACTATTACAAAACTTGAAACGAATTAACTAACTATTCTAAGCTAATTAGTTATTACAAACCGAAATTGAATAACTAGTTACACTAACTAATTAATTACAAAACTTGAATTAACTAGCTATTCTAAGCTAACTAAAGCAATTAAATGTCCTCGGGGGCGAGGGACATATGCATGCTCAGTTGGTTTCCACCCGAAAATGCCACTGCCTTGCCATTGAACGACTCTGTTTGCACATTTTTGAACACCAACAGTGCTGCTAACTCCCAGAACACCTCTACTCCCCTTTTCTATCACACTGAGCAACTTTCTTCATTGATGGCCGGTCAGCTACCAATTGTGGCCATCGGCTACCATTGGTGGCCGGTTAGCTACTACTGGTGGCCGTCGGCCACTGCTAGTGGCCGGTCGACCATTGCTAGTGGCCGGTCGACCACCCCGATCCAGAGCTTCCTTTTGCTGTAACAGAGAGAAAATAGAGGCAAAACAGTGTATTCTCAAGGAGTGTTTGTATTGTTACGCTCCTTATCATCACACGAGTTCAAAGGAACATAACTCTTGGCTCTCAAACCATTAACCAAGCATTTTTCATGCATGATGGCTAAGGAACCAAGCTTGTACAAGTTTAATGGTTGCAAAACAAGACTCAAAAAGGTCACCACCCTATCATGCATGATCAAGGGTGATGGTGACCAAAGAAAGTGGCACATTTTATCACTTTTGAGTATGAAATGTCCCATTTTCTTTATATTCAAATTAACGTCCGATTCGAACACATACAATGCAACACGAAAGATGCTTTATCTTGCACACTTTTACTTATTCATTTTGATTACTCATTTTACATTGCCGATTCATTCTTTAATCGATTAGTCCATTGGTGAGTGTCTTCTAAAGCGAAAGAAGTGTCAACCAAGGGGTAGTTCAAGGCATGAGGGAAGCTTCATGTCATGGGTAATGAACCCTCAAAAGAGGATTAAACCATTAAGCATGAGCCTCAACCTCAAGCTTAAACAACCCTAAGATTGAAACAATCCTCAAACAAATGAAAAAGTGAAGCAAAGAAGGAGATTGCAAAGATGTTAAGTGCTGGAATTAGGCATGAAAAAGCATTAAAACATGCAACCAAGACACACAAATGATGCTCAAAGCCTTGAAACATTAAGCTAGTGAAGAAAATTACACCACAACTATACAAAACAAAGCTCAAATGACCCAAACAGCCTGAAATAGAGCTAAAGCAGGTCAAAATAGAGGCAAAAACATGCTGGACTAGAGCTAAGTTAGGCTAGAAAAACATGCTAACATGTGAGGCTAACTAGGCATGCAAGCAAGACACAAGGAGGGGAGACTAGCCCCTCCAATTTTGGACTTCAAAAGAAGGTTTTTGTCACTGAAAAACCTTTGAATTTCAGTGGTCAAAAGGCCCAAAAAGTTTGATCTGAAAGTGATGAAAAATGGTGCAAAAGTCTAAACAATTAAGCAACAAGAATGGTGGATTACCCCTTCACACAAAATAGCCTCAAACCATCATTTTAAGCCTAAAAAAATAGAGTTTTTTGATAGTTGAAAAGCAGCCCAAAAACAATACAAAAGGATGGCAAAACAAGTATTCAAAGCAAGTACACTAATCAAGTAAACTACCTCTTGAAGCTCAAGCACAAATTAAGCAACAACCCAAGCTTAAACCTTCTTCTAGAGCACAAACAAGACTCTAAGAGACCTCCGCTCCAAGGTGGCCAAATTTGATTAAGGGTTGATGTGCAAAAGTGTAGAGAAACTAGACTTTAAGGCACAAAATAACAAGAGGGAGAGAGAATTCTAGAGAGAGAGAGAGATTTTTGGTCTAAAATGTCTAACCCTCCAAAATGGGGGAGGCACCCCCCTATATATAGAAAATCAAGTCTTGAGCTTGAATACATCCTACCATACATGTGTATGAAGATGCAGCTCAGTGAGCAACAGTTGGTATAACTGGCAAACAAATATCCGAAAAAAGGGACCAATGGCCGTTGACCATCACTGATAGCCAACAGGCACAAGCCATAGTCGACAGATCCTAGGGCTGGCCGACAGGTCACCCTCTCTTCCAGGCCAGAGGCAACAAGCTCCAGGTCTAAAAACAAGCACAAAACAAACAAGGTTTAAAGGCTCAAAGACAAGGCGTTCTGCCAAGGACTTCGGGCACTCAAAACGAAAACAAACAAACACAATTATCGAGTACACAAATGATGACGTCCAAGTATTGAGGACGGTCAAACATGGGGTGTTTACACGCGCAGCACTAGATAACTCCTCCGATGAGCTGACTGGTCAACTGGAGGGTGGCACTGGTTTAGCTGACGTGTCGCTGACGTGGATGCCCCGTGGCGCTGATGTGGATGCCACGTGGAAATGACATGTCAGCCACGTATGTGCTGACATGTAGCTGAGCTGGCGTGTGACGTAGCAGTGACGTCACGCGCACGCACACTCTCCTTCTTTCTTCAGCCGCGCGTCAAGGGTGTGCTGCGATTGGGATGATGCGCCGACTGCCCTTCACGGCGCGTGGAACGCATGCTTGAGAGTGATCCTCACATGCTTTATTCAAGAGGGGCATAAGGGCACATGTGGGCTATTCTGGGACTGTGCTTTGCAATTTTGGACTTCTTTTGACGAGACCACGCTGTTGTTGTGCTCAAAAGTGAATTTTGAGCAACTTGATTTCTAGGCAGATTCGGAAATTGCACTCTGTTTTTTTGAAAAATGACTGACGAGGCTCTGATACCACTTGTTAGGACTATGAGGCACCAGAAATCAATCACACACAATAACACAAAAGATTTATGTGGTTCGGCAATTGCCTACGTCCACGGGAGAGATATCCACTATAAAATTATCCCAGAGGAAGATTACAGTACTCAAACCACACAACTCTCTCTATAGCACTCTCACTTACAGATTACACTCTCTGTGTTTGCTCTATCTATGTGTCTCACTACTGCACTCATCAACCCCTCCTCACTCATCTCAAGTTATACACAAGAGATAAAGAGTGGATTAAGGGACAACAATGAGTGGGCTTGGTGGTGCCACCCTCAATCTCTTCCTTTAGTGAGTTAGTGTTGCCTCCACCATCTTCCTATAGCACATAGTGCCACCCCCACCATGTGGATAGTGGGCTGGAACTAGCTGGAGCTAACAGAACATAGATGAAAATTTAATCTGTTGACAATAATATAATTAGAAGCATGTGGTGTATGTGTACCTACCCAGTGCAATCTTAATCAAGGAAGGGATGTTGTTGGAATGTGGAATTGGACTGCAACCTGATCCATCTGTTCTTCCATCACCTTCATAGCCCTCTGGACAAGAACAACTATATGTGCCAAGTAAATTGTGGCATGTGATGTTGCAGGGGCTTGGGCTTGAAATAACGCACTCATCAATATCTAAAATAGAGAACCACCAAGTTTGATCTTTGATGTCAAATTCGATAACTATAGTATATAAATCATAGCATCAATGTTAAGAAGAAATTGAAAGCTTTCAACATAGTTGTTGTTACCTGTACAACCATTAGGAGAATAAGGATTCCCTTTATATCCCTGGGAGCAATTGCAGCGATACCCAGGACCATTGTTAATGTCATAACAGTAGCTATTAGCCTTGCAAGCAAAACTAGTTAGATTTTTTTTGGCTTCATCACATCTTTGGTTCCCTACCGCCCAATCAAGCACCACTGGAACCATTGATCTATTTTGTAAGTTTGCAAGATCTATAGAAGAGAATGTATAATTAGTTTCCTTGGCTACAAAAGCATAACTGCACGGATTGAACTTTCAAACACGGGTATGTTTGTCATGGCTACTGACATTGAATTTGAAACTCGTCACTCCTTTTGGGATACTTTTCTCACAGCAGCCAATGCCAGAACAAGAGCCATTGGTCACGTTGTCGATATTGTCACATTGTGACAAGCAACCCGTGCTATAGTTTCGTCCCTCAAAACCCTCAATAACACCGTAGGTGTCACAGCCTATGGCTATGAACTTATTTCGGGTGATTGAGATAGGGAATTTGCTGGATCTGACTGAGATTTGATTGTTGGAAACATAAACTCCCTGTTTATTATAGCAATCACGCGCTATTTGGGATGATATGTGCAATTCACCAGAAAGAAGTATCTTTGTGATCTCTATGCTAGCATCACTCGTATTTAAATACAGCTTGTGAGGGTCGGTGGAGTGGTCACAAGTAACATGAAAATGTTCTTCCATGTAGCATCCTTCCTTTGTGCCAAATGGGTACGGGATTATAATTTCATCACAAGTACTTGGGCAACCATATGAGGTTTCGTCAGCAGCGGAAGCAACAGCAGCAGCAAGAACAGCTGATCCCAAAACCCATGCTAAAATAGGCTGCAAAAGTATCCTAGGTAAATACATGGGTAGAGTTAGCTTTCTAGGCATGAGATAGTTTTGTGGTTGTATATATCATTCCAAGCTACAGGAGCAATTTAGCAAGAACAAGAAAACTCTGTAGGCTGTGTTTGAAAAATAAACAAAGACATCATCGAAATAGGTCTAGTCTTTCTTAACAACCTGTTGATAATGCCACATTAAGATTATCTTAATTTTCTCGAGTTAGGAAATTATTTTCATAATTTGGTCAGGTCACTGTCACCAGGAAAGTTAAACATCATATATGTACTTTTCGCTAGTACTAAAAGTCTTCTATGTATTTTTTCTTCGATAGTTATGTCCTTGGACAGAGATGACCATTAGTTCAATGGTAAAACTTCAGCCTAGTAACTTTGAGGTTATGGGTTCAAGTCACAAGACAATTACTTTGTGCACTATGCCAAAAGTTAGGTGTATACCCAATCTTTCTCCTCCCAAACACACTAATTGGGTTTTTTTTTTTTTTTTTTAGTTATGTCCTTGGACCTTCATGAGATGGCCACTTTGTTTGAATTACTCATCATATTTTCCTTCTCATCTACTAGACATTACACCATGAACGAACTTAATTTGTTTTTATTCTCTTCTCTTTCATTTTTTAAGTTTTACTTAGAAATTCTTATCACCTGACACAAAAATATGAGTTCCCCACTTGTATTTATTAAGAGTGGTGCTATTAGCACCCCAAGATTTATGTTGGACCCCCCGATTTTTAGTTTTTTTATTTATTATTACAATAATAACCTTAAATGAAATTACAAAAAAGGACATCATTAATTTTAGGACACCCCATCTTACAATTAAACCTACACACCCACTATATCATGAATTAGGGTTTATGTGAACACCCACCTCCATCACCACTCATTCATCTTTCCCAAATCCTACCTTCAAAACTTACCCACTCTCAAAACCTTGAAAACCCTTTGGCAACCATATTCCGGCCTTAACGATAGCAACCATTTGATTACCTACACTCCTCCGGCAATAACAATGAGTGGAAGTTTTTCGGGCAACTACAACTCCATAAAACGAGAGGAGTACAACAATAAAAGCTCAGAGGAGATTCATAGCTTTGATGTTGTTCGTAGAAGTTTGCATTTTTCATGTTCGAGAATATAGGCCCAAATATTACTTATTTGTTCAGTAACGCGTTCCTGAACAAATAAGTAATGTTCGTGAGTACAGGCCCGAATATAGAGACTTCTTAACACTTTCAACAGTCAAAATTGTTAAGGCTCCTAGTAGTTTGCATTTGTTCATGTTCGGGAATACAGGCCCAAACATTACTTATTTGTTCGGTAACGCCTTCCCGAACAAATAAGTAATACCGAACAAATAAGTAATGTTCGGGAGTACAGGCCCGAACATGGAGACTTCTTAACACTTTCAACAATCAAACTTCTTAAAGCTCCTAGAAGAATAAACACGTTGGTGCTTGACATGGGCTCCAGCGTCGTAGGTGCAACTAAGGTCTATCTTTCTGGCCAAAAGAATAAATACGCTGGAGATCTATCTTTCTGGCCACAATCGGATGAGAGAGAGAGAGAGAGAGAGAGAGAGAGAGAGAGAGTGTGTGTGACAAAGCATACCAGAGTCAGAGTTACAATTCTCCTTCTTGTTCTTCTTGTTCGTGGGTTTGAAAAGGATGAGGTTTAGTTAGGGGTTTTTTTTTGTAATAGAGGTTTTTTTTGTTTTTTTTTTTTTTGGGTGTAGGGGGTGTCCATTCAATTTGGTGTAATGTTTAAGGATAATTTTGATATTATCTGAAAAATGTAAAGAAATTTTTAGGTTTTTAAAAATTATAAATGGGAGTTCAAAGAAATAGGGGGTCCAAATTAATTCTTGAAGTGCTAATAGCACCACTCATTTATTAATTGATCCCACTATTTTTGTGTCTAGTGATCAAATTTTTGTTTATTCATAGCATTATTTATTTATTTATTTATTTATTTTAAAACTTCCAGTTAGCATTGGTCTCCTCGGCCACCCATGGGCCAATAACCGACTGAATCATTTGAATTCATGGAAAAGTATTGATGTGTAGAGCTCTAAAATTTTGCTGTCTTTGGATAAGGATTTGTATTTTTGGCACAAGGATAACGATTTTTCCAAGCAAAAATGGTTTAAAACACTTGGATAAGAATTTTCTGCCATAATATTTCTCCAGGCTCTATTTGATTAGAAAGAAAATTTATTAACCAGTGAAAAAAAAAGACATAAAAAAATATATAATTATTTATTGCTAGTATTTGATTAAGATGAAAATTTGGTACTGAATAAATTTAAAATTTTAGTTATAAATAATTAACAAATTTTCTTGTGCTTTCTTTTATTTTTTGTAAGAAATTCAAAATGAATTACAATGCTAATATGGATTGTATACGAAAATTAATTTTCTTCTGCTTTCTACCACTTTCAAGCTAAACAAATTTATAAAAGTGAAACATATTTTTTCTCATTCCCTCACTTTCTACCTGTTTCATCCTAAATAAACTAAGCTTAATAGTCTTTTTTCTTTTCTTTTTTTTTTTAATCGATAGGATAGTAATTGCATGTACGAGAAATATTTACATCATCAAATAGACTACTAGTCCACAATCTATATACTATATAAGAAAAATGAAGCTTTTAACCCACAAGCCCTGTGAGAGCTCTAATACCCCAATCTTAATTTTCTAATTTTTTGATTTGAAAAAAAAACAAACCTCAACATTTATTAATTTCTCCCAACCCACATGTCTTTTGAGAAATTTGGTCAAAACTTCCCCATAATAAAACTTTAATGCATTATAAAAAAAAGAAAAAGAAAAAGACTTATGCTAGGAACGCCAAGTAAATTACCAAATAAGAACATTCTTGAAAAGTTCAATACATATCATTATTATCAAAATATTAAACTTTAAAATAATATAACTTTTGATTTAAATGTCGGTTTTAAATAAAATTGATATTTTTAGAATTCTCTCATTAAGATCTATCAAATAAGATCCATATTGGCTATGAAATTCTTTTTTAAAAAATTATTATCTTTGACAGTAACATGTTACGCTGTTTGACAGTAACATGTTATTGTGTCTCATAGTAACATGTTATTTTGTCTCACAGTAACATATTACTCTAACAATATTGTCCAAGAAAAAAAAAGAAAAAGATATTTTACTCTGTCCTTACTCAATTATGTGTTTTCTCCTTAGAGGGTTTATGAAGTAAAATAAATTGGGCTATCATTTTCACCAAACAAGGGTCCAATAGAGGGGTTTTAGCTAAATTTTCCAAGCCTAATCTAAAAAATAATAATTTCTATATTAAAAAAAATCTAAAACAAAGATAAATTCTTATTAAAAAATAACAAGTAACAAGTTGCAATTGAAAAAAAAAAATAGAAAAAAAAAATTACACTGTGCATTTCATTAATAGTGCTTAAAAAATGTATCAAGTATTTGTGTAAAGGCTTGACACGTGACCACTCTCAAATTATGAAATAAATATAGATGAAATCAAAGAACTCAGCTTTAATGACTAACAAATATTAGAAACCCGACCATGAAAGCCTATTATTAATTAATAGAATTTAGCAATTGAAATGTCTCAAACCACATCTCTTTGTCTTCTCAAATGTTTTTTTTTTTTTTGTTCATGCATTCATTGTAATATTGATAGAGAATTGGACGTGTGGCAAAATGAGAGACATTAAAATTATATATTGAGTTATGTAATTGTTGTGATAAAAAATAAAGGTTGTCTTCCCTTCTATAGAGATTTATCTGGTCATACATCCAATTATAACGTCATGTATGCTTTTACATCATCATTGAACGTTGCTTTTATTTTTTTTTAAATACGTTGTCTCACAATTGTTTGTTTATGAAATTTATTACATCTGTTTTACTAAAGCTATTAGATGGACCTAATGTAAGAATTATAGACTATTTTAATGTCATTCTCGGGATTAGAATTAGAAAAAACATACATAAAAAATATATGAATAGACAAGATATTACAAAATTTATTTGTGAGTCTCACTTTTTGAAAATCTTATAATTCATTTATTTTTTATATTATATTTTATGTTTTTCTGTACTTTTTATATAGTTTTCTTTGTTTTATTTAAAAGTTTATTTTTAAAAATTCGTAAATAAATAAGTAAATCATTTTATATTTCAAACAATTTCATTTTTGTTTTTATTTTTTATTTTTTCTTAAAGTGGTTTTAGTTTTGGGGCAATTATTTACTTTTTTATTTCTTCTATATATTGTGATTTTGTGCATTTTAAGTGTATGATGTTTTCACAAATATATTCGGAGATGCACTATAAAAGAAGTATTATGCGACAATTAAGCCAGAAGAAGAAAAATAAATAAAATAATATGATGAATGTAGAGCAAAAATCACTACAACATTTTCTTAGTTTAGTGACATTTGAAAGTGTTACAAAACTATTCTTTTAATGACATTTTTTGGTCTTGTGGCATTTTGAACAAGTGCCACTTCTATCGGTGCCACGGTAGATACGAGTGCCACGGTAGATACTTGCAAGTGCCACTGCACCATCATGGCTGAAAACTTTCAATGACATTTTAATGTCATGGTAGATATTATTTGTGGCACTATCAAGCGCCATTAAAAAAAGAGTTAGTGACACTTGTAAGTGTCATTACACCATCATGACTAAAACCTTTCAGTGACACTTTAATGTCATGGTAGGCACTATTCGTGACGCTATCAAGTGCCATTCATGACGATAATTCGTTGTAGAACAATTTGATCCGCTCTTGCGGAGACTCGAACCGCCAACCTTCCGCACCATAAACCTTATACACCACACTCTTCCCACTGCACCTCTATAGCACCACATGATTATATATGCAACACATATAATTTATATAGTACATACATCCATATTAACATAAAAGTATATGTATAAACATAATTATTTTATTGAACATAATTTATGTAAAATAAACTATTTACTACCAAAATAAAAAAAAAGACCACTTTTGGCGACTTTAGTCGCCAATTCTATACTTTTGGCTACTAATTATTTTTTAGTTGCTAAAAAACTTAACTTTTGTCGACCAAAATCGGATTTGGTCGCCGAAGATGCACTTTCAGCTACCAAAATTTTGGTCACCAAAAAATTTTATTCCCGCCTTAGGATTTTAGTTCTCCCGCGCTAAAAATGACCACTTTTGGCGACTAAACTTATTTTTTAGTCGCCAATTGTAGACTTTTGGCTACTAAAATTTTTTTTGGCACCAAAAAACTTTACTTTTGGCTACTAAAATTTTTTTAGTTGGTAAAACCCATATAATCAGCGACCAAACTTATTTTTAGTCGCCAATTGTAGACTTTTGGCTACTAAATTTTTTTAGTCGCCAAAAAGCTTTATTTTGGGCTACTAAAAATTTTTTAGTCACTAAAACCCATATAATCAGCGACCAAACTTAGTTTTAGTCGCCAATTGTAGACTTTTGGCTACTAAAATTGTTTAGTCGCCAAAAAGCTTTACTTTTGGCAACTAATGCTGTTTTGGTCGCTGAGAGCTATACTTTTAGCGACCAAATTTTTTTGGTCAGGAAATTTAGTCGCCGAATATGCTTTTTCCTGTAGTGTATATTGAGTTTAATTCATTTATTTTTAATCATTTACTGCATTTTAAAAATTTAGAAAATATATTGACATTTTTTGTTTTTTAAAAAATGTCATTATAAGCTTGGAAAGTTTTTGGCTTAGTGGCATTTCTCAAAATACTATAAAATATTTGTTTATGACACTTTTCACCTAAGTGCCATAAAAAGTAATTTGCACCTACCTACTGTCCTGACATTTTTTAAAAAATGCCATTGCAACTAAAGTTTAGTGGCATCTGTTGGTAAATGTCACGAACATAATTTTTTGTGTCATTATTTTATAAAATGTCATAAAATTGATGTGACATTTCTTTATTGAAATGCCACTAGAGCCTTATATGTTTTGTGGTTCTGTGGCATTTTTCTAAAACATTTAATGCCAATTTTTATTTTTGTGGCATTTTCTAAAAACATGCTACTAGTGTAGTGTTACTAAAGTGTAAATTTGTTGTACTGACATTTTTGTTGTAGTGAAGTGACACTTTTTTTAATTGAAATGTCACTAGAGCCTTGTATGTTTGTGGCTCTATGACATTTTTCTAAAAAATGCTACCAAATATTCTTTTTGTGACATTTTTTAAGAACATGCCACTAGTATGGTGTCACTAAAATATGTTTTTGTTGTAGTGTTGTGACACTTGTTCATTGAAATGTCACTAGAGCCTTTTATGTTTGTCGTTTTGTGGCATTTTTCAAAAACGTACCACTAAATATCATTTTTGTGGCATTTTCTAAAAATATGCCACTAGTGTAGTGCCACTAAAGTATGTTTTTGTTGTAGTTTTGTGACACTTGTTCATTGAAATGTCACTAGAGCCTTTTATGTTTGTCGTTTTGTGGCATTTTTCAAAAACGTGCCACTAAATATCATTTTTTGTGGCATTTTCTAAAAATATGCCACTAGTGTAGTGCCACTAAAGTATGTTTTTGTTGTAGTGAATCAAAGATCAAAACTCCCAAAATAAACAAGCAAACAAACAAGTAAAATATAATAGAATGTTTAATAATAAACATTTGAAAATTTGTAACAAAATTTTAAAAATTTTCTTTTTGCTAAGAAAATTCTATTTGCTACTATAAATAAAATGGTTTTAAAATGGTTTTTTTTTTTTAAAAAAAAATTTGAAATTAAAACTATAGTAAATTTATGTAAGCATAATTGCTACTCACATTCTTTACTTAATGTATAATATTATATATTGACTACCTTTTTCAAATTTATTCTTTTAAGTGTTTATATAGAAGTAAAAAAAATGTCATTAGGAGTAATTTGTTTCCTTAATTTAGTTATAAATTTTATCCGTACATTATTTTTAAATTTTGAATAAAAGAAAATATAAAATATTGATTGAAGATATGCTGCATTTGTTATATTTCTTTTTTATGTGTGCAAAAAAAAAAGAAGACATTTAAAAATAATAATTCATATATATATATATATAAATAATTATAAACACAACACGTGCATGGCACGGGTGAAACACTAGTAACTAGAAAGTTAATGGGAAAATTACCCATAGGTCATGTTTGAAATATGTGTACACTATTTAATCCAACAATTTTTTTAGTAGACCCAAAAGTCTTACTTTTCCTCTCTCTCTCTCTCTCTCTCTCTTCGCTTTTTGCCTCATTCTTTACGTTTTTCTCTCTCTTTTTTCTGCATTTTCCTCTCATTTTCTTTGTCATGGACAACGACCGGTGATCACACATTTCTTATTCTTTCTTTTTCTCGTTCTTGTCGATTTTGCCTCATTCTTTACGTTTTCCTCTCTCTCTCTCTCTCTCTCTTTTTCTGCATTTTCCTCTCCTTTTCTTTGTCATGAACAACGATCGGTGATCACACATTTCTTATTCTCTTTCTTTTTCTCATTCTTGTCGATGCTCTAGTCCAAGAAACAATCTATGGAGCTTACTAACCCAAAAATCATTTTCTGGACATTAATACAAACAGCTCCATTTTCCATCTCAATTGAAGTTGGTTTAAATGTGAAGTTGATGAATTTGAACAAAAGCATTGTAAGACTAAATTTGCAAAAATATATATATATTTTTTTAAAATATATATATTTTCAGAAATTCTAGTAGTTTTATGTTGTTTGAAAATTTTAAAATATTTCTAAAAAAAATATTAACTTGATTTGAATAAACATTTAGAATATGCAAACACGATGAGATTATGACAGAAATGACTTAATTATGACATGAAAGTTCAAAGCCCACCACGACACGTTTCTTTTTAAGTTTTTAGGCAATTTTGGAACATCTCTTCAGCAATTTATTCAACATGTCATTTTTTTTCTCTTACAAAATAAAAATGGATTCAAATTATAGACTTCGGGGTAGGAAATTAAAGACTGGAATTTGAATCCATTTTTTAGAAAGACTTGTCCACATACTCCTGACTGTAGGAATTTTTTGGGTTCATCTTTCTTTGATTGGAGCCATTAGTTTGCTCTAGCAATCAGGTTGACCTACGTTTGAAAGCATTTAAGACTGGCGCCGGCCCAAGACGAGCAAGGTTCTTTCTTGGGCCCCAAATTCTTAAAAACCTTGACCCCAAAATATTTAAGTCGTCATAATATTCATGGGATTTTATTTAAATCCATAATATGTCTCCGTGCATTCAATTTAAATTTATAAATTTTAATTTATAATATATGTTAATATGAATTTATTAATATAGACAATCCATATTAAAACATTAAATAATTTTTTTACTCATGATACGCCCTAATTAGTTATTTCTATTCAAATCTTTATATCTTCTGCTCCAAGAGATCAAAGTTATTTCTTCTTCTTCTTTATCCTCCCTCCAAACTCCAATCCACCCTACAAAAACTCACCATCATCATCAAGACCATTGTTTTTTATTATTTTGAAATCCTAAACCCCATAAGAAAGTTTGAACAAAATTAAATAATGGATGAGAGTAATAATTAAAATAGTTTTTTGAAGCAACCCATCAAAAAGGAGATAAGTATTCATATAAAGGAGTTTCACAATTTTTGTAGAGTACCATCAATTATTTTCTATATCATTTTTTTGACAAAAATTAAAGGGTCCAGTAATTAGATTAACAATAACATATTATTGGAGTTGTTCTTTTTATCATTTAAATAGTACATTATTTGAGAACTACTCTTTCTTGTTAGTACCTGATACTTATGTGCTCATAAGTTTGGTTTTTACTTTTTCACGAGTATTCTTGTGGATAATTTATAATGTAAATTTTTTTTTTTTTTTGTATTGAAAAGTTTTATAATGCTTATGTACAAGTTTGGTTTTTTTTTTTTTTTTTTGGTATTTATAATGCTTATGTGCTTATAAGTTTGATTTTTTTTTTTTTCTGTATTTGAGAATTATTTTCTATATTGAAAAGTTTTTGAAATAATTTAGTTTTTTTAGTTTGTTTATTATGTATTATTTGGGTTTACCTTGAGGGTAATTTGAAAAAAATAATAAGGTATAATGAGAGTAAAATAAAATTTTAAATAATTAAATAGAGTGTACTTAGAAATTGAGAATACTTAATGATTGTTTAGGTGTAAATAGAATCCCCTCTAATATTAGTAGTTTAAAATTGAAACCCAGCCCAATATTCTTTAATTTCAACACACAACATGAAAGGCTCAAAAAAAATTTCGGGGGTACAAATATAATTATATAATGTAATGGGTGAAGTTTGTAAATAACAAAATCTTATCAATTTGATTTTTAGTGCATATAGGGATGACCACAGGTTTGGAGTGGATTTGTCCTCCCCCGCCCTGCCAATTAAACCGCACCCCCGCTATGGGTGGAATATTTCAATCCCGCCCTTATCCCTGTGAATACCCGATCACGTTTGCAATTGCCAAAAAAAATGGGACTAAGGAAAAAAGCTCAAACATACCACATTTCAAATTACAATTCCTCATACAGATTCCATATTCCAAACAAGAATATGTACAAAATCATACACCATATTTAGGTTTCTCTCCTTTTAGGATTTTCTTATATCTCATTAATAATATATATATTATTAATTATATTGGGCCAGGTTTAGATCAGGGATGGCAATCCTTACGCCCACCCCACACACATTTGGGGGATCAAAATGTAATCCACTCCTACCCCACACAAGTGTTGGATCGTGTAATATCTGCCCCGTTCAAATTAGATGTGGACCCCATGGATTGGACTAAAATGGCCATCCCTAAGTACATTATCTATTCTCGATTACAAACACAACTCTCATTGAAGCAAAAGGAATGGGCGGCAAGTTGAGATCTACATGGTTTGCTATGATTGCATATTCTTTTCAATTGATGGTGAATTTCGGTGGGTGTTCTTTGGATTCTCTGCATACTTCCTAGTTCCTTCACGAAGATATTGAGTGAAATTTTGTTCATACACCTTACAAAATTCAAATTGTTTATTGTCCAAAGTATTGGGTCAATAATTTTGAATAGAGACAATGCTCAGTTTTTGGGACCAATCACACACCCTATGAGTATGTGGACAAAATCATTTTCCATGACAGCTATCATTTAAAATATCTTGCTGATTTTAGAATCCAAAGTTAGAACAAAAAATATCTTGCTGATTTTAGAATACAAGGTTGAACAACTCTTCAGAGTGATTGTCGACTTCGAAATTCTCAGTAGAGCAATTCTATTGATCTAATGAATTTTGTCTGAATTTATTATGCCAATGTCTCATAATTTTTAATTGAAAAAAGATTGACTCTTAAAAAAGTTTATCTTAATTTACTCAAAATATCATGGCAAGTGACATGTCAATTTTTTATTTTTCACAAATTCAACTAGGTAACACACAACTCTCTTGTCATGTAATTTAAAAATAAAAATAAAAATAAATAAAATTTTAAATTTTAAAATGTAATGGGACTCACATACAGTCAGATGTGTTGGCAAGAAACACTGGTGGTGGTGGCAATGGTGGTAAGGATATACAGAGCAACTTTAGGTGTTAGATTTTTCATTAGGTATTGAGATCGATGACTCATTGATGTAGAACAAGTAGCAGAGGAATTCCTAAGACAATTGGACCAGCAAAAGGCAAGGAAGAAGTCCAATTGAGGGTAATAGCGACACTTTTGTGAAGAATTCGGAATTATCTCACATTTGGTAGTTTGATCAGAAACGATGCTTAAATCAAAGTCATTGTCATCCCGGTAATGATGAACGGTAAATTTTAGCCAAATTCCTTTGTTTAGACCTTCAAATTATGATTTTGTCGTTTTAGAAAAGTTTAGTTTTGAAAATAACTTTATTCTGAGAAGGCAATTTTTAGAGCCATCTGTTTTGGCATGTTTCTATTGTTTCCTAGTGTGCAGATTTGGGCTTAACTCAAATTCTCTATTTTTGGAAGTTTCTGTTTATTTTAATTATAAATAAGCATGTATGCCTTAGAGCAAAATAACTTTTAATGCCATAATATTCATTCTCTTGAGAATTCTTTCTCTTTCTTGTGGATTCAAGGTTTTTTTTATTTGCTAGAACGATATCTAGTCTCGTGTGATATATTCCGTTACGTCACCCACAGATGGGGAAGAGAGAGCATGTTTAGGAACAAATTCAATTTAGGGCAAAAAAAGAAAAAGAAAAAGGAAAGAAGAATATATAGGGTCTCCAAAACGACATAGCTTTGATCATTTAAATGGTTTGTTTTTGGCGATGGCACCAAATCCAGATGCAAAAAATAGATGAAAATAGGCAAGAGAGAGAGGAATGTGGGGGAAATTTAGGGAAAATTTGGAGATTTTTTTTTTTTTTTTAATTTTTAGGTACATAAAATTATGTCATTTTGATATATATATAGATACATATATATATATATATATATATTTGCATTTTTTGATACTGCAAAATTTTGCCGACACAAATAATAAAGTTTTTTGGACAACATTGTCTTCCAACTCAAATAATAATACTATAACGTATTTGTTGCAACCATCTTATTTTGTCAACACTAATAGTATGTTTTTGTGATGGCAATAGCTGTTGACACAAAAAAGTCAACTTAAATAACCTTTTTTTCTTACAGTGATTATAAAGTTTACCACAAAAGCCCACTAAACCTTTTTTGACAATCATGATTAAAATCATACCAAAGGGACGGTTAATGGGAGTAACTCAATCTTATAAAATTGCATAGAATTTATTAAATCAAGTGGTAATGTTGCCACAAAATAGTCATCTCCCAACCCCAAGGTTACCTCAAGGCGACTCAAATACCATAGGTTTAACATTCATTTATATCATACGCCATATAGGTTTTCTTATATTTAAATATTAATTTTTTGCATTTTAAATTTTTTTTTATTTGACATTTATTTTCTCACATATCTATTAAAGTAGTTAAGATGAAGTTTACTATCTTTACTCTTAAAGAGATTATTGAAGAACAGTTGACTGAGTCATTTGAATTGATGGAAAATTATTATTGATGTGCAGAATTAAAAGAATATCTTACTGATTTTGGAATCTAGGGTAGTGTTGTTTGGATAGATGTGTGTTTCTAGCCCAAATTGAACGGAGACTTAGAGCGATTCTGAATTGCCAATTTTCTGTAAGAGCAATTGTAATAACTGCGTTAAATATTATCTGAATTTCTTTTGCCAAATGTCTCGAAATTTTAGGTGGTGTTACAAATCAACCACTTGGCAGAAATTTTGAGAGTGGTTACTAAATGAGTTAGAAGTGAGATTTCACTTGTAAGATTGATATTCTTATGATAAAAGTTGTAGATATCGTGTAAATACCAAGGTATTACGAGATTATCTAATAATTTTTGTAAAATCTAAGTAGGCATCACTTGCACAAAATAATCACGGCCCAAAGCGTTAGCAGATGTGATCAGCCCCTTTAAGAATCGTAGGTCATGAGTTCGAATCCGGTTCTTGAATGGCCTCCGCTTAACATCCCAACCGGCAAGGACAAAGACTACTTTTTCCTGTGGACGTAATTTTCTAGAAATAAGGTTGAGCTATTGTGGAAGCATTTTCTGTGGTTGTAATTAGGTTTTGTTTCCAATAATTACTAGTAATTTTAAAATTTGCTGAAGCATTTGAGAAAAAAATATACCCAAACAAGACAAAAATTTGAAATCCGTGAAATTTTCACCTGAAAATAAAAATATTCATCAAAGTCCTAAAAGATTCATAGCCGAAAATTTGAATAAAATTGACAATTTAATATATTTTTATCAATTAGACCTCTAATTTGGCTAGATTATTTCAAATTCAAATGACATATTTCATTTTTGTGTTTTTTTTTTAAAAATATAAAAAATAATCCCTGAAAAGCACTTTAGTTTCGAAGTTTTGGGAAATTAAATGATCACAAATATATATATATAAATATATAGGTTTCTATATCCACAATTTCTTTCACTTTCCTTACTCTTCTTAGTTTGGAAATGGTTTTTATGCTTTGATTAAGCAACTTTCTGTTTTATTTTTTATTATTTTATTTTTTGTGGTTACCACACGGTAAAGTTAGTAAAATAGTACAATTTAAAGTAGTACATGTCAATATTCTTTCATTAACTTAAATCTAAAATTTTATTGGCATCAAAATATCTTTGCTGACCAGTTTGGTTCTCACAACAATCACTAATAACAAGCTTTCTAATTCAAAACGCGACATCAATGGTGGATCCAATTGGGGAGTGGGGATGCAATAGCCCCCCAACTTTTTAGAAAATTACATTAATATTCCTATATTTCATTAATATTTGTAGAATGTATAATGGGATTGTCCCATAATTTCATGCAAATTATCTTATGAAGTTTCTATTATTTTATTATTTTTCACAAAGTATAGTAATTAAGATAATCTCCCACTATTTCACATAATATAGTCAATTTTATTATACAGGAGACACGTGTTACTTCTTTTTTATTTTTTTATTTTGAAAAGCAAAGATGTATGTATACTTTTTATTTATTAAATTATGTCAACTAACAAAATAGATCTAATTAATAGTTAAAAACTTTTAAAAAGAATGAAAAAATAACGATTTGTTAAATGTTTTTGCAACCCATGTGTAAGAAATATCCTTTGTTAGAGCATCTCCAACGGTGCATTTTATTTTTCATCAAATCTGAGTAAAAAATGACCCATTTTACCAAATTTGATATCACTCGCTCCAACGGTGAACTTTCATCAAATTTGTGCAACCGGGACAACCGGGTGGTCGACCGGTTAAGGCAAAATTTTTTTTTTATTTTTATTTTAATTTTAATTTTTTGAACTTTTTAAACCTTTTAGTGGTCGACCGGCTGGTCAACCGGCTGGTCGACCGGTAAGGGAAATTTTTTTTTTTACTGTTTGAACCTTTTCTTGGAATTGTTTGAACCTTTCTTGGACGACCGGTTGGTCAACCGGCCGGACAACCGGTTGGTCTACCGGGTCCCCCTCCAACGGTCCGCAATAATGTTTTGGTGATTTCAGTATTTCGTCCTCAATCTGATGAAATATTTGATGAAATCTCAATCTGATATCACTTTTGGTAAACCGTTGGAGCTGTGACCAGTAGCCTTTTCATCAGAATTTAAATTTGATATCACTTTTGGTGAACCATTGGAGATGGTCTTAGTAATGTATCAAAACTAGCTCATTTTTTTTATGCATACATCTTGGCCCCCTAGACATAATTTTTGGTTCCGTCCCTGACGATAGTCTTGTCAGAGTACTACTCACGCCTTCCCATTTCAAGAACTAGGGTTGCTATCACCACAAAAATTAAGCGTCAAATAATTTTCGCAAGTTACTTCCTAGTTCCTTCACAAGATGGCCACTTTTCTTTGAGCTTCACAATATTTTCCTTCTGATCTGCATGACATTCACCTAGAACTTTCTTAATTTGTGAGCAGGAATTTGCTAAAATGTATATGTGAGTTGCACATATTGGTTTTTTCTATTAAAAATAGCAACAACAAATGGAGGGATTATATTGGAACAAAAATGAAAATATGAAACTTAAATTGTTAAAATTGAAATTACCAAAACTAAAGTGAAATTTTACAAAAATTATAAAGATGAATAGTGTGATTTTACCCTCTTATTTTTTTATGAAAATGAAATAAAATTAAACTACAATTAGGATTGGTCCTTTCATTGCAGCTACAATAGCCTGACTGATTCATTTGATGGAAAACTATTGATATGTAGAGTCAAAGTCTTGAGTTTGGAATCCAGTTGGGTTTGGTTTGGATGGATATGTGTGTCTGTCTTGTATAGACCAAATTAAACGAGTCTTGAGAGCAATTCTAATGACAACATGAATTCCATGATGTTTTATTATTAGCTCTCCCACCTTTCGAGGATGGTTACCAAGTTTACCACATATTGTACACCCTCTAAAGAAATTTTGACATAATAAAAATCATTCATATGCAGAGGAATGACTGATGATTACTCAGTATGCATAGAACAAGAGACTACATGTATGTATTTCGGATGAATTATTATTTAAACCTCAACATATATAATCAGAGGATTCAAAACAGTTCACAATAATTATTTAACAAAGCTAAAATGAAAACATTACGACAGAACATCTAATGTAGACCAGCATAACTAACACTTTATCGTCTATCATCAAATGGTGAAATGGTATGGTTTGTGTGGGGATATATTTTCTGAGTACCAACACGTGGCCAAGGTGATGCCGACGTGGCAGCGGGGGTGCCACGTGTCCTGGTCGTAACGCCGAGGTGATCTCAGCTAGGCCGAGATTATCTCCGAAGATATCGGAGTCCGGGATAAGCGGATAAGGGACAAGAGTCCCAGAATGAGGAAGGACTTCAGCCTGGATAAGGATAAAGCTCTTAGGGAGTTTATCTTTATATATTAGAGAGTCCAAGATGAACACTAAGTAGAAGTCCTTTGAAGCTAGGCTTCTATTGGGACTAGGATTGTGTTGGCTATAAAAGAAAGGCACCCCCATGGGTCTAAGGTACACAATTTATATTCAGAACAGTGAGTTAAGCACTATCGATTATCTTTGAGAGATATTTGATTACTGACTTAATCATCGAAGTGCCCCGGGTGGACGAACCACCGCTGGAATCTCTTCTTTCTGTTGTAGGTCATTCGGGCTTATCCTATTCTGTCATTGCTCTCCAGTTGAATACTGAGTTGGCAGTGTGGTCAGAAATTCACTCACACAATTTGGCGTCATTTGTGGGAAAGAAAGGAGAATAGATGGCCAACGACGGACAGAAAGAGAAGATTGGGGACAACACTCCTACTGGGAGTGGGAGACCTGTCGACCTTGACGTCGAAGAAGACAATTGCAACGAAGAAACTCGTGACCAGAATCACGAAGGAAAAGACGTTGGCCAGAAAGGTGACGTACCAAAGAAAACGAACCAAAGCAAGTACTACAATGAGGATGACCTCCAGGTATCGAAAGAAAGACGCCTGCGGAGGGACGATGAGGTAAAGACCATGGTGAACAAATTGGCGGACCTGCAAACAATGGTCAACTTCATGATGCAAAATAGCGTCATGCAGCCACCGTTCCCACTGCAGGACATGTCAATTCCAGCGGCCAATACCCAGAAGGAAGGGCAGAAAACAATCCCTGTAGCCCTCCAGCATGCCAGAAGCGAAAAACACTCTCACCGGCCGTCAAGGGAGGTCGGGCGAGGAGAGTCGAGAAGAGAAGAATCTCGAAGGACACACCACACCAAGAAAGCAGATCCCAGAGAACATCGACATGTTCAAAGGCAGGAGTTGTGCTTCGATGGAACCAATGGAGAAAAGTCAAAAAGGGCTCACAACGAAGCTGAGAGTAGTGCCCCTAAAAGACTGAAATCAGGAGATAGCCGAGCTTCTGGGCGGACTAAAGAGGACTTGAGAGATTACCTCAAGAGGAAGCAACAAAATGCCAAGGTAACTTCCTCGGTTAAGCCGAAAACACCATTCTCGGTGGAGTTGGACAAATTTGAGGCCCCAAAAAGATTCAGTATGCCGAGGTTCCAGATATACGATGGTAAGTCGGACCCCAACTTTCACGTCGGTTTATACTTGAACTCGATGGCATTATACACTGGGAACGAGCCGTTGCTTTGCAAGGTGTTCCCCTCATCCTTCGGGAAATTCCATCGGATTGGTTTCACAAATTGCCAAAATGAAGTGTGAAGACCTGGGAAAGCCTGGTCAAGATGTTCGTGACCAGGTTCGTGACAAACAAATTACAGCTATTAAGGGTAGACACCCTGATGGCTCTGAGAATCAGTGAGGATGAAGGCCTTAGGGCCTACGCAAAAAGGTATTATGAGGTGTTCAACCGAATACCCGAGTGCAACCAAGAGGTGGCGGTCGTGTCTTTCAAGAACGGCCTAAAAGATGATTGTGCACTACGAAAGTCATTGGCAAAGACATTGCCAAAAAGCATGGAGGAGCTCATGGCCAGAATTGAGAAATACGCCAGAGTCGAGGAAGACACGCCAGGGATTAAGGTGATAAAGCAAGATAAAGCAAACGGCTCGCCGAAGCGAGGCCGAGGTAACAATAGATCCAACAAACAAGAGATAGGACTGAGAACCGCACAGGCAGTCACGACTGTAGTCTGAATCCCAATTCACAAGGTCCTGGATAAAATCCGAACCCAACCCTATTTCAGAGCACCGGCAAGGGTTCCAGGAGAGTTTATGGGAAGAAGCCTTGGGAAGCATTGTGCTTACCATAACAAAGATGGGCATCTGACTCAGGGTTGCAGAGCCCTGAAGTCACACCTAGAAGACCTGGTAAGGCAAGGCCATTTAAGGGACCTTGTGGATGAGGCCAGGACAAGAGAAGAGCAAGCAAGACTTCCTCAGGCACCAACAGCTCCACCTCCCCCAGCACAGCAGCCACATGCAGACAGACCTCGAGTAATTAATGTAATTCACTCGAAGGTCAACGAAAACAAAATACGGGGGGAGACCCAGAAGGTGAAGCACTTGCAGCATGTGTACCAGGTCCAGGAGAAAAGACCTCGGGTTGAGGATTGCCAGGGACCAGTAGTGTCCTTTACTGAAGCCGACCTGGAGATGGTACAACATCTGCACAACGATACCTTGGTAGTATCCTTCCAGGTTGGGGAGTGCCGAGTGAAGCGCATCCTAATTGACCAAGGCAGCTCTTGTGACATCATGTATGTCAGATGTTACAATGAGCTTGGCCTTCACCCAGATGATATGGAGCAATCCAATAGACCAATGGTCGGGTTCAATGGAACGCCGACATGGCCACTAAGAGCAGTAAGCTTGGATGTGCAGGCTGGGACCAAGAAGATAAAGACAGAATTCACCATAATCGATACACTCTCCTCTTACAATGTTATCTTGGACAGGCCATCGTTGCATGCAATGGGGGCTATTCCTTCAACATTGCATCAGCTACTACGGTTCCCAACAGAGCATGGGATAGAAGAGGTCAGAGGGGATCAGCTGCAGGCAAAGAACTGCTCCATGGCAGCAATGAAATCCACCTGCAGCATACGAGAACCAGAAGGGGTGGAGATCGAAGACGAGGACGTGGAAGTCCTAGAGGACGTCGGCAAGGAGCCAGCTGAAAAGAGTGAAGAAGCCCTAAAGAAAATCCTCGTCCAGCAAGGGGATGAAGAATGCTACTTCCTTCTCGGCTCGGGCTTAGCCGAAGAAGAGAAAAAAGAACTGGAGGCATTCTTGAGAGCAAACATTGAAGTGTTTGCCTGGACGCCTTACAAGATGCTTGGCATTGACCCTGAGGTCACTTGCCATAAACTAAATGTAGACAGGTCGGCCAAACCTATAATCCAACGGGCAAGAAGACCGACGTTGATGCATGTCGAGGCAGTGGAAGAGGATGATGAAAAAGAATAGTAAATGGAGGGTCTGCGTAGACTTTACTAGTCTAAACAAAGCCTGTCCTAAAGACAATTTTCCTTTACCCAAGATTGACCAATTGGTGGATGCCACTTCAGGACATGGAAGGATGAGCTTCTTGGATGCCTACAGGGGGTACCATCAGATAGCTATGTACCCACCAGATCTGGAGAAGACTGCGTTTATCACCCCGAAAGGGTTGTATTGTTATAAAGTGATGCCTTTTGGGTTGAAAAACGCCGGAGCAACTTGCCAGAGATTGGTAACCAAGATGTTCAAACATCTAATTGGCAGAACAATGGAAGTCTACATCGATGACATAATCGTGAAGACCAAAGAACCTGAGGGTTATCTGGCTGACCTAAAAGTAGTCTTTGATATCCTTAAAACATATCGGCTCCGGCTCAATGCATCGAAGTTCGCATTTGGAGTGGGATCTGGTAAGTTCTTGGGATACTTGGTGACCAGAAGAGGCATTGAGGCCAGCCCAGATCAGATCAAAGCCATCCTAGAACTGGAAAACCCAACATCGGTGAAGCAAGTACAGATGCTGGCTAGAAGGGCTGTAGCCCTGAATAGGTTCATAAGCAGAAGTTCCGACAAATGCAAACCCTTCTTCAGCTAGTGAAGAAAGCCACAGACTTCTTATGCACAGAAGAATGCAAAGTCGCCCTGGCCGACTTGAAGAAGTATTTGACCACGGCTCCAGTTCTCTCAAATCCAGAACCTAAAGAGGAGTTGTTCCTGTACTTAGCAGTTTCGGAACATGCGGTAAGCTCAGTGTAATCCGAGAAGAAAAAGGGGAAAAAAGGGCTGTTTACTATGTAAGCAAAACCCTGGCTGATGCAGAAACCAGGTATTTACCCTTGGAGAAGTTAACGCTAGCCTTAATAATGGCTTCAAAGAAGCTGAACCATTACTTTCAAGCCCACAAAATTGTGGTACTGACTGAACATCCTTTGAAGTCCCTGCTATAGCAGGGAGATCTGACAGGCAGAATAGCCAGGTGGGCAGTAGCCTTGGGCCAGTATGACCTGGAATACAGACCCAGAACAGCAATCAAAGGCTAAGTCTTGGCCGACTTTGTGGCCGAGTTCACTCCAGGAGCCATCGTACCTTGGGCTCCGTTGAGCCGAGGTGTACGATGTACAAGCGAGCAAAGAGGAGCCCAGCCGAAGGAACCAGAACAAAGGAAGGAAGAAAAACTCAGGCCCTGCAGCATTTACATCGGCAACTCTTTTCGACTGTTTGTTGATGAAAGTTCAAATCGACAAGGAGCGGGGGCAGGAGTAGTACTAGTATCTCCAGATGGACAGATACTAGAACAATCCATTCGTTTGGAGTTCAAGGCCTCAAACAATGAAGCAGAGTATGAAGCACTGATTGCAGAACTGAAACTAGCAGCAGCAGTAGAAGCAGACGAGGTGATAGTCTTCTGTGACTCCCAGCTTATAGTCAACCAGACAACGGGCGAGTTTGCAGCTCGAGATGAAAAGATGTCGGCCTACGTAAAGGAGGTCAGCAGGTTGGTGGCCTTGTTTCAGAATTGCCGACTACATCAGGTTAGCCGAGATGATAACAGTCACGCTGATGCACTGGCCAACCTGGCTAGTGCAATACAACCTGGAAAAGCAAGGACAATAATGGTTGACTACTTGTCGGGCCCGAGCATCGAACCACTGACCATAGAGCGTGAAGCAACGTGTGTGGACATGGGGACCAAGCTGGATGGATGCAATAGTAACATTCCTGAAAGAAGGAAAACTGCCAAATGATCACAAAGAGGCACACAAGATCAGATTGAAGTCGGCAAGATTTAGTCTGACAGTAGAGGGACATCTCTACAGAAGATCCTTCACTAGACCCCTTTTGAGGTGTGTACATCCTTCACAAGTTGAAGATTTTTTATACGAAATACATGAAGCAACATGTGGAAGCCATGCTGGGGGCATATCACTTGCTCATAGGGCCATTACCCAAGGATATTGGTGGCCTTACATACAGAAAGATGTAGAAGCCTATGTCAAGAAGTGTGAAAAGTGTCAAAGGTTTGCACCTCTGATATACCAACCAGCAGTAGACCTAAATCCAGTATCCAGTCCCTGGCCATTTGCCCAATGGGGCATGGATCTCGTTGGGCAACTGCCCCAAGCAACTGGGCAAAGGAAGTACCAGTTGGTAGCAACAGATTACTTCACTAAGTGGATAGAAGTTGAACCCCTTGTCAAGATTCGAGACGTGGATGTGAAGAGCTTCATATGGAAGAACATCATCACCAGGTTTGGGATCCCAAGAGCACTAGTTGTAGACAATGGAACACAGTTTGACATTAAGCTAATCAAGAGCTTCTGTGCAAAATTCAAAATCAAGAATTATTTTTCCACCCCAAGTTTTCCTCAAAGCAATGGACAAGCAGAAGCATCCAACAAAGTCATCTTGGATGGAATTAAGAAGAGGCTGCAAGCAGCAAAGGGAAAGTGGGTTGATGAACTGCCAAGTGTACTCTGGGCATATCGGACTATGCCGAGAAGATCAACTGGGGAATCCCCATTTGCCATGGCTTATGGCACAGAAGCAGTTATTCCTCTAGAAGTTGACATCACAGGAATCAGAACCCATGGAGTAGAGAATGGGACTAATGATGTATTATTAACCCGAGATCTGGATCTGCTAGAAGAAAGAAGGGAGAGAGCTGCAATTCAGCTGGCGGCATACCAGCAGCAGCTTGTCAGGGCTTATAATAAGAAGGTCAACCCAAGGGAGTTTCAAGTCGGTGACCTCGTCTTGAGAAAAGTCGTCGGTAACAAGAAGGATCCCAGAGAGGGCAAGCTTGGCCCAAATTGGGAGGAACCCTATAGAATCGTCTCGGTATTGGGCAATGGGGCATATCGGCTTGAAGACAGTGAAGGCAAAGAGTTGCCAAGGCCCTGGAATACTTACAATCTGAATTTTTTTTACCATTAGACTTTCTTGTTCTTTGTTATTTTTCCAAAGTAATAAATAAAGTTCTAGCTTGATTTTTCACACTTGTGACTGATAAGATAGTTGACGATGTTTCTGGAATACATGCATAATGAGAGCCCAAGTGGAACTTAAGTTCACATTAGGGGGCAAAGAGCTTGAAAATGGTTCCTAAAAAGGTAGAATAACACTTGTTGAAATTCGAGAAAAATTTACAAGTTGAAGTTAAACTGAGATCATGTTTAACACTTGTTGAAATTTGAGAAAAATTTACAAGTTGAAGTTAAACCAAGATCATGTTTAACACTTGTTGAAATTTGAGAAAAAATTGCAAGTTGAAGTTAAACCGAGATCATGTTTAACACTGGTTGAAATTTGTGAAAAATTTACAAGTTGAAGTTAAACTGAGATCATGTTTAAACACTTGTTGAAATTTGAGAAAAATTTACAAGTTGAAGTTAAATCGAGATCATGTTTAACACTTGTTGAAATTTGAGAAAAATTTACAAGTTGAAAGTTAAACTGAGGTTATGTTTAACACTTGTTGAAATTTGTGAAAAATTTACAAGTTGAAAATGAACTGAACGCTTAAGTACTTGCCGATGTAAACCGTTGGTAGATATAACCGAGGTATTTCACTCCGAGAAGATTACACAGGTAAGGTGTACATTAAAGATATGCAAAAATATTCTAAGTATGAGAGCCATACAAAGCATTCAAAGAGAAGAAGTTGTATTTACATTCAAAAAAAGGCACATCGGCCACAACGAGAGCTTACATTGTTTCAAAGAAAGGAAAAAGTACAAAGAAACAGAAAAAACAGAGAAAAGCATCAAACTAAGACTTTTCGGCGTCTTTAGGCAGTTGGGTCTGAAGTTGGGAAGACTGCTGAGAAGACATCTCGGCAGCCTTCTCAGCCGCGAGCTTGACATCTATTTCTTGAAGTGTTTGATCGAGGCTCTTGTCGGCGATAGGCACGTCCGATATTGCCTTCTCAGGAGTAGCATCCTTGGAGACCTCCTCACCCTCCCCATCTTGAGTCAAGTCCAGGACTTGCTCATTTGGAGTAGGGCACTTGGCCCCAGCAGCTTCCTTTGGTGTCCTCACCAAAGCTTCCTCCACAGACTCAGAATCGTCGTCGGATTGGCTTGGAGTAGGAGGGAATGGCAGGACGAGGACGTCGGTGTTCCTCGGGGGGGAGTCCTTGGGGATTTTAAGCTTTTTCAAGAGAGCCATCCAACCAAGGGTGAAACCCTTGTTGCATGCCTGCTTCACCTGTTTCTCATAGTCTGCCGCGACATCGCCCACCCCCTCATCGTATGCCTTCTGATCGGCGGCCTTGAGCTTGGTGTCTTTTGTGGCCAAGGCATCCTGCAGCTCTTTCTAGGCCTCGGCCATTTTTTCTTCGGCCTCTTTTTTCTAGGCCTCAAGAACCTTGTTGACGGCCTCAGCAGCATCCGCCTTTTCCTCGACCTCGTCCTTAGCTTTAACAGCCGACGCAGCCTGGTTAGATAAAGTTTTCATCTTGGCCTCAGTCTTTTTAAGGGTCTTCTGCTGACTAGCAACCTCCCTAGTCTTGTCGGCCAACGCCTTCCTTGTCTCAAAAGATTGCATTGAGAAGGAGTGGGCGTGCTGGATCGCCTGAAGAAAAGTGGACAAAGCAGAAGTTATTAGAAAATTCACCAAGTATAAAAAAGAGAAAGAAAGAAAAATAGCAAGTATCAAGAACTTACTTGAACGGAACGTTGCAGCATCAGAGCAAAATTTTCGTATTCGCTCATCTGAGCGTTACGATTAAGATCTTCGGGCAGAAGCAAGGCGGTGGAAAGTGCAACGCCGACCTCAATATCGTTGGCACTTTCACTAGCCTTAACTGGCTTATCGTCAATTGTGATTGGCGGGGCCTAGGGGGAATCATGCTTTAGAGACCCCGAGGTGGTTACAAAGGATGACCTTGGCCTCTTTGATTTGGTGGACTCAGATGGTTGGGCCTCGGCAGGCCTCCTCTCGGCACCAAAAGAGGTCTTCTCACTCTCTACCAATTTCGAAATTGGCAAGGTGTCCTCAGTGTCAATCTGAGCCACCGTCGCCTTGGGCTGAGCCTTCTTCAGACGTTTTGGCTTTAGCTTTGGTTGAGGCTGGGTTTGTGCTGGTTGAGCATCAACTGAGTCAGGAATGTTGGCCAAGAGATCTTTAGCGACTGCTTTCTGGCGGCCCATCTCAGCAGCAAAAACAGTTTGTCGACGTCGTCGGAGTTGAGATGGTGGAATCAGTTGTGGAGTTGAGGTGGATGGCTGCTCTGCTAGATCTGAGGTTAATCCTTGATCTGGCCAAGATGAGACGTTGTTGGAGGAGTTGTGGCAGAAGGGGGAGATTGGCTTTTCTTCCTCTTTGGGACGTCAGGGAGTACCGATTTGCAGGTTGGGATGAAATTGAGGACTAAAGGGGCTCTGCGCTTGTGGACTGGCAAATCCAATAGCTTCTTTAAACCCTTGCTGGAGAAAAAGGACTTGCGGAAGCCTTTTTCTGGTTGGGGAAGAACTGCAAGAAAAACAGACATTAGAACAAACGAAGTATTTAAGACTTTAAAGACAAAGTAAGTATAAACACTGGGCTCTTACCATTACCCTCTACAAAAACTGTTCCAGGAAAAGGGTAGAGGTGGAGGTCCTTATCTGGAGCGAACTCCCAGTTCTCTGAGATAATGAAGTAATCATCCCCGGCTCCCTTGTTGGAGTCTGGGAGGTCGACAACGATTTTATACTCTGTGGACCTTGGCTTGAGGTAGTAAATATAGCCTTTCTCGTTTTTAAGGCCACACATGG
Source organism: Camellia japonica (assembly GCA_030407325.1). Taxonomy (NCBI): domain Eukaryota; kingdom Viridiplantae; phylum Streptophyta; class Magnoliopsida; order Ericales; family Theaceae; genus Camellia; species Camellia japonica. The sequence continues at coordinate 131,266,132 of JAPPVO010000016.1, read as the reverse complement.
TGTAGCAGTATTGGATGTCGGCTAAGGTAACCCTAGCATTTTCTTGTTTAGATAAGGCTATTATACCATTTATGACTCGGTAGGAATTGATGGCAAGCTACATTGGGTTCAACTTATAGTAATGGATTATCTCACGGAAGAGGATGTTGAGTGGGAGCCTAAGTCTGCACTCGATAAAAGCTACAACAGGGAAGGGCATAGAATCAGTTGTAGGCATAATGGAGTCATCCTCCCTAGCCAACCTCAGATGAACGTCGGCCGGGATGTCAAACTCTAGTCTAAAGTGTTCTAACTTGGTCGGGGTGTCTACCCTATGCTTCCACATACCCATAATGTCGGCTTAAATTGGAGGAGTGGGATTTCAGAAAGAAGGTGTTTTGTAAGAGTTATAGGGACCTCGGCAAAAACCTAAAATGTGAGCTGGGGAAAGAATTTGTGGGGATCATTTCAGTTCTTCTTAGAATTTGTGGGTTCTATAAACAAATCCCAAACCTAGATCTATGGAAACGAAGATTGGAGACAAGAATCTGGAAAAAACACGAAAAAATAGAAACAAGAGCAATGATTCAGAATCAAGAATAGGGGTGAATCATCAAGAACACTGTGACAGAGTGTGTGCCAGGGTGCAAGGCCAAGAACAATGGCAGAATGAACAAGTATGTGGCTATTATGTGTATATTAAAGAACGGTTTGGGAAAAAAGCAAAATCATGAGAAAAATATGCTCAGAATACATGGTTGGATTCAAAAAGACAAATGTGAACAAACATTGCAATTATAGTATACAGATGCAACAGTTTAAGAAAGAGTAAAAATCAAAACGAAGGAACAGTGACTTACAAGGGTAAATTAGAGTCATCGAGATCAGACGGTGGCAGCAACCGGAAAAGTGCAGCGAAAATCCTCACTGGAGGGAACTGAACGAAAGAAATTGCAGAAAGCTTTGCAAAAACGATAATGGCAGATTTGGGAGAAAAAGTGAGAGAGAGAAAGAGTTGGGAGCTTGAGAACGAAGGATACAAAAGTGAAGAGACGGAGAGAGAAAGTTGATTTTGATCAAAATGCGGAGAATGGCGGCAAAAAGTCATCAATGCATCTAGAGTGACGTGCTTACCAGACGGTGCACCCAGACACAAGACGACTTACAGGCACGTATCGAGTACGATCCAGTAAGGGGAAGACGCATGGCAGAAACGGTTGATTTATTTTGCGTGACAGCTCATACGCGTGATAAAACTCTTGGAGTACTTGAAGCAAGTGACCTCGGCTGAACTTGGTCGTGTGAAGTCGACGTATTATGACCTCGGTAAATGGATGATACAGCAAGATCGCCGACATTCATGATATTGGCTGCATCACCTCAGGATGCCGAGGTAATAGAACCTGGGGGCAGTTGTGGGGATATATTTTTTGAGTACCAACACGTGGCCAAGGTGACACCGACGTGGCAGTTGGGGTGCCACGTGTCCTGGTCGTAACGCTGAGGTGATCTCGGCTAGGCTGAGGTTATCTCCGAAAATATCGGAGTCCAAGATAAGCAGATAAGGGACAAGAGTCCCAGAATTAGGAAGGACTTCAGCCTGGATAAGGATAAAGCTCTTAGGGAGTTTATCTTTATCTATTGGAGAGTCCAAGATGAATACTGAGCAGAAGTCCTTTGAAGCTAGGCTTCTATTGGGACTACGATTGTGTTGGCTATAAAAGAAAGACACCCCTATGGGTCTAAGGTACGCAATTTATATTCAGAAGAGTGAGTTAAGCACTATTGATTATCTTTTAGAGATATTTGATTACTGACTTAATCGTCGGAGTGCCCCTAGGTGGACGAACCACCGTCGGAATCTCTTCTTTCTGTTGCAGGTCGTTCGGGTTTATCCTATTCTGCCAGTGCTCTCCAGTTGAATACTGAGTTGGCAGTGTGGTAAGAAATTCACTCACACAGTTTGTCATACTGTCAAGTTCTTGAAGTGCTCATACTAGTGCCATCACCGTAAGTGTCTGAAAGTTGGTCTCCAAGCAAATATTGAGTCTCTTCTAAGTTTTTGTTATCATTAACCCATGGATGTTTCTCTATCATTCTTAATCCTTCTAGCTCCATTGCTACTTCCTTCATAGTTGGCCTTTCGTTGCCTTTCACTCTTAAGCATCTCTTTGCTAAAATAGAAACTTCCTTTAGCTGGTCAGCCTTCACTTCATTCATTACCTGTTCATCAACGATTACAAACAAGTGATTTTCTTTCATTGAGGAAACAAAATACTGGGTTAAATTTCTTTTGCCGGTTAGTAGCTCCACAAGGACAGCCCCAAAGCCATAACCATCACTCTTTTCAGACAATTGACTTGTGTGGAAGTACTCTGGATCCAAGTAACCAAGTGTCCCTTGAACCAATGTGGTTAATTGAGATTGGTCTATGGGAATCAATCTTGAAGCTCCAAAATCAGATACTTTAGCAATGTAATTGTCATCGAAGAGTATGTTAGTGGACTTAACATCTCTATGAATGATAGGAGTACTAGTGGCAGGGTGCAAATATGAAAGGGCTGTTGCAGTTTCCGTTGCTATCCTGAAACGATTCTCCCATGTTATTGAGGACGTGTTGTGGCCTGCAGCGTGTATGTGGTCATAAAGAGTTCCATCGGCAATAAATTCGTAGATGAGTAAAGGAACTTGTGTCTCCAAACAACACCCTAGAAGCTTCACAACATTCGTATGGTTGACTTGAGAGAGAATTATGACTTCATTGATGATCAATTCGGGTCTGGCTCTGATCAGCTACTTTGGACTTCTTAATGGCAACTATAGTGTTATCTGATAATATTCCTTTGTATACTGTTCCTTGGCCTCCTTGACGTAAGACTACTTTCGTGGTAGTTATTTGTTGCCTTCTTGAGATCATCTACAGTAACAATTTTAGCCAACTGAACTGATCCTTCACATTTGGAACGTTGTTGCAACATGATGCCGCCATTTTGTTGAAAAAATTTCTCTTTAAGATTGATGATCTTTCTTTGCCTAAATACCAAATATAGCCATGAGCAACAGACAAGTAGCATTGATCTGCTTATGCTTATACCTGCAAGGATTCACATGGAAAAGAAAATGTCAATATCCAAAATTCAAGTTTCAAAGTAAAAGTTACAAACCCAGCAAATAAAGCGTACTAGGATAAATTTAAATTGAGGGGGTAAAGTGTAATCAAGAAAGAATACAAGGAAACTAGAGATATATCATGTTCAAATTGTTTCTAATCTGTGCATCAATAAGTGGCAGACTATATACTCTAAACTAGAGATAGAATCAAAATCACAAGCATTGATTAGTTGAATACTGATGAAAATTTAAGTAGTTGACAATTTTATGGTTAATAGCATGCGTAGTGGTGTACGGTGTACCTACCTAGTGCAATGTTAATCAATGGAATCCTATGGTCAGGAACAGGAATTGGATTGCAACCTGCTCCATTTTTCATGCCGTCACCTTCGAAGGTAAATTGATGCATGTCATGCCGTCATGAATTCATAGCCGTCTGGACAAGAACAATTGTATTTTCCCGGTAAATTGATGCATGTCATGTTGCAAGGGCTTAAAATATTGCACTCGTCAATATCTGAAACATAGAGCAAGCAAGTTTGAGTTTTTAATTTCATATTTAATAGTTACTAAATATCAATTAATTGGATCCAAAGTCTTAAATAGTGCTATCCGTATATGAATTGTTTTTTATCACAATATAGCAATATTGAGAATTCCAAGTGATGTGGTCAATTTTTTTTTTAAATTGTCAACTACTAACATCAATTGTGAACTGTTTGTATCGGTTATGAATTGAATTGACACATGCTTTTTTTTTTTTTTTTTTTTTTGATGACTTGATGTCCAGGCCAGCTTACGCACACTTCGACCTAAGAAGTATGGACACAGACACGCGACACAACATGGATATGCCGACACGCCAATTTTCAAAAAATGCAAGACACAATACATGGGGGATACGCATGAAATATATAATTTTATATATTTGTTATATATTATATATATGAATATATCATTCAAAAAAATAATAAAAAATACAATATGACACTAATTTATATGACTTTGTTTTATTATTATATCTTAAATTGTTTTATTCAAATTTACAATTAATTTCACCTGTGTCTAATGGATAGACACGTGTCCTCCAAGTGTCCAAAGAGTGTCCGAGTCTTTAAAAACAATTAAAAAATAGGAAACATTATGAAGAGTATCGGATACATGTCAAGGAAGTGTCTAAAGAGTGTCAGTGTCCAACACGGACACAACACGGATACGTCACCTTCTTAGAAGTGTCTGTGCTTCTTAGACCTCGACTAATCCTGGACCCACACAAAGTGCCCCCTGCACATTGATCGGGCAAATCTCAGAGGGAGCATGTGGGTGTGGCCTCAAGGAGTTGATAGCATCTAGTGAGAGTTGAAACTAAAACCTGGAGGGGGCATACTCCTAGGCCCCAAGATGTACCCACTACGCAACCCCTGTATTAGCTATATTGGGTATGAATTAACTTTTGTATCGATGTAAATTGATATGTGGAAAAAACTAGGCAATATAAATGTGGTTTTCATTCCCACCAACATACCAGAATACGTATCGACTGATATTTAACATAATTCATTTCGTAATTGCATTGAATATACAGATCATAGCATTAATGTTAAGGAAGAAATTGAAAACTTTGGACATATATTAAGTAGTTGTGGTTGGTTACCTCAAAAACCATGAGGAATATAAGGGTTCCTTTTTTATCTCTTGGAGCAATTACAACGATAGCTGGGACTATTGTTGATCCTCACAATCGCTGTTGTTATCCTTGCAAGCATAAGTTGTTGGATTCTTTTGGTTTTATCTGCCCAATCAAAAACCACGGGAAGCTTTTCTCTTCCTTGAAAGTCCTTTAGATCCAAAGAAAAGAAGTTGTAAGCAGTTTCCTTGGCTACAAAAGCATAACTGCATGGATTGAAGCCCAACACATTAGTATGGTTGCTGTAGCTGCTGAGAGTGAATTGGAAATTCGTCACTCCCATGGGGATACTTGTCTGGCAGCAGCCAATGCCAGAGCAAGAGCCGTTCATCACATTGTCAATGCCATCACATAGTGACAAGCAACCTGTGGTATACTTTTTTCTCTAGGAACCTTGGATAACAGCATATGTGTCACAGTCAACAACTGTGAACTTGTTTCGGGTATTTAAGATGGAGAATTGAGGCACTATGATCCAGGGATCAAATTTGTCTTTCCAAACACCCCCTTCACTGTAGCAATCAAACCCTATCCAGGTTGATGTGCTCAATTCACCAGAAAGAAGTATCTTTGTTATCTCTAAGTTACTCTCAGTCTTATCTAAAAATAGCTTGTGAGGGTCGTAGTTGGTGTCATTACAAGCAACCCGAAAACCTTTATCTATGTAGCATTCTTTGCTAGTGCCAAATGGGTATGGGATGATTGATATGCTATCTCAGCCTATGTTTATGTCTAAGCCAGATGAATTGTTGCAGAGTAATCAAGGGCCTTAGCAGTCAAGCATACACAAGCAAAGCAGTTCACGTGTAGCATTATCCAACAATTGTGCCAAGCTTAGAGAGTTATCATCTAGTTGTATTAATTAGACTATTAGGTTGTTAGTAACCGCCTAACTATAGTTAAGTATAGTTTGTTAGAGTTGAGTTACATAGTTACATGTATGTTCTATATAAACTCAATTGTAATCTTGATTTGTTAATTGATAGAAATAATTCTCAATTCCTCTTTATGGTATTGGAGCTTCTAGAGCTCTCACGAGCATAAATTCCTCATGATGAAGGTCCTTCAATGGCTATTCTTGGTTCATCTTCAACAACAGTTCCTACTTCTTCATCATCATCTGGTTTGCCTTCGAATCTGACATTGTTCATCCCGAATCTGACTTCTTTTGTTCCTTTTAAACTCGATTCTACAAATTACATCATTTGAAAGAAGCAATTCCAGAACATTCCAAATGCAACCAAGCTAATGTCGATGGATCTGAGTTATGTCCATCGCCTATTGTTCTTAGTTCAAGTGGAATAGCAAAATTGAATCCTGCTTACACTCAATGGATCACCATTGATGCTCATCTGTTGAGCTATATTACTGCGACATTGTCACCTCTGTTCTTCATTGTTCAACAAGTTGTGAAGTCTGGTTTGTCCTAGCAAAGTGATTCACATCACTGTCTAGGTCTCTCATACATCAGCTGAAGAACAAACTCAATTAGATCTCCAAGAAAGGTAATACGATGGAGGACTACCTAAATCAAATTAAAACTATTTTAGATCATCTGGCTTTAGCTGCATCCCCTATAGACGATGAAGACCTAGTTTTGTTAATCTTGAATGGTCTTCCTGAAGAGTATAACGCCTTTAAAACGACCATAAGTGCTAGATCAGCCCCAATCACCATGGAAGATATGTGTTCCTTGTTATGCTCAGAGTTCATTCACATTGAATCTTCAATAAAACAAGCTAATTTGTCTACACTTCCCTCTTTTGCCTATGCTTTTACAAGAGGGAATTATAGAGGAAATCAAAGGAATTTTACAGGCAATACGTTTGGTAGAGGCAAAGATGATAGTTTTTCTTGAGGAAATCACAGGGGAGGTCGTTCAAACAACACCACCACCAACATGCCATATCATAATTCTCACCACAATTCTTAATCTTTATATTCTACAGCTATTCATTGTCAAATTTGTGGGAAACGAAGTCATTTAGCTCTTGAATGTTGGTACCGAATGGATTCTACGTTTCAAGCACAAGCTTCATTTTCAACCACCTCTCCATCCAGATCCAATCCTAGGGCTTATGTCGCATCCTCCTATGTTAGTTTAGCTCTATCCTCTCAGTCTGGCTCCAACTGGTTTTTAGACTCTACTGCTACCAATCATATTACTAATGACCTTCATAACATGGCTCTTTCTCAACCCTATCATGGAGGAGATCAAGTAACTGTGCGTGTTGGAACTACGTTGCCTATTCATCATGCTGGCAATGGCATTTTACCTACACCTATGTTTCCTTTTAAACTCACTAATATGCTCTATGTGCCTTCTATCTCATCAAACTTACTTTCAGTTCATCAACTTGTTTCTGACAACCACTGCACAATTACTTTTGATGCAAATTCCTTTGTTGTACAGGACAAGACTACCAAGAAGGTTCTCTATAAAGGCCTTCATTCTCATGGTTTCTATCATCTTCCTGCATCTACACCTGTTGCCTCTTCTTCATCATTGCCTTCTCAAGCATGTTTTTCTTACTCTACTGCTACCACTTGGCACCATCGACTGGGCCATCCTTCTTCTAAGAAGCTTCATTATCTTGCTACACATCATCAGTTGTTTCCACACACTACTTTTAAGAATGTGTCTAATAAACTCTGTAGCCATTGTTGTATTTATAAGAGTCATTGACTCCCATTTAGTCTTTCTAATTCTACTGTAAATAACCATTTGCTCTCATTCATTCAGATGTATGGGGCTCGTTTGCTTCTTCTGTATCAACCTATAAATACTATGTGTTTTTCATAGATGATTTCAATAAGTTTACTTAGCTCTTTCCATTACATTACAAAAGTGAGGTGTTTCATAAGTTTCTTGAATTTAAGGCTTTCATTGAAAATTAGTTTCACACTTCATTACGAGTTTTGCGAAGTGATAATGGAGTGGAATATTTGAGTACTCCTTTTCAGAATTTCCTGAGGGAAAAAGGCATAGTGCATTAGCTAAGTTGTCCTCAATACTCCTGCTGAAAGTGGAGTAGCAGAGAGGAAACACAGACGTTTGATTGAGACAACCATTTCTATCATGTCACACTCCTCTCTACCTTCATCTCATTGGTTTGATGCCCTTGCCACAACTATCTTCTTAATCAACACACTACCCATTGCCAAGTTGAATAATTGCACTCTTTTTGAGGAGGCACTTTTTCACAAACCACTTGATTACACCATTTTAAGAGTTTTTTTGTTGTAGGTGCTATCCTTGGCTCAAGCCCTACACCTCATCATAAACTCCAACCGAGATCAATTCCTTCCGTTTTTCTTGGTTATCAACCCTTTACAAAAGAGTTTAGATGCCTTGATCTTACCACTGGTAGGATCTACTTGTCTAGGCATGTCTAATTTGATGAAACTGAGTTTTCCTTTCAAAATTCTCTTTCTCACTCCTTAATACCTGTGCCTCCTACTTCAACCCAGCTTCATTATTTCTTTTGGACCTCACCCTCACAATCTGTTACTTCCTCTATTACACCTGTTACTGCTTCTGTCAGTCCTGTTATCAATGCTTCTGTCTCTCTTATAAATGCTTCTCTTAGTACACAAGTTCATAGTCCTATTACCCATCAAGTTTCTCCTTCTGTTAGCTCTCCGACCTATGCTCCAATTACTTCTCAGCCTCAGATGTCTTCCAATCCTGTTGCTTCATCAATGCCTCTCTCTTCTTCAATTCCATACTCTATTCCCATCTCAGACATTTCTATTGATCTCCCTCTTTCATTGCCTTCTACTAACACCCATTTAATGACTACTAGATCTAAAGCAGCTCACTCCACTTGTCTTCTTACTTTTACTACTTCCATTGAACCATCCTCTCCTACTTCTCTTGAACCATCTTCTTATCAAGAGGCAGCTAAGTCTCCAGCTTGGCATGCAGCCATGGTAGATGAATTAAAAGCTCTTCAAAGGCAAGGCACCGGGCCTTTAGTTTCCCTTCCTCCAAATAAACTAGCAATAGGCTGCAAGTGGGTGTTACACCTTAAAAAGAACTCAGAGGGGGTGGATTATTTTGAGACATTTAGTCCAGTTGCCAAGCAACCCACTATTAGGGTTCCCTTAAGTCTTGTTCAACACTTTAATTGGACAATTAAGCAGCTTGACATATCGAATGCCTTTCTTCATGGTTTGTTGGAAGAAGTTTATATGCATCAACCTCAAGGTTTTATTGATGCAGCTCAACCCAAGCTTGTTTATAAGTTTCACAAAGCTCATTATGGCCTCAAGCAAGACTCCATAGGCTTGGTTTTAAACCTTTTCTAGTTTCCTTCTCTCTGATGGATTTGTCTCTAGTCATTATGACTCCTCTTTGTTTGTTAAGAAGACAGATTCAGCACTCACCATTCTCATCATCTATGTAGATGATATCTTGCTAACAAGGTTTGATTCCACCTATATTGCCACTGTCATTCAACAACTGCTTGGGTCTTTTGCTATGAAAGAACGTGGACTTCTCAATTATTTTCTTGAGATTTCTGTTACCACTACTTCAGGTTATTTTCTTAGTCAACATACAACAAAACTCACTTTTAACGACATAAAATACAAGCCATGGATATGATTCTACGACGTGCGATGTAAAGTCGTGTTATGACATGTCATCGAAAGTCATTCACTTCAACAGCATGCCATAGTACATTGTTAAAAACCTTTTAACAGCAAATCTTATACGTCATATTTAATTTTTCTAAAACTACTTTTGCACGCTGTTAATTCAAGGAACAAACCACGACGCTCATTGCTAATCGTTAAATATTTAATACAATGGCCTATTCTGCCAACCATAAATAAGTGCAACAAATCATGACGTTCATAGACAGTTGTTATATTTAATACAATGGCATTTGTAGCATGCCGTAGAAAATGTATAATTTTTTTTTTTAATTCGGCAGGTAATATTTCACATGTTTTGTACAATCTAATAAAACATTACAAACAAGCTTCACAAACATATATATAAGTATCAATCAACCACTAAAATATTGTTTCCAAACATTGAAAAAAAAAAAAAAAAAAAAACCTATCCATAAGTTCTGAACATCCAGAAACTGTCTTTATATTCCAAACCATCCAAAAACTATGTTTATAGACATTAAAAACTATCTTCAAGTTCAAAACCATCCTAACAGTTCTAAATCATCCAAAAAAACCTATCCTTAAGTTCTAAAAACTATCCAAAAGTTTCTAAACAATCTTTAATATGAGTTTAAATTATAATGCAATATATACATAATGGAGCTAATATCACTATACCGCTGCTGCCTCAAGCACTTCACTCACAGATTTTCCTTTCTTCCTTGTATGTCTAATCCAAACATCAACTCTGGATTTGGGTTTGGGCTTTGAGTTTTCTTTAGAAAAATAAAACTTAGTACAAAACAAAAAGCAACAAAATTGGAATGCTTTTGAAGTAGCTAGAATTTATAAAAGGTAATTGTGACCCAGTTTTAAAGGAAAAACGGAATCATTTATGTCAGAATCAAGTTGCATTATCTGAATGCTCTATCATCTAGTTTCCAAAAAAAAAAAAAGTTTCAAGTCTTTTAGAGGAAAATATGGATTATGATATCGGTGCCAAAAATTTCCTATTTCTCAAACTTGAACACTCTGAAACTAAAAGGCATAGATACCTTTGTATTGTTCTTCATGTAACCAATGGCAACTTCTCATTGCAAATATGCTCCTTCAGACGACTCAGCAAAAAAGGGATTCTCCCCCTTCTGTATGTAGAAGTTGATATCCTATAATAATAATAATAATAATAATAATAATAATAATAAAAATAAACACAAGCAAATCAACAAATTAGCAACAATGGATAGATGGTTTGGTCATAAATTGGAGGATTCCTGGTTAAGTTAATAATCCATTACCCACTTGGTAACTAAAAAGAAATTACTTTAGCAATAGAAAACATGTCTTCGCTCACACGACCCTACAAAAGATTTCAAGTGATATTGTTCTTTAAAAATTGCAATCTTGGTTTGGCAAGGGTTCCTTTTCTTTTCTTTTTTTTTCTTTTTTTCTTTTGACTTTGTGAAATTTTCTTCAATTTTTTGTCAGTTGTTTTTATTTTTCAGGTAACCTTGAAAAAAAAGTTAAAAAATAAAAATAATGACCAATAAAACAAGAAAATATTATGTGTGAATTTTGATGTGACCAACAGAACAAGAAGAGCCATATTTGGTTTGTGCTGATTCTATTCTCCAACCTCTGAACCGCACTCAACCTAAACTTTACGTGTTAGCGTGAGTATTTAAGCATCAAAAAAATTACAATTTACAGTACAAAAGGAAATTTACCTTCACATATATTTTATCACCCTCTTGTGGCTTGTTTTTCGTGCTCCTTTCGGATACGACTAGCCATACAGTTCAGATTCTCATGGTTCTGAATCTGATTTTACAAGTGCAATGTGAAATACTGAAAACTCAAAAGAGTCCAAATCCGGCAATTATTTTTGGAAAATTGATGTTTGAATCAAATACCAAATATGAACTACTTTGTCAGATTACAGAGTCACCGCCTAGATATTTTTGAGAAATTTAGGAAATCCGTGACTCGTGCCAAAGGCCACTTTTCTGTAATCACCAAAGTGTCTCGACTCGGGAACTTAGGTACGAGAGGGGAAGATCATGAATTGAGCACCCCACTTACCGGATCAAAAATCGGCCTCTACTAATCATGATGTGATTTTTATTTACGTTATACGCTCTTGTTCCGGTTATTAGCCTAACATTACTATGCGACGCACATAAGTATAGACTAATTTGCAAAAGTTAGAATACTTTGATTTCATGTTTTATTTGAAAAATTGTTTTGATACGCGTCACTTGAAAAGGCGAGTTTGTACATTAATCAATTTATCCCAATTTAAGTAATTAGCCTTCACCCACCGGCATTCAAACAAGTATATCAATTAAGCAATTAGCCTCATGGAAATATGCTTGATATTATAACACTAACACGCAATGCATCATGCTAAAACTCGAAATTGCTCACCTAGTACTCCGAGCCAAAACAAAGCAAAATAATTAGAAAACATGCATGCTCCTAACTAATGCAACATGACTAAATGCAATGCATACGTTATGTAATTTTAATAGGCTCGGCTATGAACATGGCATATGATTCCATTCAAAACATGTGATGAAGCATGTATTCAAGCAATGAATTTAAACATTGGGTTAGTATGATGAGCCAAACCTTGGATGCATGCAAGACAATGGATGCAAAGCATAAAGATGCTAATTTGAAAAATGATGTTCTATACTAACCATCGTAAGTGGATAAGTGAAAGGGAGAAAGACGTGGGATTGGAAAACATACAACTTATTACATTTTTGGCCTTCGCGCAAGAGGGTGCGAATTAATGTCCGAGAGTCCGAATTAAACTAATTATTACAAAACCGAATTAATGAATAAGCTAAGCTAATTATCTACTTATTACAAATTATAATGAATACCAAAGAAATGAATTAGCTATCTAAGTTAATTAGCTATACAATTACAAATAAACAATGGCTACAACAATAGATTAATTAAGTACAACAACAATAATTAATTAAAACAATAATAATTAATGATTAATCATCAAACAAGGATGAATAAGGATGCACAATGCTCGCATGTGCAACGTCCAGAAACTACTCTGTTTACCCAGACCATTTTGTTTCACCTTCAGCCACTGCCCTCTGTTTTCTGCAAAACATGCTGCTAACCAAACATTGATGGCCAGCCAGCTCCCAATGAAGCCCAGCTAGGCCCAAATAAGGCCGGTTGTGCCTTAATTTTTTGCAAAACCCTGTTTTTGTGCTCTAAGGTGAAAACAGTGCAGACAGAGTTTTCTGAGCTCTCTTTGTCCCTCTCACACTCCTCTGTCATAGGAAAGCCTCAAGAGAAGGTTGGAATCGTTTCCAAAACCATTAATGAGCAATTTGTTTGCTTGATGATTTCGGCCACAATTTGGACAAAATTCAATGAATGCAATGAATAACAACCATCCCTCCCTTTTATCATGGAATGAGCTCAAAAGGGAGGAGTAAAGACGCTTCAAGGGTCGTCAAAACACCATGAATTGACGTGTGACAACTCTTGACACAATAGACTCGGTATAATGTTCGGCTGAGCCCAAGCAATATAACTCATTTTCTTTATGTGGGTTGGTTCATTTTAAGCCAAATTCATTAGTTTTTGCCATTTTTTAACCCATTTGTCCAAGATGATGGTTACGTCCACTAAGTGAGAAACATGTCAAATGGGAAGTGATTCTCAACATAAAGAAGAGACTATGCCGTTGACAATGAACCTCCGTAGAGATTTAGCCATTAAGCATAGATCTCTAATTCACGTTTTGAATAACCGTTAACCGGTTGAAACAACTCTCAAATGAAAGAAATGGATGATAGATTGCTTGTTAAAATGAGACATCTTAACATGGAAATTAATTAAAGAAAAGCTAGAACAACATGCAACAAGCAATGTATAAGGACTTGTGATACAATAAATGAACTAATCAAAGCTTGAACCAAACAAACAACATAGGACAGCCCTCAAACAACCCCTAATAGGTAAAAAACAGTGGCTCAAAGTGCATGAAAAGAGCGTAAAAAGCTAAACAACAAAGAAATAAAATAAGGCTAGTAAGCAAGAACAAGGAGGGGTGGCTAACCCTCCATTTTTGAAACCTGAAAGCATGATTTTTTGCCTCTTTTAAACTCTAGAAATCAATTTAGAAAGCAAAGAAAGGGGCGTAAAAACAAGGGTTTGAGCTATAAGTGAAGGTATAAGAAAGAATGTTAACTCTCTCTACCCTTTGGTAGCTATCCAAACCCAAGCTTAGACACTTGAAAGAGGATCAAAACAATACAAAGATACAAGAACTAGATAGTAAGAGATAGCAAAGAGAGCAAGAGAAGAGATAGTAAGCTTATACCTCTCAAGAAAGGTAAGCTCTTTGTTTGTGAATCAAACTAAGTCCAAACACATTCTCAAGCTTGAATTGTGATGCTCAAGGCTCAACCAAGGTTTCAATGCTAAGGTGTGAAGGTGTATATGGTGTATGGATATAGGTTAAAGGTGGTAAGCTTGCTCAAAGGTTGCTTGCACAAGAAGAAGGAGCTCTCAAGAAGGTGTATAAGCTTTTTAGAAATTCTTCAACTCTCAAAACAGAGATACAACTTTGTTTTTATAGAATTTGAGCAAAAGAGGTCATAAATATCTTCAAAAATAGACAACTGGTGGGTTCCCGCCTAGAACAGTGTTTCTTGTTTCTAAGGCACAGCTGACCATAAATAGCCATGGTTGGCTCTCACTGAGGCACGGCCGGGCCTCAATGTGATCCCCTGTCTCTCTACTTCAGACTCAGCATAGGGTGACACAATGTGTAAAAATGGATTTCTAAGGTACAAATAGTGGGAATATGGAAGGTTTGGGATAGTTTCGGAGCTTAAACATAACCCCTTCGTTGAGACCTTGAACCACGCACAACACCACTTTCATCATCGAGTGTATCGGGCAAAGCGCTCGAGCCTTGCGGGTGGTCAAAAATGGGGTGTTACACCTCTGCATTCAGAATGTCTTTCCATACCTCATTCTATTCACTCTGCTTTGCCACTGTCATGAACAAACAGAGATTTACCTCAAAAAATAAATAAGTAAAAAAAAATTACCTCTTGCAATGAAATCTCTAATAGTAAACACATGCTAGAAAGAATAGTAGAATAATTTAAGACCTTGAGCAGTCACAAGGCTCATCACTTCCTCTGCGGAAATGCAAGTGAGGGACAGCTTGATTCTTGCAATCTGTAGGGATTTGCTAGATTGTGGCAAAAGAAAATTTAACTTGTGTGAGCATTATACCAAGCCATGAATTTTACATAGAAAATTAATTACAAGAACAAGGAAGAATTACTTGTTTTTCCAACTTGGAATCAACAATTTCTGCGACTAGATTTTGCACCTACAATCCATTCATCATTATATTTTCCCTTGGATAGTAAATTTAAACATTAATTTAAAAAGCACGCCCAATTTAGTGCCCATTGGGACCTAACCTTCGACATAATTTGCACAAAGTGACTTCCTGCAGGGAATTTTTAAAACACAATAATAGAATTCTAATAAAATTAAGTAGAAAGGAATATCAATAGTTAATAGTATCATATACCAATCTTGAAACCATTCGAAGCAGATGACCTATTTTCCTCTGTTGACAAATTATATAAATGATAAAATCCCCAAAACAAAATCTTGCTATAGCACTTCATGCTATTCATTACCTTTTTTGAGCTTAGAAGCAAGCATATAAGCAAGGTATTCCTCCAAGATGAAAATAATAGATTCGGAGGCAATATCATGAAAAATCAGTAGAAAACCCTGTTTTGGCAACTACTTGATAAATATTTGGCTCCAATACTTTAACATTGGGAATTGAGTGTATTCAAGACAAATAAAGTGCTAGTTCCCAAAAGAATACCTACGGTTAAAAAGATAAACCCTATACTAATAACACGATAACTCTAATGATCCAATTGTTGAATCAATTGGAATCTGTAACAATTCTTAGTAGAAAAAAAAAAAAAAAAACACCAAAGAAATTGGAATGTAAGAATATCGATTCATACAGAAGAAAAGGTTCTCTATTGATTCAAACACTATACCTATGGGGTAGGGATAGAGGAAGAAGAAAAATCGAAGATTTCACATAATACTTTTGATCATACAAAATTTGTTTTCACCTTTAATCATAAATGAAACTTCAATAGAAAATTTCATAGAAACAAATAAGATTCATATTGTCGTTCTTACTAATACTGATTCTCGATAATTTAAAGATAAAACAGATATATTTGATAACAACCCATTATCAACAAAAATGAGTTATTTCTTGACTTTAATCAGTGAACTTAAATCAAATTTGAATTTGCACCAATTGCAGTACAGTAGAATTGTAATTCACTAGTTATTCTAGATGCTTGCCAAATCTGGAAAAACCCGAAGGTTATTTGTATTCCTCGGAAACCCCCACCCACATCACCATTTAATATTTCTTGGGCCACTATTGGCCACATAAGATCTAATTGTAGAAAGAATCAAAAGTTGCGGATAATTCTTCTTCTTGTTTTTTTTTACTAATACTTCTTATTACTAATATTACTGATTAGTAATCTGGAAACCTCTATAAAAGGGTGAATTCTTTCTTTTGTGAAATAGGCAAATAAAACGAATTTCATCTTACCTTCTTACGTATGTATATATAATTAATTCAAATATAGAAAATATAGAGTTTTGTATCTTTCTATATCTCGCCGAGAATCTAATTTGACTAAGAATCCCTGTTGGATGGGATTCTAATAAATCTTTCGTAATTTGTAAAAATACTTGTTCTTTATAAAATGAGAAGACAAGAACAAAAGAAGAAGAAAAGAGTAAGAATCAAAAGGTCGATTATCACACATATCTTTCATGTCGAAAGATGAATAAGTCCATTTATTTAGTTTTACATTTCTTGCACTTATTACATATACTCACTTAGATATATACTTCGATTTATATTAATTAGAATTACAATTTAATTTAATAATTAGAATCTAATTAATTAGAATTTTTTTTTCTATTCTTTCTATTTTCTTTTTTGCATTCCTATTCTTCTTTCTCCGAAAAAGGGAGACTTAAAAAAGGTAAAAGATTACCTCATTCCTAATAGTTATTTACTTAATCGGTGGATAGGAGCATACTCTGAATCGAAATCATGGGGAGTACTGTTTGATCATTTCTACTAACTTAAAACCCTAATTATTATTTTTATGTAGAAATATCTAGTTGGATAACTTTCATAATTTCCATTACTAATCCTTTTACAAGACATAACTAAATTAGGTAGATAAGTTCTAGTTCTAACTTGGTAACACATAATAGTAAAGGCTAACTCGATGGATAGTGCAATTGGATAAATGTCACGCCCCGATATTTGTAACCTATTTTATAATTAACAATCAATTATTGTTACCCAATTTCTTAATATAAGTGTAAATAGATAAGGCTAAATATAACAATATTATAAAACAAATACAGCGTTCCTCATAAGTACTCATAAAATTACATACATTAGATTTCGATAAAAGGGAAAGCGAATACATCAAAAGTGCCCTAAGGGCTTACATCTTTCAAGAGTAAGGCCTTGATTATAAGAAAAATATAATCCTATCCCGGACAAGTAAACTCGATAGTTGTAAACAAATAAACATCAAAATGAGCTTCAGTGCTTCATCTAGATCTCCACTTGCTCCTTAACGGGGTGGACGTACATCATCATCACTTGAAAATTTTGAATATCCAACCCATAAAAAGGGAGTGAGCTTTTACGCCCGGTAGGAATAATTTTCACACAATATATAAATGTTCATTATGATTATGATAATGCAATGCCATGCCATATGCTTAAGACTCTTTACTTCCTTTGAAAACCAATGCTCTATGTACAATTTCAACCCACGTTTGACTCTAATAGTTGGACCTTTATTACACGTACAAAATCCTTTTTCGTGACAAATCCACAGTACATATTTAAAATACTCCCACATTTACCGATCACCAAGTACGAAAGGGCAATTGGGGCACTTATCATATTTTAAAACAACACTTCCACATTTATTGGCCACCAAGAACGGAAGGGCAATTGGACGCCCATTACTTTTCAAAACCTTTCCACATTTTCCGGCCACCAAGCATGGAGGGGCAATTAGACACCCGAAATGTTTCCAATGACTTTCCATATTTACTGGCCACCAAGCACGGAAAGGCAATTGGGCACCTCGAAACATATTCAACAATATCGCCCGACATTTACCGGCATCAAGCACGGAAGGGCAATTGGGCACCTCAACGAATATACACTACATTTTCAAATCCATGCAAATACCTCTTTAAAATACCCGACACATGTTCCAAGGCCATGAGGATGCAATGCAATGCAATGCATGAGTGTACAAATATTATAATTCGCCTAAGGTTCAATTCAATTATATAAGCAATCAACAATTAAATACGCAATGAAACATTTATATTTCCATAACTCAAAATCTTCCTCATCATCAACAATAATTTTATACGAAATCCAGACTTTATGTAATTCCAACATTTCCAAGTTTCCACCCAACTCCACTTCCTTAAATAATCAATAACATCATCATAGATCAAAAATGTATATGATCCCAATATTTCCAAAGAAATCAACTTAAATTTCAACATAAAACACCAATTAGTTCAAGCCCTCTTTTAAAACAAAATTCACAAATCTAGGGATTCAAGAAAATTGTGGATTTTACTCATTTCTTTCACAAAATCTCTAACTCACCAACTATTATTCCTCACTATGCCAAAACATCCAAAACATTTCAAAAACTTAAGTGAAAACCTCATTTTACACTTTATTGACTTTTAAATCAAAAGCTTCTAACTCATATCAACCCATAATTACAAAATATTACATAATCACACCAAATCATAGATATATAGAGTTAAACCTTATTTTCATATGTAATCATTTAAGTAACTACATGAAAACATTTACTTAAGTTTGCAATGTAAATAAGGAAGTACTCCCCATTTGGATTCAAAGAAAAATACTACGCAATCAAATCCAAACAAATCAAAAAGTTATTCCCCCAATTTTAGTACAAAATAATTTTCCGGCTACAAATATTACACTTGACGCCTGAAGCAAAGTGACTAATTCTTCGTAGAAAAATCCCATAAAATCAAATTAGACTATTTAATATATGAGGATCAATTATCGCCAAAAATTATTTTCAAAATCGAAAGTTTTGAAAAATCCAAATTTTTAGACTCAGTCAAATTTTGAGGGAAAGCCTTTTAATGCAACCACCGCTATACGAAAAGGAAGAAGAAGAAAAAAATTCCAGTATCGACCCAAGCCGTTACAATAAACAAGTTATAGATTTGAATGTGTCAAATTTGGAGAATTCCCAAGGGGATTGGTTAAACTATGAAGAAAAGTAGAAAACCAAATGGGTTCATTTTTCTTGCTATATTTCAGCTCCCAATTAATACAATTTTCTTCCTTCCCAAGAAAACATCAATCAAATATGCAAATATTGAACTCTTTGAAAAAAATTTATAAAATTGACCACTAGAAAAAAAATAAAATAAAATGAGATGGTAACAAAATTTAAACGAAACTTGAATTTCATTAAATAAAATTCATCCACTTTGAGCCAAAGTCAATTCATACTAGACCTTGAAATATCAAAAAATTGGAGTTATGACAAGCTCTTGGAGCAAAGTATGTAAAACTTCTTCATTAAGAATGTCTACTATCTCGTAATCATAGCAGTAGTCCTCCACAATGTCCGTATATGTCCTTGAATCCTGCACCAAAAACAAAAGTCAAAACCAATTATTAGTGTAAAATTTTCAAATTCCTAAATGTTTTACAGAGTCATTCATTCTTTGGCTCTTTTGCCTAAACTTTAAACAAAGTAAAACAACAATCCAGCTCTGATCCTGAACAAATTAATAATGATAATAATAATAAATTTAAGAAAGTATAATTTTTTAATACTAATGAAGTTCTTGTAGGATTCTCTAGTTTTCGATTCCGAAAATTAATTTTTTTTTATACAATCAGAACTATGTTACAGGACCCTAATTTCCATAACAGAACCTAATTTCTTTAGATTCAACAAATTTAAAAAAAAAAAAAATAATTTATGTGTTCAACCCAAGAACCTAATTTCACAATAAGATTTCAATTTTTCCAACTCAAATTCAGATATTTTCCCCAACTCACATTCAACATTTTTTTTTTTAAAAAAAAACAATTTTTTTTTTGAAAAAAAAAAACAATTTCACAACCTAAGAAACAATTCTAATTTTTGAGTTGCTCAATCAAAACCCTAATTTTTCATTGAAAATCTCCAAATCAAAACCCTAGTTTGAATCTCCAAACCTAGTTGAAGGGTTGAAGCTTTCTTTTTCGCCGAGTCTCTCTGGTGTGCATTTGTCTCTTCCGTCTCCTTTCGGCGTTCTCCTTCTGGCCGTCTTCTCTCTCTCTCTGTCTGTCTGTCTCTCTCTCTCTCTCTCTCTCTCTCTCTCTTCGCTCTTTTCTTCTCTGAGTTCTCTCTCTGAGTATTTTCTTCATTCGTTCTTCTCATTCTCACCAATTGTTATGGTTACTTCTGGAAAAGATGAATAAGAAATCAAATATCAAGTCATGAGTCAACGGCTTCACACCATTGCGCGTTCAACTTGAAGAGGGTTTTACTTTTGAGAGCTCTTGATATCAGTTTGGATTTGGATTTGGAGTTTGATGGAGAGAGACAAAGTAACGAGTTGAAGAGTATTATCTATATTAATGTTCTTGCATGGAGATGATGAAAGCACAGAGAGATGTTTGAAGAATACATACATTTTCGATGTTAATGTTCTGGTAGTGTGTATATATATGTGTATAGACAGAGAGATGGAAGGTTTTACTTTCTAATTTTTAATTTCAATGTTTTTGGGTGTTTGAAAGTTTTGTATTTTCTTGTTTGGCGCTAATTAATTTTCATTTTGTCACTTTAGTTTTCGCATCACACCTTTCACAATAGCAATTGCTTGATGTGTAAAGTAAAATATGTTCAACGGTTCGCACACGTGTGCCATGTAAATTTGATATATTAACAACATTCCCCCTCCATGTTGCAGAAAATGTCATTATTTATAGCGAACAAAGAATGTGGTAAATAAGTCATCAATATTAGTATCAACGACATAACAAACAAACAAATCGTTGTTAGAATATTATTTATGACATGCAAAAAAAAGAAAGTTAAAAGTGAAAAATTACGACTTGCATTTACTGTATGTCATTAATGTGATGCCGTAAAAACTTTGTTGTAGATTTGAACTACTGGCTAAAGCTAGCATGCTCAACTATAAGTCCCACTTCTCTCCTATGGCCATCAAGTCTAATTCTTCTTCAGCCAATGATGATACACCTTTTTCTCAACCCTATCTTTAAAGAAGCCTTATAAGAGCCCTCCAATATTTGACAATCATATGATTTTGCATTTTCTGTCAATTATGCTTGTCAATTTATGCAAAAGCCTTTACATCATCATTTGGCTATGGTAAAAAGGCTTCTTCGATATCTCATGGGTACTTTGAGCCATGGTCTTCAATCTTCTCTAAGTGCTCTCACTCTTCATGCCTTCTTTGATTCAAATTGGGTAGGTAATGCTATTTGAAAACAATCAACCACATGCTACTATGTTTTTCTAGGCCCTAATCTTGTGTCTTGGGTAGCTAAGAAACAACCCACTGTCTCCTGGTCCTCTATAGAAGTAGAATATAGAGCTCTTGCTCAAACTTTAGCAGAGCTCATCTAGATTAGCATGTTACGGTAGACACCCCATTTTCACTGGCCTTAAGAATTGTGCGCTATTTTCTGAACACCGGATAATGAAGATCGAGATGTGCTATTTATACGAATTCTTCAGCAAGAAGTCTAAACTCAGGCTTTAATTTCAACCTTAAACCCATTTTGGCCAAAACATTTTTAGACCAAATTAAAACCCTTCTTCAAAATACATTTGGTTGCGCAGTTTCAAACATTTCTACAATGTCTCGAGGCTCGCCTTTTCAAACTCTAAACGTTGTCTTTTTTCAGTGGATCAAGCGAACGATATAGTGGGAATGAATGAAAATTGTGAAATTCTCTGAAATACTTGTTTCTCCTTTTAAATCATGCTAGTTTTACCCTATTGATCTAACGGTGTATTTTTCATCTGGCCATGCAACAACTTATGGTCGAATGAAAAATGTAGTCGGCTAGATGAATAATAGTACGATCTGCTGAAATGTTCGAGTATAGAGCATTTTCTGAAATTTTGGTTTTTTTTGTGACTTTTTCACAAATATCTTAGATATTTTGACCCCTAAAGCCTACATAAAGATGTCTCAACTTCGTTTTTTAGGATTACAAAATTTTCAAAAGCCAAGAGACTTGTTTTTGAGAGCTTATCACTCTACCTCCCCTCTAACCTCCATTTTTGACACACAAACCACCTAAACTCCATTAAGCCTCTGTTTGGGAAGAAGGGTTGGGTTAGGTTTAGGATTATTTTAGCCACAAAAAGACAAAATAGGCTTTTTAGCCCAATAAGACAAAATGTCACATCCAACCCATAATCATTCCATTATTTCTCTCACAAAAAGTTAAAAAAGCCAAAAAGTCCTTCCCAAATGAGGTTTTTTAGCCCCAGGCTAAAATAGCCAAAAAGCCAACCCACTTCCCAAACGAACCCTCAAGCTTAATTACAAGCTCCTTACTGTGGATTTTAAGAACTATAAGCCATATCTAAAGGACCTTGAGGGTGCCCAGGAGTTTTACAACCAAGAAACTCACCCTCTTTTAAGAGGTGAAACTTGAAAACTTTTCTCACTTTCTCTCCTTCTTTTTTCATCTTTAAGCTTTGAATTTCATTATCAGCTTGTTATAATCATGTGATGAGTCCTCATGGATGTGGAGGGAAGTATAAAGTAGCTACCCATCCATTGAGTTGATTATTTCTTTCATTTTCTATATGTTTATACACCTTTCATGCTTTCTAGAGGTATAATTCATCGTTATTGTATGTAAATGTATTGATTGGAACCTTGTGGATGTGGCAAGGAGTTAATAGTAGCCACTCATCCACAAGTTTGATTATCTAGTGTAACTTCTTTGCTTTTTCACTCACTTTGTCATCCAAACATGTGGGTTCATATGACTCAACCCATACTCAATTCCCATGAGTAGCTGTGGTTGTGGCATGGAGCTAATTGGATGAGTTTTAGGATTTGGTATTGGAAGAGTTGTTGATTTTCATTTTGTTCTTGTTCTTTTGAAAGGAGGTCCGAGGTTTTTGGTCAAAATATGTTAAGAACTCTCTTCTCAATCTATGATGAACATGGAAAGGGATGGAAACATCTTTATTCTATGGGTAGAAGAGCAGTTTTCAATATTCTTTGATGAATCTCTTACTTTCAAAGCAAAACTTCCACTAAGAAATAGTGGGCATTAATCTACTCTCTCCAGTTAATAGCATCAATTTGGGTATTAATCTATCCTTATTCACAAAGAGATGGTTGTAGGTTTCCATTAATTTCTTGGGCTTGAATTTCTTTTAACTCTAATTATTTTCATTTGATTAATTGTTGTAAATACTTGTTGTATATAGTCTTTTCTGTTATTATATAAGGGTTGAGGCCTATCTATCTCTTCCATGAGTGTTTCCTGAAAGAGAAAGGGGTAGTTATCCACCCAAAAAAAGAGAAAGAGGTAGAAAGGATGAGCACCCCTTAGAAGGTGTGTTTTGGTTCTGCTTTGGTTTTATTGCACAAAACAGTGTTTGTCTCGGAGGTTATACACCGCCGGATCTTTTTCATTTAGCCGATTGATTTTGCAGATGACTAAATGAATTTTTGTACCCAAACAAGAGCTGAGAAAAATAGGGCAATTTCCATGAAGTGCTCTTCTAGTCAGTTATGGTTGCTGTTTATCATTTGCTTTTTATTTTATTATGATTTGTTAGATTCAACTTAATTTGACTGAATCAATTTATTGTTGTAAATAACTCTCAACCCCACGTCTTCTATTTATTTATTCATTGTAATAACTCCCAACCCCACGTCTTCTATTTATTCAATTGTTGTAATAACTCCTAACCTCACGTCTTTCTATCTTTTTCATTTCTATGCTTTCCATATATATCGTAAAGCATTATGTCTTATTTATCATATCCATGAGTCCCATCCATTCTTCATGCATATGGATTCGGTTCATTTGCATTTTTATCAATTTTAAAGATAATTATATGCACTATCTCATGCCTTGAGATGATATATGTGTCACTAGTTAGCAGTCAAATCCTTAGTTGCATTTTGTGGGTGTGCTGCATTAGCTATTTGTATATAGGATTAAGCATATATTTCCAACACATTCTTTTGGCTTACCAGAGAGGAGTACTAAGTGAGCCTTTTAGTTTTAGCGTCCTGCATGTACATGTTACTTACTATATCCAGTATTATACCATGCAATTATGTACTTAAGTGGAATATTTGTATGAATATCAGTGGATGGAGGTTGTGTTGCTAGTGTTGGAATATGGTTGATTCTTATGCTTCTAAACTCCTTATTATATTGGGAGTTTTGTAAAAAGGTTTTCCAAATGTATGAAATCAAACCATAACCAAAACAAGTGACACAATCTATACTTATATGCCTCAGATAGTAATGTTAGCATTATTAAAATCGGAACATGAACATATGGAGATTATAAAACTCATGTCATGACTTAGTAGAGGTCGATCTTTTTGATCGGGTGAGTACGGGTGCTCAATTCATGACATTTCCCCTTCATACCTAAATTCCCGAACTAAGACACTTTGGTTATGATGGACAGTGGCCTTCATCACGAGTCATTGGTTTCCTAGTTTTTCCAATAGGTAACGACTCTGAGATCTGGTGATGTAGTCCATTTTTGGCAAAGGTTTTGCAATGAAATGGATTTTCTGTACAAATTGTCAAATATAGACTCACATTCATGTTTCACATTGCACTCGTGAAACTAGATCAGGAGATCGGGAGTCCGACCTATTGGGTGCGCTCGATAACCCCGAAAGGCATCCTACAGTTTCTAGCTGATTTGTATATCTCCATTCCACCTCCTACTCTATGGTGTGATGATATATCTACTATTTCTTTATCCTCCAATCCTATGTTTCATGCTAGATTCAAGCATGTAGAGGTTGATTATCACTATGTTAGAGAGAGGGTCGCAAGCAAGCAACTTGTCATCAGTCACACTGCTTCCTTTAATCAAGTTACTGACATTTTAACTAAGTCTCTTTCTATTCAAAGATTTCAATACCTCCAGTCCAAGCTTATGGTTCACCCCTCTCCGCTAAGCTTAAGGGGGCATGATAAGCTATCTCAGTCTATGTCCAAGTCTAAGCTAGATTAGGAATTGTTGCAGAGTAATCAAGGGCCTCAACTGTCAAGCATACACAAGCAAAGCAGTCCACATGTAACATTGTCCAACACTTGTGTCAAGCTTAGAGAGTTATCATCTAGTTGTATTAACTAGACTATTAGGTTGTTAGTAACTGCCTAACCATAGTTAAGTATAGTTTGTTAGAGTTGAGTTACATAGTTACATGTATGTTCTATAAAAACTAAACCATAATCTTGATTTGTTAATTTATAGAAATAATTCTCAATTCCTCTTTAGGTAATGTTATCACATCGATCTTGGTAGCCAGTCAAGGTTTGAGCATCAACAGCAATAAAAGCAAAAGCAGCTGTTAGAACCCATGCCATCTTAAACTATAAAAAAATCAAAGGTAAATTATAGAACATGGGTAGAGTTTGATTTACATGCACTAAATAGTTTTTGCGTTTGTAATTCATTTTATGTTGGAGCTAGCTATTTATAAGAAAAAAAGAAAAATTTAAGTGTATCCACTCAAAACACGAGAACCAGATACAAGTTACAAACCTCTTTAAATTTGTGGGTCACACCCCATGAGAAAGTGTTGCAATAATCTATTCTGGGAAACCGCTTGAGTGGTCAATCGGTCGCTCGAGTGGTGATGTGAAGCTTCCAATATCTTATCTACTTGTAGGCGAGATCTCTCAAGCGGTTAAGTGGTCGCTCGAGCGTAGAAATGAGGATTCCATTATTTTCATTGTAGCTCTGCAACACTTCTAAGACCTTGTGTTTACCGCTGGAGTGGTGGAAAGTTCGCTCGAGCGGTATGTTTGAGACAACACATTTAAAAGTCCATCTAAACACTTTTTCTCTCGCTTTTTCCATATATTTTTTTTTTCTCTCTCTCTCTCTATTACCCATTTCCGAACCCTAACCCTAAAAACACGTGATTTCTCTTAGTTTTATCCAAGATCCACCTTAGATCTTCAAAGAGGGTTGAAAAACAAGCTTAGATCAAGAGTTCTACCGATTATTTCCCATCTTCTTGAAGCTTAGAGTTGGGTCTTCATCTTTTTTCATCAATCTTGAGGTAGGGGTACTTTTAACTTGTTATATCTTTGATTTAGAGTACATATGTGATATTTTTCCTAGTTATAGATATGTATGAGATGATTTTGTGTCATAAAGTGGGTTTGATCAATAAAGGGGGGTTATACCTCAAGGTTTTGGAAAAGTTCATGAATATTCTTATGGATTATTGTTGTAAATGACAAATATTAGCCCTTTATGTATAATGGAGGTAAAAGCCCCAAAATTGCCAACACCCTAAAATTTGAAGTTTTCATTAAGTAAGGGGTTTAACTCCATTGACTCTTGGAACATGAAATTGGATGGGAAATCATGGCAATAATGATAAATATGAGTTTTTGGCATTATCTTGGATATATGTGTACATAAATGGATATATGTGAAATTGTGGAAATGGT
The DNA here is from genome assembly GCA_030407325.1 of Camellia japonica. Lineage (NCBI taxonomy): Eukaryota > Viridiplantae > Streptophyta > Magnoliopsida > Ericales > Theaceae > Camellia > Camellia japonica. The sequence continues at coordinate 131,239,841 of JAPPVO010000016.1, read as the reverse complement.
GGATTGAAGTACATTGTTGCTCTTATGATATTGTGAATTGAACAAACCTTTAGGAAATTTGATTTGAAAATTCATGCATCATATGCATTATAATTTTCTCATGTGACTTTACAATATTGTGGATGTTTGAAAAAATGTCAAAGGGAGTAAATAGTTTATCGGGTCTTGGTTTGAGTTGTGTGTTGTATTTGGTACCCGTGCGGGGAGTCAAGGTGCCCAATTGCCCTGTCTTGTGCATATTGCCAGACAAATGTGGAAAAGGTTTTAAGGTGTCCACGAGCCTACCGTTTTTAGAGTTAGCAAATGTGGAAAACATGATTTTGGGTGTTCATGAGCCTAACGTTTCTGGAGTCAGCAAATGTAAAAGACTAAGGTTTTGGGTGCCCAACGCCCTGCCGTTTTTAGAGTTGGCAAATGTGGGATTATTTTTCTATATATATATGTATTTGTGGTATGCGGCTCTTGTATCGGGATGTCATAGCATATTTATACCCCAAGTTTTGGATGAAAATTTATTGTTGATATTATCTAGTTTGGAATCATGATTTTACAAAGGAATCGATATAGGTTTTTCTCATCTGTTGCATAGCATGATCATATACATCTCGATTAATTATATAATTTGTTAAAGGCATTTCTTACTAGGCGATTGCTCACCCCCAAAACTAACAATCTTTCAAGAGATGATGCAAGTGTACCGCCAAAGTGAGTTGGCAATGGATGAATTTTGGTTGTGAGCATGAAGGCTCTATGAACGTTAACTGCAAAAGCCTTGGGCTAATTTTGTATTGGAGATATAACTTCATCTTTTGTGTAATCAAGGAAACTCCTTGAAAAGATGTAAGCCCTTAGGGCATTTGGTTTTGTATCATCTCTTGTCTTTTGAACTATTTACTCTTTCGATAATGTATTAATATAATGATGCAATCCCATGAATAATTCAAAAGGGAAGAGATAACTTTTGAGATATGTATCAGATTATTTAATGCTTTAATTTATCGTCATCGATTATAATGTTCTTGAATTAGTTATTGTGAATTAATGATGAATTGTCGAGGCAATACAAATTGATATCAGAGCTAATCAGATTTGAATATCTTGAGCTCGTGAGATGTGGCTCATGCCATAATGGGTTTATCATGTTGGGACGAGATGTTAGTACTTTATATGTTTATGTGTTTATGTGGTTGGGTAACTATATGGATATGGGGTTAATCTTCTAGGATACAACTTGTGCGTATCACATTCATCGAAGTTCCTTTGGAAAGACACTTGATCAATGCTTTTTCCACTTGGAAGTCCTTGAGCATTGTGGGACGAGTTGATATCTTAGGAGAGTGATCCGTATGTACTCTATGTGTTATGTGCCTATATGATTTGCCTTATGTGAAATAGATACATGAGTAGGGTTAAGAGTATTCGGGTGTGATTCGTGGAATAACGTGTAAGTACGTGAATTGTGAGTTAATTTTATTCTTCCTTCACTTTCATATAGGATTTCTGGACGTGGCAAAGGCCGTGGTAGACCTCGCTAGAGTGGTCGGGGTATTCTGGCCAAACAAGATCTTCCTTCCCAAGAAGAAGGGGTAAGACAAAACAATGTGGCTGTACCCTCAGCCCACTTTGAGTCGAGCAAGCGGCTAGAATAGTGGAGGGGGAAACTAGGACCTCCTTTTTTAATAAAGATTTCTTCCGTTCTAATCTCGCCGAGTTTGGTAGCGGACCAGAACCCATGAAAGCTGATGAATGGCTAAAGTAATTCATTAAGCCCTTTGAAATTCTAGATATCCATGAGGGAGAGCTCCAAGTGGCATTGGCAGCTTACCAACTAAGAAGGGAAGTCGGTAGGTGGTGGAAGTCAGTTAAGCACACTTAGGAGGCATTCACCCACGCCTTCCAAGAGAAGTTTTTTCCTTCCATCAAAATGTTCATTCCCATGTTTGGTTAACTAAAAAAATAATGACAAAATACATTATAAATGGAGTCATTATTCATCATTTTAAGGGAATGATCATTTCACATGAAAGCTTCAGGAATGTCATTCCATTCCATCTCATTCGAGTGTGCAATATAGTTTTGACGAGTACTTATTAGGCTTTTATGTTCCTTCATACGATAAACACTAGAGCTTTATGCGCTTATTAACTTCAGGGCCATGGGATTAGTCAGTGCATGTAAGCTGGTTCAAACACTCGATTCTCAAAAATAAAAAATACACTTTTCTTTGACTTCCTCCTGCTTTGTATTTTCCTCCTCATCAACTAGACATTCACATAGAATTTTCTTAATTCATGTTTTTTTATCTTACTTTATTTTATTTTTTATGGAGAAAAAAACTTTCAATTAGCAATGGTCTTTGTCGTCCAACTGGTTATTGTTTGTGCAAAGCAATAGTTGACTGTCATTATCCATTCATTAGTATTTCAGAACTGAAAAAGGGATTGAAATGGATTGATATTTTATTTTTGAGTGGGAAATGCTAAAATGCATATGTGAGTTACACGTGTTGGTTTTTTGTTCAAAATAACAACAAAAAATGACGGATATATCATATTGGAACAAAAATTGAAGTATGAGGTTTAATTGCTACAATTAAAACTAAAGAAATTAAAGTGAAATTTTATTAAAATTATAGAGACGAGTGGTATAATTTGACAAAGTATAAACATCAGCTACACCTCAAGGACTGATGTGCTACATCATAGAGGAGCGCACACCACACCAGATTCAATTAGATGAGCAGTTAGTCTATTAGGTTGTTAGATGGTTAGCTATTAGAGGTAGTATATTGTATAAGCATAGTGTATCAATTGCATACAGTATATATACTGATGTAATATAGTTTGTTAAAGGAATCAATGAATAGTTTTGTGATTTTCATCATGGTATTAGAGCTCCTGTAGCTCCAACGTGCACTTAATAATGGTGTCTTCCACAGAGCCTTCAACAATGGCGATCTTAGATTCGTTATCTACTATTCCTTCTAATCTCAACATGTTGACCTCTAACTTGAGCTCCTTCATAACTGTCAAATTAGACACTATGAACTGCATCATCTAGAAAAACTAGAAGCAGAATATCTTATGAGGCACAAATTTATTGAAGTTTGTTGATGGTTCTTATCAATGTCCTATCGATCGTATTCAAAATGAAACTGGAACGGCAATGATCATCAATCCTCAATGCATCCAATGGAAGCTTATTGACGCACATCTTCTAAGCTGTATTGCTGCTACTCTTTCATTATCAATCTTCACTACTGCCTTCCATCTTTGAACCAGTTTTGAAGTTTGGCTATGGTTAGAGAAGAAATTTACCTCCTTATGCAGATACATGTTCACCAACTCAAGAATCGATTGAATTTCATTTCAAAAAATTCAAATTCAATGTAGGTCTATCTCAACAACATCAAGCATATTGTTGATCAATTAAGTCTTACTTCCTCTATTCTAGATGATGAAGATGTAGTCCTCATTACCTTGAATGGATTACCTAGTAAATATGATGGTTTCAAAACGGAAATTTGAGCTAGCCTAGAGACCATTTCCATGGACGAACTCTCTTCATTACTCTCTTCTGAAACTATTCACATTAAAGGAAAAACAAAGCAAGCATCTGATCTACTAGTTGCATATGCTACAATGAGAGATACTAATGCTTCCAAAGGATTCACTTCTTATCATGGACGTGGCTCTTATTGTGGTAACAATCGATTTTGGTAATGGCAGATCCTCTTCCAATAGAGGAAGATCTCAGAATCAGAATCGAAATTGATTCAATTCTAGCAGAATTTGCCAAATCTGTGGTAAGGCTAACCATTCAGCCTTAGAGTGTTGGCATAGGCTTGATTCTCAGTTTTAGCCTCAACAATCATCATGTCAACATCATCAGTTCACTTCATCTGCTTCCAATTCTCCTCAATCAAAGGCCTTTGTTGCTTCCATGTCTGTTGCTAAGGATATCTCTTCAACACACTCCACTCCTTGGTTTCTAGACTTTGTAGCCTCAGATCATATCACCAATGATCTTCATCATTTGAATTCTTATCAACCTTACTCAGGAACAAATCAGGTCACTATTTGTAATGGCTCCTCCCTTCCCTTTCATAACACAGGGAAAGGTATCTTATTAACACCACATCACTCTTTTAAACTCAATAAAGTACTTCATGTTCCTAACATTTTCTCTAATCTTCTTTTAGTTCAATAGTCGGCTAGGGATAACAATTGCTCTATTATTTTTGGTAAATCTACTTTTTGTATTTAGGACAAGTTTTCTAAAGCCATCATTCACATGGGTTGTCATGCTAATGGCTTATATCATTTCCATGTTTCTTCTTCTTCACCTCATGCATTTCACAGTTCTACCACATCTGCTGCAATTGGATCTTCTGCACTTGTGTCCTCATCCCCTACTGTTATGATCTGGTATAAGAGAATGGGTCACCCTTCCTTTTCAAAGTTTTAAGCACTCAAACATCAGTTGTCATTAATATTAAATAAAGATGACTTGTCATGTATTGATTATGCTGTTTTCAAATGCCATAGACTTCCATTTAAACTTTCAAACTCTTCTATAAATAGTCCATTTGCACTTATTCATAGCGATGTATGGGGTCCATTTTATCATTCATCTTCTTCTAGTGACAAGTTTTGTCTCTTGTTTGTTGATGATTTTACAAGATTTACATGGATTTATCTACTGTTTAACAAGAGTGAAGTTTTTGCCAAATTTATGATCTTCAAGGCATTTGTTGAGACACAATTTTGCTTCTCTCTTAAAATCCTCAGAATTGACGGTGGTGGGGAATTTATTAATAATATTATGCTACCTTTTATGCACACTCATGGGATTCTACACCAACATTCTTGTCCGTACACTCCATCTTAGAATGGAGTAGCTGAGAGGAAACACTTGCACATTACTGAGACTGCTATTTCTCTTCTTCATCATTCTTCTTTACCTCTCGCCTACTAGTTTGATGCTATAGCCACTACTACCTGTCTCATCATCAGAATTCTTAGTGCTCAACTTTCTAATTGTTCTCCCTTTGAACTTCTATATCACTATCCACTTAATTACTCTCACCTAAAAGTTTTTGGGCGTTTGTGTTTTCCCTGGCTCAAGCTATACACATCTCATAAATTGGCTCCCAAGTCTGCCCCTCATGTTTTCCTAGGCTATCATCCTTCTATTAAAGGATATAGATGTCTCAATCCTTTATCAGGTAAAATTTTTCTCTCAAGACATGTTCGATTTCATGAAACTTCTTTTCCTTTTTCTCTTGTGTCCTATATGCCTTCATCTTCTACTTCTTTACCTATTTTACAAAAGTTCTTTTGGCACCCTTTTTCTAAGCCCCTATCTCAGTCACATGCTTAATCACAAGTCCCTATCATGCCTCACCCACAAGCTGCAGCCTTATCTCAGTCACATACCGCTGTCATGGCTTGGTCTCCAGTCTCTTTCATGCCTCAATCCCAGGATATTGCTCTGCTTCAGTCTCATTTTACTGCTATACCTCAGTCTCACCCTACTACTCAACCTACTCCCCAGTCTATTGCTCTACCTACTACTCACCCTATTCCTCAGCCTACTAGTCAGTTTTTCCACCCTAATACTCAATCTATTCCTTATACTCAACCTCATCCTTAGCCTACTACTCAGTCTTCTCTATCTTGATCTCCTATTCTTCTTGATTCCATTGTTGTTGTTTTAGCCCTCCCATCTTCATCCTCTACTAATACTCATTCTATGCAGACTAGGTCCAAATCCAAATAATGTCTCACTGCTAATTCTTCTTTTTTTATCTCCTTTGCCCCCAGATGATTCTCTCATGGAGCTAACTTCTACCAGACAAGCCCTTTCTTTACCAGTTTGGTTTAAGGCCTTGATGGAAGAATACTGTGCACTTCAACAACAGGGCACTTGGTCTTTTGTCCTACTTTCCTCTTCTAAGCAGTCCATTGGACGCAAATGGGTGTTTAAACTTAAATGAAATTCTGATGGTTTCATTGCCAGGCATAAGGCCAGGCTTGTTGCCAAAGGCTTCCTATAACAACATGGGATTTATTTTCAGGATACATTTAGTCATGTATCTAAGCAGCCTACCATTTGAATCCTGCTTTGCTTGGCTTTACATCTGTAAACACCCCATTTTGACCGACCCTAAGACTTGGGCGCTTTCTTTTGATTACCCGATGATGACAATTAGAATGTGTTTCTCACAAAATTTTCAGTAAGAAAGATGGAATTTAAGTTTTAATCCCAACGTTCACCCATTTTTTGGCCAAACTATTTTAGACCTTAAAACCCTCTTTTCAAAATATGTTTTTTTTAAATGTTTCTACAATGTCCCGAAGCTCCAATTTCGATTAAAATGTTGCACTTTTCAGTAAATCGAGTAAGGACAAAGTGGAAATAAATGGAAGGGAGGTGAACTTTTTTTGAAAAATATTTAAAAACATCTTCTTTATAGGTTTGGAGTTAAAGGAAATAGGAGGGGATGAAAGAAAACTGGTTTAGGAAAAGAATGAGTATCAAATCATTAAGAAGGAAATAAGCAACCTTCACTAAATTAGGCATTTCTCTTTGTACACTTGGAATTTAAATGTGAGGCCACCACCATTGGAAAGTAGACTTCTGGGGCTTCAATTTCGACCCAAGAACCATCTTAGATCAAGTCCAAATAAGGGAGATATGCCTATTTGAAGTTGGGCTTCAAAGCAGATTTTGTTGACCTAGCCCGAGACAGCCTTTACTAAATTAGGCATATCTCTTTGTACACTTGGACTTTAAATGTGAGGCCACCACCATTGGAACGTAGACTTCTGAGGCTTCAATTTAGACCCAAGAACCGCCTAAAACCAAGTCCATATGGGGGAGATATGCCCATTTGAAGTTGGACTTAAAAGCAGATTTTGTTGACTCGGCCCAAAACAACAATAGCCCATTTTTTCTTGGTTTTGGTTCGGTTGGGACAACCCATTTACCTATTTTCTGAGCCACTCAAGTGCATCCACTCATCCTCCATTATACCTACTCATCCCCTATTTTCAAAAAGAGGTTTTGTTTGCATTCATAAAGGAGTATCCCATACAACCACCTTGAAAATTTGCCCTCCTATCACATTCTTGTCTCCCACCTTCTCTCCCACCTTCTTTTTGACCTTTACTCTCCCTTATTGCCCATATAGAATGATCATATTGTAAGAGAGAAAAAAGACCACGAAATTGAAGAGAAAGGAGTGAGAAAAGAGTGAAAAAAGAGAGAAAAATTGAGTTTTTGAGCCAAAAATATTCCTATCTTCCATATACACCCCATACCTTCCATAGCTACTGAAATTCCTCATTTCCATACACCAAAACCACTCCAAAAATTCTGATATAGCCAAAGATCAATTGCCTTGATCATAAGGACGAGTGTTTAGTGATTGAAAGTGAGAAAAACTAGAGAGTTAGCCACTTTCTATACCACAAAGTCCATAAACTCCATAATTTTGAATTGAGGATTTGAGAACACACTTCCTACACTTGAGGGTGATCAAGAGGAAGTTTGGAAATCAAAAAGTTCAATCTTTCTTTGGAAGGTGAATTGTTAGTCTTTCATTTTCTTATATTTTATATCTTATATTTATTTTCATGCTTCTTATTTCATTGTGTTTTGTTATAATCTACGTGGTTTGTTTATCTCATATTTATTTTCTTACTTTATATTTCATAGTGTGTTGTTATAATCCTAGTGGTTTATTTAGCTTATAATTATTTATTTATTTATTTATTTATTTTTATTCACATGTTTTAATTTCATATTAGTTTTGTTGTAATCTTGCATGTTCTACCTCATATTTATTTTTTTTCTTGTATTAGTCTCATATTAGTTTTGTTGTAATCTTGCCTGTTCTAACTCATATTTATTTTTATTTTTTGTATTAGTCTCATATTAGTTTTGTTGTAATCTTGCATGTTCTATCTTATGTTTGTTTTATTGTTTTAGGTTTAAGTTGTAAGCTTGTACTTTTTATTTTATTTTATTTTATATTTGCTTTCTTATTTTTTAATCTAACCGGTAGTGGTTAGTTGAGCCACCTACATATTTTTTTGTTTGTGCCTTTTCTTGGCTTCGCAACAAGACAGGTTTTGCTTGGCGTAGTTGGCCGGCCGACCTATTTGGCCGGTCGGTTAGCTTCTTCCGAACAAGATGGCGTAATCTCCAAATGTTGACCAATTTCCGCCGGCGGTTCCAAAGAACATGAAGCTTTTATTTTATTTATTTTTATTTTGAGTGTTTTGCGAGGTTTTTATTTTGATGTAATATTCTCCTCATCTCTCTCTAATTTGATTTGTAATTATTCTTTAAAATGTTATAATAATTCCCCGCCCCGTTTCTTTCTATCCCGTTCTTTTACTTGCTTTCTTTATTTGTACATAAACATCATATTTATTTTTCATCATATTCATGCTTTGCATCCATGTTTTATGCATCTTGGTTCGGCTAAGTCTGCATTTGTGGATTTAATCAATTCCTATGTGATTATGTGCGCTACCTCATGTTTTTGAGATGATTCACATATCATATCTTAGAGGCCGAATCTTTAGTTGCATCTCATGAGTGAATTGCATTAGGATTTTGTAAATAAGATCATGCATGTTTTATTAACTTTGTTTTGTAGCTTGTTCGTGGGACGTCAAACATGTAAGTTTTTATGCTTTAGCATCCCGTTTGTGTGTGTTTTTCTTACTATGTCTAGCATTCTACCATGAGGCTATTTACTTATATGATATAACTCTATGAATGCCAGTGGATGGAGGTTGTGTCGCTTAATTTGGAATGATGTTGATTTTTCATGCTTGTAAACTCAATTTATTTGGGTTGTACATCGTCAAAACTCTTTCAAAATGCATGATATCAAATTGTTCCAAAATGAATGGCATAGTCTATACTTGTATGCTTCACATAGTAAATTTTAGGATTTATTAACTAATCAGAACATGAACATATAAAGAAAGTAAAAGTCATATCATGGTTTAGTAGAGGCCGATTTTTTGATCGGGTGAGCGGGAGTGCTCATTATTGACCTTCCCCTCTCATACCTAAGGTTCCGAGCCAAGCATCCTTGGTTACGACGAACAGTGGCCTTGGCACTGAGTCATGGGTTTCCTGATTTTCCAAAATATTAGGTGGCGACTCTGAGATCTGATGACGCAGTCCATTTTTGACAAAATTGCAATAAAATGGATTTTCAATAAAAGTTGCCAAATCTGGACTCTCATCTATGTTTCACATTGCACTCGTGAGACTTGAGATCAAAGAGATCTCGGGAGTCCGAACTGTTTAACGCGCGCGGGTACCCCCCGGGCATGTTACAACATCATAACTGGCCTATCAAATAGTCGGATATAAGGAATGCTTTTCTTCATGGTCATTTGGAAGAGGAGGTGTACATAGAGTAGCCATCTAGTTTTATTAATCCATCTCACCCTCATCTGGTTTGCAACCTTCACAAAGTTTTGTGTGGGCTTTTCCAGAGCTTGGTTCTCCACTTTTTCCTCATTTTTCCTCTCTCATGGTTTAATTCAAAGCAAGTGTGACTCATCTCTCTTTGTTCTTAAAACATCTACTTTTGTGACCTATCTCCTCATTTATGTTGATGATATTATTCTCACTGGTACCAATCAAGCATTCATTTAGACTCTTTTATCTCAAATGCATCAAGAATTTTCCATGAAAGAGCTGGGAGATATCTCCTATTTTGTGGGTATCTCAGAAAGAATTCTCAAGGATTCTCTCTCTCCTAACAAAAGTATGTCTCAGAATTGCTTGCCTATGCCTCAGAATTGCTTGCCAAAGCTGGCATGGTTGCGTGTAAACCTAGTGCTTCTACAGTGTCTACCAAACCACCACTGGCCACAGATGATGCTCTTCACTGTCCCTAACCCTTTCTATACAGGAGTCTTGTAGGTGCCCTTCAATACCTTTCCATTACAAGGCTTGAACTCTCATATATTGTTAATCAAGCTTGTCAATTCATGCATACTCCAACTGTAGGACATTTCACAGTAGTCAAACGGATCTTAAGATATGTTAAGGGCACCTTAGCTCATGGTCTTACTTTCACACCCAGCTCCTTTCATCTTCAAGCCTACAGTGATTCTAATTAGGCTAGTGATACTTCTGATAGAAGATCAACCTCAAGTTGTTGTGTTTACTTGCGTAACAATCTTATTTTTTGGTCTTCTAAGAAACAATCCACCGTGTCTCACTCCTCAATAGAAGCAAAATATAGATCCTTTGCTCATACTACTATTGAATTGGCTTGGATTCAGGTGTTATTGGTTGATTTCCTCATTCCACAATCTTCTTCTCCTGTCCTCTGGTGTGATAACATCTCCTCTATATCCTTAGCTGCTAATCATGTGTTCCATAGCCGGTCCAAACATATAAAGGTAGTTTGTCACTTTGTTCGTGAGAAGGTGGCAGCTCACAAGCTTTTGCTCAAATATGTACCTACCTCAGATTAGTTGGCAAACATATTCACTAAACCTTTATCCACTAATCGTTTTTCTTTTCTAGCAAACAAGCTCATGGTCTCTCCTTCAACCATGTGCTTGAGGGGGAATGATAAAGTATACACATCAGCTATACCTTAAGCACTGATGTGCTGCATCATAGAGGAGCATACACCACACCAGATTTAGTTAGAGGAGCACTTAGTCTGTTAGGTTATTAGATGTGTTAAATGTAAACTCCACCTCCACTCCACCTATTTTACTACACATACTTTCCACCGACATCTCCTGTATAAAGACCAACATGTACATAATATATAACTATCAATGAAATGAATACACAATTTATTCCTCTCTCTATATATATATAAATTAACATGGTACGAGAGCTATAAGATTTAGGCCTGTATTTCTCTCTCATCGGCGGGCAGTCGGCCGGCAACCTTGCCTTTGCTGCCCGCTGAAATTTTCTACACATAATTTCACTACCACACTCCCGCTGAAATTGTCTACACATAATTTCACTACCACACTCGCTTACATGTTTGGATCAAAACTCAAAGCAGAGTTACCACCAAAAACAGAGAGCTTTTCTCAGTACTTCTCCTCACCGTCTTTTCTTCTGGTGACATGTATGTAGCAGTAAACAACGGCAAAAATGGCGGTGATGAGTCCACCAATGATGACCCCACCACCAGCCACCGACTTATCAAGCGATTGATGCTTTCCCAGCGGTCTGATCTCCGGCGCTTGTGCCTCTCCCTCCGATGCCGACTCACTACTTGATGTTGGATTTCCTATGGCACGATCAACAGCCGCAGGGTATGACTTGTCGCTGGTTCGGACCACCACAGTTGGTGGGTTAAGCTCAGAACCGTCGGATCTAATAGCCATTGCTTGGACCAGCAAGATTTGAGCTAAGACCAAGCAAGCCAGCACAAATCGGCCCATTGTATGATAAACCCAACAAGAGAGTGCGCTGATAGGAGAAGATCTCAACTTGTTTCTTTGCTTAGATAACCCTGATCAGGTTCTATTGGATTATGTCCTTTTCCAGCCTAACTCGGGGACAACTGATCCTTGAGTTTTTCCGACCGCAGCAGCAGCAGCAGCAGCGTCATGCAAGCTCTCCAATTCTCCTCCAACAACAGCGGCAACATACTCGCTGGCTTCCTGTTCTCTTTCCGAAACTCCATCGGGGACATATCTCAAAAGCATCTCCACCATAGATCTGCCATTTTTGTGCATTGCTCTGTGGAGGAGAGCCATCTCCAGCAATGCAAGTTCAATGGAAGAATGATCTCCTGCATTGACAGTTCCGTTGAACAAAATGCCCAACCGTTTCTCAACTACAGCACACCACATGATCTTGTTCCCCACTACTCACGTACCCACAACACTTTTTTTTTAAGAGAAATGTTAGGGATCAAGAAATTTTTTTTACGAAAATGATCATGAAAGATTTGTGATCCTTAAATTACCTTGATTAGTGTGTGGTATTTTATTTTAAGTGTAATTTAAAGATCATAAATCTTTTATGATCATTTTCATAAAAGACTTTTCATGATACCTACCTCACACCAGAGACCGTGTTGATACAACAATCTGGTCACATGTATAGCGACCCCGGTCTTTTCCCATTTGATTATTGTATCCGGACTTATGTTCCGTAGATTATATTATCATATTGTTGTTGTTGTTGTCCTTTAATTCTTCAGTTTTGAGTTATAGGATTTGTTGGGCAGGTTGTTTACAGGTTGGTTGGGTTTGAAACCAAGAGTTCATGTTCAGTTTTTGGGTTGGTCGCTCGAGCGAGCTCTTCTTCGCTCGAGCGAGGTCTTTGATTTTGGTCCTTCGCTCGAGCCAGGGTCCCTTCGCTCGAGCGAGCTTCGCGCCCAGTACTTAGACCTGAAAGCAGTGTTTGTGCGCTCGAGCGAGCTTTCTTCGCTCGAGCGAGCTGGTTTGTTATTCGCTCGAGCGAGCATTTCTTCGCTCGAGCGAAGATTTTCTGTGTCTGGTCGCTCGAGCGACCAGGTCTTCGCTCGAGCGAGCCTGTCAGGTATAAATACGCAGCAGCGTATTTTAAAACAGTTTTTCAGCCCCTTTTGATCCAAAAACCCTAAAATCCGACTTTTCTTATTCTCTAAACACCTTCTCTCCTAGGTTTGATCTAGTTAGGGTGGGTTTTTGCCCTAGTTGCTTTACAAATAAGATAGAGGGGAGTGAGGGCTTTCATTTAATCTGAGAAAATATTGGTTTGGAGCACTTTGAAGTTTGGGCATCATCTTCATCTTCTTCCTTCTGAGTTATATCTTCGAGGTAGGGATTTCCTACTCCATTTATACGCTTTAATCCTAAGTGTTGGTACTTTGGTATGTGGGGGGTAGTTTGGTAATTTTGGTATGTGAGGGTAGTTTGGTAATTTTGGAAGAAACCTTAGGGTTTTGGTTTAGATTAATTTGTATAATTAATTTAAAGGAATAATGTGGAATTTGGTTTAATTCATGGAATTGGGAATGTTAAATTTACATTCAATGATGTATTTATTTCTTGTTTAGAAATAACTGTTTTGGGCTATCGGTGGAGGATAGCCATTGATTGTTGTAGAACCTGCATGCGGCTTAGGTATAACTGGAATTGAGTCAATTGTTTGACTGTTGAGTTAATACAGAACATTTGTGTATTAATTATGTGTTGTATATGGCAATTATGTGTTTTGTTGCATATGCATTGGTTTTGGAGGAGATAGGGGATGAACTCCACGGTTTAGGGGAAGATAGGGGATGGACCTCTAAACCGGATTTATTGGGAGAAGATAGGGGATGGACTCCAGTAGCATCACTCTTATGTGTGCTTATTGATTAATAGATATATGTCTATTTATTGTTGTTATGATACATCACTAAAATGTGTATCAGTTGGGAAGTATGGAAGTGAATTGATTATGATTGATACAATACTAACATGTGTATTTGTTATGATTAGGTCTAACTTGATTGTTATTCCTGTTGAATTGGAAGTAATGGTAATAAAAGATGAAACCCTGTTGAGTTATTTGGCCAGGTTCTGAGCCATAGGTGGAAAGTAAAATGTGCCATAGACAATGTGTCATAGGCAGTGTAGACATTCGTGTCATGAATATTGTAACTTGATTATAGTGTGTTAACCATGTATCAGATGCTAATACTTTAGTTAATTCTTATGCTTGGTTTAGTATTTCTCTACTGGGCTGTGGCTCACCCTATATGGGAACTTTATTTTTCAGGTTCAGGTGGTTCACTCCCTCCAAGGACTTAGCTTGTGAGGATTGGACTTGAAGATTTGTTTATTTATTTTTATTTGAATAATGTAATCTTTCAAGCCTAGGGCTTTATCTGTTTTGAGTTAGAACTCAGTAATTTGTATCCAAGTGTTGGCTTGGCAAGATGTAAGCCCGTAGGGCATTTATTCTGATGTTTTATTTTATAATACTCTGATGGATGGATTTATATTATTGTTTTAATATAATAATGCATGTTTATATTATTTATTATGGGTTGAATTTTGAGGGCGTTACAACATGCCTACTGCATCTCCATTCTCTCTTCTTAACTCTCATTCATTTTATTATTATTATAATTATTATTATTATTATTATAAACACAATCAGCACCCATGATCCAACCCATGTGCTCCTTTTTTTTTTTTTGCTCCACCTTTTGACCTATCATTTCTTGCTCTCTCCACTTTTTTATTTATATATATATATATTTTTTTTTTGCCCTTTTCTCCATCTCCAAACCCCAATTTCTCTACTCTTTCCATCCCTTCGAATGATCGACAAAGGGGCCCATCTTCCAAAAAAAAAAAATTCCAATTTGCAAAACAAACTTGTTTTATTTATATTGCGATCAACCCCGATCACAGTTCTATACCAGCGAGTTATAAAAAAAATAAAAATAAAATAAAATAAAAAAAATCCACAAACAACAATAACAACAAAGGATTTGTTTTCTTTTCTGCTGATGGCCACACACCGACCTTACTTTTTCACCTCTTCCGCTGCTCTCTTCCTCTTGCCTCTGTCTTGGGCGCCCCTTAACGGCTCTGCCTCCAAGCTTCCCAACACACCAAGCCCGTTGCCTCCCCGCTACTCCTCAAACACAGCATATGGCGGCCCTCTGAATCGGAGCATGACGATAGCCTTCCGTTTTAGCTCCTTGTTTTCCGCCTTCAGTGCGCATATCTCTACTCACACATCCTTATACATGTACTGGAGCAGAGCGAGTTGGGCATTTAACTGGTGCACGTCACTAGTTCGATTCTGCAGCCGATGCGACAACTTAGAGGCCGCAATCACTGTCTCCAAGTACGACTTCAGCATAAAATGGTTGGCTTCAATGTCTATTTGCGCTGCCATTCTTTGCTCCACTAACGGTATCGGAAAGTTCAACGAAGCAAAGGCAGCTGCACTCGGTCCAAGGGCGCTTGATTGCGCTTCAAGGGCAACAGAACCAGTTATCTCTATTGTGGACTCATTTAGGTCTGGAAAAAGGGTGAGCAAACTACGGGAAGAGGAGGCCATATCAGAGGCAGCACAAGCAGGGGGTTGCAGAGTGGACGAAAGGGGTTGCAGAGTTCGTCGCTTTGGTTTGCTTTCAATCTCTAACCAACCTCAGCCTCAGCCTCGGTTTAAATAGACAATGCAGAGACTAAGACGACAAAACGGAAGCGCAAGCCAAGGCAGACACGACGCTTTGTCGGTCACGCGCATCGCGCGCCGCTCGATGCCACATTGTCGGGCACGACTTTTGATGTATTGGGCGCGACTTTTGAGGGCGCGATATATATATATATATATATGTATATCTTTGGGCATCCTATATACACGAACATACGGTGGATTCTCCAATAGTTGGACACAACCACACAGTGTCTGCTACAAATGGTCTGACACGACCTCACAGTGTCTTCTACACTGGTCCGACACGAGCCATACAATATCTTCTACACCGGTCTGCCACAACTATACCATGTCTTCTACAGCGGTTCGATACGACCACACAGTGTCTTCTACAAACGGTCTGACACGACCACACAGTATTTTCTACAACAGCCTGACACGATCATATTGTGTCTCTTATCCTATTTTATTTTATTTTTAGTTTATTTTCCTATTTTGTTACTCTCTTCAAACTCAAGTTGGTTTGTGCCTATCCTCCTTGAGTTTGAGGGGGGCTATTAAATGTAAACTCTACTTCCACTCCACCTACTCCACTACACCTACTCTCCACCAACATCTCTTATATAAAGGAGACCAACCATGTACATAATATATAACTATCAATGAAATGAATACACAATTTATTCCTCTCTCTTTCTGTATATAAATTAACAAGATGGTTAGAGATTAGATATAGTATATTGTATAAGTGTAGTGTATCAATTGCAATATATTAACTTATGTAATATAGTTTGTTAAAGGAATCAATGAATAGTTTTGTGATTTTCATCATAATTAACTCTTTTTCATTTATTTTTGGTGGAGAAGAAAATTCCATTTAGTGTTGGTCCTCTCATGTGATGGAAAATTATTGATGTGTAGAGAGTTGAACTTTTCTTGACTTTGGAAATCTGGTGGAGTTTGTAATGTAGCATGCTTGGCCATACAATTATTGGATCAAATGGATAGGCAATGCAAAGGCAAAAAATGGGCCAAACTCGAAATCGTGTGAAATTTGGTGGGTTAATGGAAAATGTGATTTTAAGAAGGGTCCATAATTATAAACCCCGGGGATTTTGGGCAAATTCAATCATTTAGCTGGTGAATTTCACGAATTTACCATTTTTGGAAAGATTTGAATCTTCAATTACTCCTAGCACATGCCTCAGGATCCGATTCCGAAAAATCTCCTATGATCATGGAAGCATATATTAGTAGTTTCTTTATTTTATTGCAATATTTTCATTTTTTGTAATTTTCGTTATATTTTCTTATTTCCATATTATTATGATTTTTGCTAATTCCGATTGTTTTCTAGTTAAGTTAGGTCTGTCTTTTGCTTATAAATAATGAATTTAAGCCTTAGGGCTCTTCAATTTGGATAATTAATATATATTTCGAATTCTATACTCTTTTGTTTCAACTTTAGGTATTCTTTGTGAATCAACCATTGTTGAGCCTTTAATCTCTATATTATTTGTGAATCAATAAGTTTAGAAAAGAATCTTGCTTCCGATATTCTTGTTTGACTCAATAGATTCTAAGATTGTTACTATTTCACATTTCGTGCTGCATCAGTTTGGATGGATGCCTGTTTGTCTCTAGTTCAAATTGAACAAGTCGTTGAGACCAATTCGTCGATTGCCAATTCTTAGTAAGAACAATTCTAATCATGGCATGAATTGGTTTTGATGTCAATGTCTCAAATTGTATTCATTCCATGAATGTTTATTATTAGCTCTTCAACTTTTCAAGCATAGTTCATATGCCAAATGGATGGTTAATAGGAGTAACTTGATGTTTTTAAATTGCATAGTTTCCCAGATATCATACCATTAGAATTTATGAAAATTTTCAATATCATTGTCGTTAAATAATCATCACCTAAAACCACTTTTAAAACCAGTTCCAATTCCATTCAGATTGTTGTTTACCTCTATATTCTATTTTTACTGATCAATAACCACCATTCTAAAGTTTCATTTGTCAAACTCGTGCTTGTGGGTGCTCCAATCCAATTCACAATCCATGGTGCATATTAACCCAAAAATCATTTTCAGGACATAAACACAAGCAACTCCATTTTCCATCTCACTACATTGGATTGAAGGTGGTTTAAATATGATGTTCATGAATCTGGACAAAAACATGGTTAGTCTAATTTACCAAGAAAAAAAAAATTTAGATTTCTTTCAACTAATTTCCTATTTTCATAAAAAGTAATATAGTAATTCCAAAAAATAATGGGAAAATTATTTATAAGTCCTATTAGGGAGACTTATGCTACATATGGTCCTACTAAAAAATTTATGTTCCCATAAGTCTGAAATTTGTTGACACATTTACCCTCAATATTAGTTGTTAATATCATAAATAATGGTAAAACCATATATAGGAAATTAAATGTTACCATAGATTAAGTTTGCGAAACGTAACGTGATCATATCAGATGGAACATTACATAAACGTAACGTAACGTGATACCTAGATAAACGTAATGTAACGTGTCACGTTACGTTTCGCAAACTTACTAGATTTTTGATTTTTTAAATTGAATGTGAAAATGTTACTTGTTTGTGTATTTTGAAATTCACATTCATATAGATATGATCTATGGTAACATTCAATTTCCTATATAGGAAATTGAATATTATCATAGATTAAGTTTGCGAAACATAACGTGACACCTACATAAACGTAACGTAATGTGACCCCTACATAAACGTAACGTAACGTGACATCTATATAAACGTAACGTGACACCTACATAAACGTAACGTAACGTGTCATGTTACGTTTCGCAAACTTACTAGGTTTTTGATTTTTTAAATTGAATGTAAAAATATTACTTGTTCGTGTATTTTGAAATTCACATTCATATAGATATGATCTATGATAACATTCAATTTCCTATATATAGTTTTGCCATTATAGTGTATAATAGTATATTAATACCATTTATTTACAACTCATAGGATCTTGTGGAATACATTCCTATCTAAATAGGACTTGAAACTCTATAAGAAATTATACAGGACTTAACATAGCATAAGTGTCCGAAATAGGATTTATAAATAAGTATCCCAAAAATAATCTTCTCTTTTCTTTTTGTCAATTTGGATTGTAATTTAGAATATTATTGTTGAAAACATAGTGAGATTATTATGAAGTATAGATACGAATACAAACACGGACATGACAATTTCAAAAAAATAGAAATACGGACACGGCAAGGAACACGATAAATTTTTTTTTAAAAAATATATATATGTGTGTGTATTTGACATGTAGATTAATATTATGTTACCAAACAATCAAAATTAACTATTTATAAAATTTATAAATATATAAATTTATTATACAATATATAAATTTATAAAGAAAGAATTAAAATATATATTTATTATAAATTTATGTTAAATATTTACGTATATATTTAAGGGAAAGTTACCAATAAATCCTATATATTGAAATTGTGCTCCATTTAGTCTCAACTTTTTTTCTTTTGTCTATTTGGTCATTTCTATTGCTGAATGACCTATATACCACTACATATTTTTCTGAATGCTTGAATAGGTGATGTGGCACGTGTCACATTGAGGATGATCGGTCGGTGCCACACATCACTACAAGAAATCTAGGCTATTGTGACAAAATTTGGTGACGAAATTTTTTTTTTGTCTTAAAATTTAACCCAAAGATGACGAAATATTAATTTTGTCGTTTGTTTTAATTTTTCTCAAAAGTATAGGAGACGAAAACAAAATTTCGTCTGCAAAAATGAGGCGCCAATTTCATTTGCATTGGCGCGAATTATATTAGCTCATTGGAGACGAACATTTTTGTCACAAAAAAAAATTTTTTTTTGTGACGAACGTAATTCGTCGCCAATAAATTCCATACCTATTAAACGATGTCGTTGCATATTTCCATTTATTATGCGACAAATATATTTTTGTCTGGAAAGGATAAGTAATGGAAGACGAAAATATTTCGTCACCTATAAACAGTCCACCATGCAGACAATGTCATTTCATCTTCCTATTAAATAGGCGACAAATATATTTTTGTCTCAGAAGAATAAGTTGTGGAAGACGAAAATATTTCGTCAGTAATAAATTCTAATTGATTGCGTGACGAATATATTTTTCGTCTCATAAGGTTAAGTTG
The DNA here is from genome assembly GCA_030407325.1 of Camellia japonica. NCBI lineage: Eukaryota > Viridiplantae > Streptophyta > Magnoliopsida > Ericales > Theaceae > Camellia > Camellia japonica. Next base: position 131,220,461 of record JAPPVO010000016.1, on the reverse strand, counting down.
TGGAAGACAAAAATATTTCATCACCAATAATAAATTCTTTGTTCTGGTATTTAAGGATACAAAAATATTTTATCACTAATCATTTGTGAGAAAAAATACAGAGAAACAAATAATAAAAAATTTGAAATTTTCAAAATTAATAGAAAACATTACCTTATTTAGTATAGAGTTTTCAATAATTAATTTTTAAAAATTGGTGATAAAATTTATTTTCGTTTTAGAACGTATCCCAAACATGACCAAATATTACTTTTGTCGTTTCTTTTAATTCTTCTCAAAACTATAGGAGACGAAAAAATAAATTCGTCAGGAAAAAAAGAGGCGCCAATTATTTTAGCTCAATGGAGACGAACATTTTTGTCACAAAATTTAAAGATTTTTGCGACAAAAGGAATTCGTCACCAATAAATTCCAAACTTATAAGACGATGTCGTTTCATTTTCTTATTTATTTGGTGACAAATATATTTTTTGTCTGGGAATGATAAATTATGGGAGACGAAAATATTTCGTCACCAATAAACTCTTCATGCTCATTTTATCTTTCTGTTCATTAGGCGACAAATATATTTTTGTCTTGGAAGGATATGTTTTGGGAGATAAAAATATTTCGTCACTAATAAATTCTCCATGTGTTGTGTTGCATTTTGATTGACTGTGCGACGAATATATTTTCGTCTCATAAGGTTAAGTTGAAGGACACGAAAATATTTCATCACCAATAAATTCTCCATCCCCACACAACGTTGTTTTTGTATTTTTGTTGATTAGGCAACGAACATATGAGTTTGAGACGAAAATATTTTATCACTAATTATTTCTCTTTATTAAAATGTCGTCAGAAACTAAGAGGCACTCTCACCTTAATCACTTACTTTCACACACACACACAAATACTAAAATCGTGACCCGAAAAGACACCCTCTACAAACCCTCATTTTTCTCTCGCACTTGAGTCTCCCCTCTCACAAGTATTGAAGCTGTGACTTGAGAAAACAATCTGTATAAACCATCTCTTCTATTTCACACTGAAGCTCCTCTATTCTCTCTCACATTTAAGCCGTTTGTGCATGCAAACATTATTATCCAAGAAGACATTTTGTGCAAAGCTACTATTCTTTCTCACAGTAAACCCCTCTCCACAAAAAGAAAAAAATAATAATAATAATTAAACAAGGAAACAAAATATAAGAAATCTAGGCTATTATGACAAAATTTGGTGACGAATTTTTTTTTTTTTTGTATTAAAATTTAACCCAAAGATGACAAAATATTAATTTTGTGGTTTGTTTTAATTTTTCTCAAACGTATAGGAGACGAAAAAAAATTTCGTCTCCAAAATTCAAGTGCCAATTTCATTTGCATTGGCGCGAATTATTTTAGCTCATTGAAGACGAACATTTTTTGTCACAAAATATATATATTTTTTGCGACAAACGTAATTCGTCACCAATAAATTCCCTACCTATTAAACGATGTCGTTCCATATTTCCATTTGTTAGGCGACAAATATGTTTTTGTCTAGGAATGATAAGTTATGGAAGACGAAAATATTTCGTCACCAATAAACACTCCATCATGCAAACGATGCCGTTTCATCTTTATATTAAATGGGCGACAAATATATTTTTGTCTCGGAAGAATAAGTTGTGGGAGATGAAAATATTTCATCACTAATAAATTTTTATTGATTGCGCGACGAATATATTTTTTATCTCATAAGGTTATGTTGTGAAAGACAAAAATATTTCATCACTAATAATAAATTCTCTGTTCTTGTATTTAAGGAGAAAAAAATATTTTGTCACTAATTATTTCTCTTTATTAATATGCTATGGTTTTGTGTTTCGGAGCACTGAAACTGTGACCCCAAGAGACACACTCTGACCCTTATCACTCATTTCATGTGCACGGACACTCAAGTCGTGACCCAAGAAGACACTTCCTGCAAACCCTCATTTCTCTCTCGTACTTGAGCCTACTCCTCTCTCACAAGTATTGAAGTCGTGAAGCAAGAAGACCCAAGAAGACACTTCCTGCAATCTATATTTTTTTAGTGAACATTTTTTAATATTATATATATATATATATATATATTTACTTTTTAAATCCCTTTAATTTAGATGAGAGCAAATTGCAGCAGTTGTCTCGGTACTTTGGTCCTTGTGTCATGTAAATGGTATGTGCCATATCTATATCTATCTATCTATCTATATCTATCTATACTATATATTAAGCAATAGGGGATTTTTAACTCATAGGCCTTGTGAGAGCTCCAATATCCTAATCCTCATTTTCTAATTTTTTGATTTTTTTCCTTTTAAAAAAAACTCAGCATTTATTAAATTCTCTAAAATCTTTTTGACTTCATTTTCAATGCTTGATTGGAAGAAAACCTATAGGCTAATGTGAACTCTACTATTGAATGTTTTAATTAAAGCCTATGCACACCAAATTTATTAATTGAGTCCCCCATCGTCAAATGAAAAATTCTGACATATTATAAGAGTATTATGATGTCTACGTATACTCTAAGACTATTTAACTATATTTGTAAGAATATATTTTATTTTTTTTATTGATTGGCAAGACCGAAAGAGAATTGTGGGCCTCTTTTCATCTATTCCTATCACTACCCCCCTTTTTTTTTATAACCCCAAGCAAAAAAAGACATGATATCATCAGCCCTGTTTCAAAAAATTCTATATATATTATAATAATATAGTGAACACATCAATTGGTGTTGACACAAAATTAAAGTTGTGATCTTACACAAAAATTGTTCAAATAAAAATATATTTTATAATTATTTATACTATTTTAACAATTAGTGGATGAGTACTTCCTTGACAGCTATTATGCCTAGATTCAAATTTTATTGTTGTGAATGTAATTGTTATTTCTCTATTTTTTTCGTTGATTTTTATTTTTTTTTCAAAAGTAACTATTTCTATTAGTAGTTACCAAAAATAGGGAGGACATCCCCGATTACAGAGACTCTAAAAAAAAAAACAAAAAAAAAAAAAAAAAAAAAAAAGGATAAAGAAAAAAAAAAAAAGCAAGCCCAGAAAAATTCTTATCCCTCCTCTCTCCCTCTTTCTCAGTCCTATCTCTCATCATCCCCCTTCTCTCTCTCTTTCTGTCATCATCCCCATCGTCAAATGAAAAATTCTGACATATTATAAGAGTATTATAATGTCTACGTGTACTCTAAAACTATGTATTCCACATGCAATATATATATATATATATATATGTCTTGCCCCATTAAATTAAGGAAAATGAGGTTTCTAACCCCTAAGCCTTGTAGGAGCTCCAATCTCCCAATCTTAATTTTCTAAATTTTTTATTTTAAAAAAAAAACACAGCATTTATTGATTTGGTCAAAATCTCCTGATCAGCATTTATTAACTACAGTACCCTTTTCAACTTTTCCCATACATTATGATTAGGGATGAGATTGTTAAATTATTTTTATAAAAAATCTTAAAAACATAATTAACTAATTAACTTCTCCCATACACTAATTAATTTATAAAATTCGAATTAACTAATTAACTAATTACACTAATTAATTAATTTATAAGTACACTAATTAATTACTTTATACAATTCTAATTAACTAATTATTTAATTACCACTAATTAAATTAACTAATTAACTAAACTAATTAATTACTTATAAAATTCTAATTAACTAAATGAATTAACTAAACTAATTAATAACCAACAATTAGCCCAGAAATAGCAGAATGATCAATTGGAGCACCATTCTCACGTGATTCAACTGGATGTTTTTGACAGAGCAATCCACTTGGTTCTCATTCCAAAAGCTACTATACACCACTCAACAAAATAATGATCCAGTCAAATATTAGCACAAAAATGATCTTATCAAAACCCAACAACCCTAATACAAGAATTAGAGTAACAAACAAACAGAGGATTCTAACTGGTCTCTCAAAGTATTATGCTAGTTATGCCATAGTTGTGTAAAACAAAAAGGGCAAAGCAAAACTAATTTTATTGAAGTCAGGGGATGACATCCCTGATTACAGAGGCAACAACAGCAGCAACAACAACAAAAACAACAACAAAAAAAAAAAGAAAGAAGGATCTTGTTTTGGATAACAGCCACATACCGACTTCACTTACTCGACTCTCCCGCCAAGCCCTTCCTTTTTTTGTCGCTTCGGGAGACCTTTGAAGGCTCTGCCTCAGTACGTGCAGGACCGCCGGGGGATTTGACTCCCTGCTGGTTGACCTTTGAAGGCTCTGCCTCAGTATGTGCAGGACCGCCGAGGGATATGACTCCCTGCTGGTTGTCAAAGGTGAAGTACGAAGGTGCTCCGAGTCGGGTCATGACGGTGATCTTTCGCTTCAACTCTTTGTTCTCTGCCTTTAGGGCGCAAATCTCTGCTCGCGCATCTTTGTACATGCTCTGGAGCAGAGAAAGTTGGGAGTTTAGCTTTTGTACTTCAATGGTTCTATTCTGTAACCGGTGAGATAATTTGGTAACCGCAGTCACGGTTTCCATGCAAGAGCTTAGTGTGAAGTGGTTGGCCTCAATATCAGATTGAGCAGCCATGATTTGCTCCACTGATATCATAGGAAAGCTAGGAAGAATGGGAACAGGGGCACTCGGTCCAGGAAGGTTAGGAAGAATGGGAACAGGGGCACTTGGTCCAGGAAGGGTAGGAGTAGGGACACTTGGTCCAGAGGAACTCGGATCATTGAGGTTCGGAAAGAGAGTGAGGGGGCGAGATGAGGCCATGTGTGGTGAGAGATGTAAAGAGCAAGAAAGGAGAGTCAGAAAAATAACAGAGGACCGACTGAGTGATGAAGAGGGAGATGGAAGAGAGTGATGAGGAAGAAAGGGAAATGAGGGGATAAGTAGAAAAGGAAAAAAATTCCGATTCAGAATAACACAGAAGAGAAGAAGACAAGATGGAGAGAGAGTCGAGGCGAGCGGTAATCGATGAAGTTTGCTTTTGTCGGCCAATCGACGCAAAAGCAAACCGCGTGTCAGATGAGAGAGAAAGACAAAGACGGAGAGAACCGAGGCGAGCGTCGTTCGAGGCGAGAGTACCGAGGCGAGAGTAGTTTTATCTTTTAAAGATAAAAAAAAATACCCCAAAAGAAAAAAACTCAATAATAGTTTTTAAAAATAAAACCAAATAGATTGATAATATCATTTTAAATATTCCATTCGAGATGTCAAGTTATTCCTAATTAGATCTCAATGTATAGCCAAGAAAGAAATTAAATGACCTAGTGGATACAAAGATGATATATAAACCTGTGGGCTTGAGGATGTCCAATGGCAACAACAATGCATGTGAACAAAATTTTATATACATGTCTATACTATTTAGATGCCTTTTATAAGAAAGAAATGCAGTGTGTGATCTCATGACTTTGAATCATGTAGGAAAAGGATAGATATGAACAATGCAATTCTTTATTATCAAGCATTAAATTTGTTTTACTAGTGATACATTTCATTGTTATATTGGTTCATTCTTCCTTACAGAAACAATCAAAAGCCAACATATTTGTCTTACTAATGATACATTTCATTATTATATTGGTCATGCTTTCTTATAGGAGCAATCAAAGGGTAACATCGCGAACAGAGAAAGGATGTATACAAAACACAGGTGTGGTTCTAGGTCAATCCCTGTTAGAGTAGAAAAACTGGTACGTATCCTTGCACTTTAAGAATTAAATGGACCAATATAAGTTGTATGAACTTACGGCACATTAATGGGATGCACCATTTGTGAATTAGCCTTAAAATTAATTTTTTGTTCTCATAATCTCGAAAAAAAAGTCTGTTAGAGGGGTAAATTGTATAATTGATCTAATTGTAAATTGATGAGTTACTAATGTTTTTAATCTTTTGTATAATTAATTAATTACTAAAGCTTTTAATTTATTTTTTTGCAGATTGGATTGGGGTGGCATTTTTGACGTGCAACAATGATGTAATTTGCTTGAATGTTCATTTTTGTTTGATAAGGATACACATACTTTGTGGAGTTGCACTAGTTATTGTTGGATTTTTGGTAGAATTGAACAAGTTATAACTTTTGGATATTTTGTGGATATTTCACTATTTTATTGTATTAGGATGAAATTATTTGTGATGATGAATGAATATTTTCATATTGTTAGTTCGTAAATGTATTGATAACAGGTTAGGTTAAGTTGTGATGGAATTGTTATATTCAACAGGTTTCAATATGAACAGGGTTATATTTGTTGAACTAAATTTTAGATTTTGATAAAATAGGTATATAATATGGAAAAAAATATTATGGAATTATTGACAAAATTTTTCATCCCTAAAGAAGATTTTTTTGTTTCTTATTTGGCTTAGGTGGATGATTAATTTTGTCATGAATTCTTTATTTCGTCGCTAAATGAATTTGTTATGACAAAAAATATTGTCACATTTTGTCACTATTACTCTCAATGTGTGACGAATTTTTTTTGTCATTATTTCATCATTTTTAATGATGAATTTGTTTTTGTCTCTATTGGTAGCTTCTTTGACAAATTTTTTGTCTTCGTTTATATTAAACGTGATAAAATTATTTCGTCTCTATTTCTTATATTTATGACAAAATACTTTTGTGTCTAATTTCTTCCTTTAATGACAAAATATTTTGTCGCTAATTACTTACAAGTATGTTTCCAATAGAGTGTATTGGAGACAAAAAAATTCGTCACAAATTTATCATTTTTAATGATGAATTTGTTTTTGTCTCTATTGGTAGCTTCTTTGACAAAAAATTTTCGTCTTCAGTTATATTAAACGTGACAAAATTATTTCGTCTCTATTTCTTATATTTATGACGAAATACTTTTGTCTCTAATTTCTTCCTTTAATGACAAAATATTTTGTCGCTAATTACTAACAAGTATGTTCCCAACAGAGCGTATTGGAGACAAAAAAAATTCGTCACAAATTTATCATTTTCAATGACGAAATTGTTTTTTCGTCTCTAAGACCCTTTAGCGACGAGGCTTTGGCGACAAAACGGGTGACGAAAAATCTTCGTCGTAATTAGTTTGGGTGACGAAATATATAAATTTTGGGACAAATTTGTTTCGTCTTTAAATCCCAAATTTGTTGTAGTGCATCAACAAAGTACACTAAGGCTCTTTATGCTTTTATGAGGGTGATCGGTGGGTGTCACACATCAACAAAGTACACTAAGGCTCTTTATGAGGGTAATCGGTGGGTGCCACACATCAACAAAGTATCCTAAGGCTCTTTATGAGGGTAATCTGTGGGTGCCACACATCAACAAAGTGCACTAAGGCTCTTTATGCTTTTTGCCTTGGAATGATGTATGTCACGTGACACACACAAGGAAGGGTATATTTGACCACTCAATGTTACCAAACAAAGGAAATAGGATCAACTGGTAAGATATTCCCCCACTAATAGGACTAATCAGAACAATAGAAATAACCTTAGGACCAATCGGTAAAACTGTTTGTCAGATAGGATTTATTGATAAATATCCCTATATTTAAATAGAGTATAGTCAGGAAAAAATAAAAATACAAAAATATATAGATAAGACGAGAGAGAGAGAGAGTGAAGAGAGAGACAAGACGATAGACGAAAGAGTGAAGAGAGAGTCGAGAGACAAGCCAGAGACAACAGAGAAGAGAGACTTACTGGGTCGACTAGAGATGGAGATCGATCGAATGAATCTATTTGATGAACAGGTTCGCACTTTCTCTTCTCTATTTTTCTTCTTCTGATTTGGGATTTAGGTCTCTTCTTCTCCTCTTTCTTCGAATTAGGGATTTTTGTTTTGTCCCCTTGTCATGTTCCGCCGTGTCCTCAACGTGTCCCATACCCAAAAAAAGAAAAAAAATTAAAGGGATACGCCTCGGCTTGTCGCCATGTCCCTGGCGTGTTTTTGACACCGCTATAGCGCCTATTTTGAAGTGTACGTGCTTCATAGTGAGATATTATAATGGAAAATGCTTAATTATTTTTATTTTTGTCAATAGAAAGAAAAGTAATTATAAATGTGAGAAATATTATAGACTACTAGTCTAACAATAATTAGAAAGTCAACAATCATCCAACCTAACGGAGGATTCTATTTACATCCAAAAAAATTATTAAGTACCATGTACACTCTATTAAATTTATAATTATAATTTACTCTCAATACACCCTATGTTTTTTTTCCCTAAATTACTATTCAAGGTGCACCCAAATAATAAACAAATCACAAACCCCAAATTATACGTCTTTCGAAAACTGTTAAACATATTTCTCATTACAGTTATTCCTTTTGTTGACATACAAGGAACAATGACACTAGCAAAGGAAGCTGGTGATGCATGAGAATCACTTAAATCATGGTCATCATCTTTCATAATATATTGCAAAAGTGCATCGTAATGCTGTTCAACCAGCACATGATGTGGCTAAAGCTACCCTATTGCAGCGTAGCTAATTTTGATGTTTTGTTTGAATTTTTACAATATATATATATATATTTGAAGTTTATGTTTCTCAAACAAAAAAGAAAAAGAGAAAAAGAAGAAGAAGATGGTTGTTTGTTGGATGCCATAGGATGCAAAGCGAGATACTTGAGTGAAAATTCATCAACTTCAAAGTCTTGGATGTTGAAAAAATAAATTAGTTTTTATTATTTTGAGAGTTATGTTTTTCATGCATGTAATGGTGATTAGTATGGTGTTTATTTCATAAGTTATGGAGGAATAATAGAGTATAAGTGGTGTTAATGAGATGGTATAAGTGGTGTATTATTAGGTTGAATGTTACAAAGAAATTGTTTAAGTGAGTCATTATGTTAGAATGTTAAGAATTTAGTTATGGAGTATTATATATAGTCTCATAAGGTTGTCATATGAGACATGAGTGAAAAATACAGGAGTTATTTTATTCTTCTTCAATTATCTTTCAAATTTGTCTAAGCGATTGTTGTGCAGCCATTTTTATTTCTAACACTGGATACAACCAGCGAAAAGGACAAAAGTAAATGTTTTTATAATAATGGTGAATTTTGATTGGATGGATTGGAGTTTTAAAGTGAGGAAGAAGATAAAGAGAAAATAATTGAAATTTGGAGAAGAAGATGAAGAGAGTTGAATATGAAAAATACGTATAAGTAGTTTGGGTATACCATGAGGAAAAAATAATATTTTAGTGGATAAATTACACTTACACCCCCTGAGATTTGGGTTTAATACATATCATTCCTTAACGTTTGGGAAATTACATTGACCCCTTTGTCATTGTAATTATTTAAACGGAATTAATGTTGGTATTAAAAAGACATTGAATTCATACACATTCTCTTTTCTTGCTTTACTTTACTTCTTTTTTTTTTTTTCTTTTTTTTCCCCTTTCTTTTGCTTTACTTTTTTTTTTTCCATTGTAATTTCCTCTATTTTTCTATTAGGAATTGTTGGCTTTTATATAAGCAGGGGGTTTGGGAAATGACCCTATTAGCCACAGGGGTGAATTTAATTTCTATAACGCCAGGGAGTGAGATATAATTGAACCAAACCTCAGGGAGAGTAAGTGTAATTTACCCTATTTTATTTTAGAGTTTAATGCGTTGTCCTTGTTAATAAATTTACATTAGGATATAATACGAGAGAATTCTATTATACACACTCTTATACCATATGCACCATTAGTTGCATCATTTTCTTCTTTAGTTACGACCAATTTTCTTCTTCAGTTATGAAATTATTTTGACATATTTGGTTATGACTTTTTTTTTTGTATTTGGTTATGACTATTTATTTATTTATTTATTTATTTTAGTTATGACTCAGAAAGTATGGAATTATAATATTTTATTTTATAATTACCATTAGTAGGTGCATGCATGTGCTGGCAAGCTTGATTGACAGCCAAAGAGAGATCAGGACGAGTGATTGTCAAGTATTGTAAAGCCCCAACAAGAGTACGATAGAGAGACGGATTAGAAAAAGGAAGAGCAGAAGTAGGGGAGAGACCAGGTTTAACGGAAATGGGAGATGGGCAAGGCTTACAATCATCGAGCCCAGCTTTGTGAATGATCTCCTGAGCATATTTTTGTTGAGAAAGGAAATAATGTGTATTAGAGGTTTGAACAGAAATCCCAAGAAAATAAGACAAATGGCCTAACTCTTTCATAGAGAAAGCAAGATGCATGTGAGCAACCAAGGTTTGAAGATGAGAAGGATCACTTCCAGTGAGCAAGATGTCATCAACATAAACCACTAAAATGGTAATGGAATGAGAGGTTTTGTGAATAAAAAGAGAGGAATCACAGTGACTATTATGAAAACCTTGAGAAAGTAAGAAGGTAGAAAAGGTAGAATACCAAGCACATGGGGCTTGTTTAAGCCCATACAAGGCCTTATGAAGCTTACACACATGGGTAGGAGAGGAAGAATCAATAAAACTAGGAGGTTGGGTCATGAAAACCTCTTTTTCAAGCTTACCATGAAGGAAAGCATTGGATATATCCAACTGTTTGAGGGGCTAGTGATTATGTAAGGCAAGGCAAAGAATAATCCGGATTGTAGGAAGCTTGGCTGAACGTCTCTTGAAAATCAATACCTTCCTGTTGAAGGTATCCTTTAGCAACAAGACGAGCCTTATAGCGAGCAATCGAACCATCAGAGTTGCGTTTGATCTTAAAGACCCACTTACACCCAATTTGATTTTTATGAGAAGGCAAGGGAACTAAGAACCAGGTGTGCTGCTTTTGCAAATCTCCAAACTCTTCTTGCATAGCCTTAAACCAAACAGGAGAGGTAAGGGCTGCTTGGTAAGTAGGAGGTTCAGAATCAGTGTATAAAGAAGAAGAGAGACTGAGAGAAGCAGAGGGACTAGAAGATTTAGATCGAGTGATCATAGGATGAACATTTGTAGAAGAAGAAGAAGAAAGAGGTGGAAGGTCAATATGGAGAGAGTGAATAGGATAGGTATGTGTAGTAGATGTAGAAGGTTGAGCTGAGGAAAATACAGCAGCAGAAGGCAACACGGAAGGCACAGCAGCAGAGGGTAAATCGGATGGAAGCAGAGCAGTAGCAGGTGAGAGCACTGGAGACTGAGAATGAGCAGACACAGTAGCAGATGGGAGAACTGGTTGCAGCACTGGAAGCTGAGAAGAAGGAGGCACAACAGTAGAAGGTAGAAGGGAAGCTGGAGACTGAGACAACTGTAAAGGAGATGGTACACCAGATTGAGGCAGAGCAGCAGTAGATGGCAGTGCTGGAAACTGAGATGGAGCAATAGTCAGTGAGGACAGAGTTGGCAACACAGGCAGCTGAGGCTGAGCAGAAGGCTGGGAAAAGAAAGCTGGAACTGGGGCACAAGAAGTAGCTGGTGCACAAGAAGCCTGATGAACAAAAGCTGGTGCACAAGAAGACTGATGAACAGAGGGAGAAGCCCAAAAGAAGGTCTGAATATCTCCAAAGGAGGAAGGCTGAGATAAAGCAGAAACAGAAGAAGAAACAGAAGATAGAGAGAAAGGAAAAATATGCTCATGAAAAATCACATGTCTAGACAAATAAAGTTTACCAGATTTAGGATCAAAACATCGATAGCCCTTAGCAAATGGATGATATCCCAAAAACACACACGACACAGATCGAGGATGCAGTTTAGATGAACTATATGGTTGAAGCCAAGGAAAACATTGACAGCCAAATACTCTAAAGAAAGAATAATCGGGTATAGCATGAAAAAGCACTTCATAAGGAGATTTATTAGCAAGAATAGAAGAAGGCATCCTATTAATAAGAAAAGTAGCAGTAGCAACGGCATCAAACCAAAAATGTAATGGAAGAGAAGCATGATGAATCAATGTAATAGAAGTTTCAATGATGTGTCTATGCTTGCGCTCAGCCACCCCATTTTGAGCGGAGGTGTAAGGACATGAATGTTGATGAACAATCCCATTGTTTAAGAGAAAAGCATGCATTTTATTATTGAAATATTATGTACCACCATCAGTGCGAAGAACTTGAAGAGAAGTAGTGAATTGCTTCTCAACATAAGATTTGAATTCAACAAATTTAGCAAAGACCTCACTTTTGTGAGCTAAAGGATAGAGCCAAGTAAAGCGACTAAAATCATCTACAAAAATCACATAAAACTTGAAGCCAGATGTAGATTTATTAAGAGGACCCCAAACATCACTATGAATCAAAGACAAAGGTTGTTTGACAGTTGAATTTGACAATTGAAATGGCAATCTGTGACTTTTAGAAATGCAACAGTCTGAACAATCAATAGCAGTAGTCTTAGTAGGTTTACAAGAAAATTGCTTTTGTTGAACAGAAAATTTCTGAGAAGAAGGGTGGCCTAATCTATGATGCCACATTTCTACAGAAACAGTCTTATTGGAAGCATGGAAATTAGCTTGAGGCACAGCAGGTGAATGTAGAGAAGATTGAAAATGATATAAGCCATTAGTGTGGGACCCTTGGTGAAGAATTCTCTTCGATTTCTTGTCCTGAATCACAAAAGTGGAAGCATCAAAAATAATGTTGCAGTCATTGTCTTTGGCAAGTTGATGAACTGAGAGAAGATTAGAGGAAATAGCAGGAGAATGCAAGATATGATTGAGACGAAAAGAGAAATGATGAGTAGATAAAATACCTTGACCAGTGTGATGAATAGGAACAGACTGGCCATTACCAACGGTAATACGATCAGTACCTGGATAGGCTTGATAGAGATTGAAATTGTTCAAATCATTGGTCATGTGATCAGTGGCAGCCGAATCCAAATACCAAGGCATAGCAGAGGAAGAGAAGGAAGAGATGGACGGAGGTGGAGAAGAAGAAGAAGCCACAAAAGCTTTAGAATTAGACATAGACTGGGACAAAGATTGACCAGGAGGTTGATATTGTGCATCCAACCAATGCCAGCAATCAAACGCTATGTGACCAAAAACACCACAAATTTGACAAACAGGTCCGTGACGCCCTCGGCCTCTAGAAAAGAATCGACCACGGGATTGAGGAGAAAATCGACCTCCTCTGCCTCCTTTAGAGAAGGAGCGACCTGGTGAACCACGGGAATATCCAGATGAACCAGACTGATTCGAACGGAAGCCGCGAGTAGTAGAGAAAGCAACATTTGGTTGCTCAAGAGGAGATGATTTTTGTGTTTTCAATTCAACATGAATTGCTTCAGAACAAAGCAAGGCACACAATTCATCCATGGATATGCCTTCGGATCGTGCTCGAATTGCAGTCTTGAAGGAGTCATACTCGTCAGGAAGGCCATTCAATGGGATTAACACAAGATCTTCATCTTCAACTATCACAGATGCAAGTGCTAATTGATTTGATAATTCCTTAATCTGAGTCAAATACTCCTCCATGGATGCACCTTTCTTGGACACAGCATTCAACTTATTTTTAAGTTGATGAATATGTGAACGAGAGAGAATGGTGAATCTCTTGATCAAAGCATTCCAAACTTCATAACAGTGTTGAAACTGTACAACAGTGGAATAGATCGGAGAAGATAGAGTTGCCGTAAGACAACTGAGCAAATGTGCATCTATGAGATCCCACTGAACTCGTGTGGGATTAGATACTTCAGATCTAGATGAGTCCTTAATCTGTGCTGGTGGACACGGAATCGATCCATCAACATATCCCAGCAAACCAGTAGCGCGTAACATATTGTGGATTTGGTTTCTCCAAATCAGAAAATTCGAAGCATCAAGCTTTACTGTGACAAATGAGGACAGATTGGAGATGAGAAGTGTCAGATTTTGAGGCAAGATAGTTGAAGAAGACGAAGAAACTGAGACTACAGGAGTTGCACGAGGATCTGCCATATGGAAGCCAAGAATCGAAGCTCGTTGGAGCTTATTCTAGCTCTGATACCATGAAGAAAACAGTAATCTTATTTTCCATTGAATCAATATATGAGCAAAGCTCATATATATATACAAAATACAAGAACTGATTATCTGTAACAAACTAACAAACTCACTAACTGTTCACTACCTGACTAACAGAGTTTCTGTTTACACTTCACTAACTGACTAACAGAGTTTCTGTTACACTTCACTAACTGTCTAACAGATTTGCTGTTACACATGCATCAGTAGAAGGTGCATCAGTAGAAGGTGCTTTAACACTTTCCCTATAATAGGAACTAAAATTTTGGTTAGTCATATTGAATTATTATTTAAGTGCAAATAAAATCACCCAAACTTAACACAACCACCAAGCAAAAACCTAAGCCCAACAACTACTAGCTACATATGACGCCTATGACGAGAAAAAAATAAACACCATCACAAAGGGTTTCAAACTCCTCTTTATAAGATTTGAACCCAAGATTTTACACTATAAAGGGTGCTACACAATCATCAAGCCAAAGGGGAAAAAATTCAATACAACCATGATACCACGTCATCATACATATGTGATATCACCAACTAATAAAATTTCATCATTTACTCACCATGTATAGATTCCAACCCCACCATGATGATATGAAAGTTACATGAGAGTTATGAAAATGACATGGGTAGGTAGCTACATTTGAAAGTTAAAAGGTGTGGGAGTTACATGAAAGTTATGAAAATGACATGGGTGGGTAGCTACATTTAAAAGTTAAAAGGTGTGGGTTCAGTCAACATGTTTAGATTATAATTGGTTAATAATACCATGCTAACCACATGTGTATGATGTCATGATATCATTGTTACATTCCAGTTTTGTTCAGGTTGAAGGCCTTGGTTCAACAAAAGGCTTAATTCATGATAGGAAACTTCAAAGTGAGTTGCTTCGCTTTCCATACCATGGAAAGCAAAGTATAAACTCAACCACGGCACATACTTCTTATACTGCAATAGTGGAGCATTTCTTAAGCAATTTATTCAATATGCCACTTTTTTTGGGTTCAAATTATAGACTTGAAAATATATAAGGAACCTTTTTTTTTTTTCTTTTTTTTCAGAAGGCCTATCATTACCACTTGATCAAACTGCCCTTAGTGATCTTGACCCACAAAGCCCTAACCAAACAAGATGCAAGTTTAGTGTCACAATTGGAGCCAGTACTCCCAAATGTAACTCAACAATATTGGCACCTTGGTATTTTTCATAGTAGTTCGTTGTGGATGTAATTTTCTAGCAATAAGGTTGAGCTATGTTGGTAGCATATCCTGTGGTTGTAATTAGGTTTTGTTGCCAACAATTGCAAATGGTTTTAAAATTTGTTAAAGAATTTGACAAAAAAATATACCCAAACAAGACAGAAAATTTGAAATTAGTGAAATTTTCACCTGAAAACAAAAACATATTCATCAAAATCCCAGAAGTTATATATTCAAAATTTTAACTAAAATTGACAATTTAAGATATTTTTATCAATTAGACCTCTGATTTGGTTAGATTATTTCAAATTCAAATGATACTAGAATTAGATTTCACAAGTCAAAAAGTTCAGATTTAACAAAAGATGGAAATTCCAATGAGAAAATAAATAAATAAATAAGATTTGTATCAGTTTTGTTCAGCACTGATTTGCCGAACAAATTAAAGTGGTTGTGGCATTTTTGGTAGAACATCCTTACGTCATGACCAATTTGTTTAACTTTGGGATGTTTGACAGATTTAGATTGAACAAATACTTTTTGTTTGGTAGATTTTGGAATGGTCATTCCGTAAAGAGCTTAAAGAAATATTTCATTCCAATCTATTTTGACACCATTTTAGTAAACCGAACTCTAGTTATTATCTAACCCCACTGCATCAATTGGACTTTAAATGATGATAAAATCAAAATATTCATAACGAGGAACTGAAAAGATAAAAGAGGTATGGATGGTGCTTCATATTTAGTATGTGTAGATGTGTTCCGACTGAGTAAAATTATCATTTTTCCAGATATAAAAAGAAAGGTTTTGCATGGATAACTACCTTTCTAAACAACCATTATGTCTACAATCACAACAAATTGAACATCAACATATATAATCAAAAGTTCATAACAGCTTACAGGGATTAGTTGACAAATTAGCTGAAATGAAAACATTACCAAACAAATTCTAATGAATGCAGACCGCCAAGCAACACCTTATCGTCCACCATCAAATGGTGAAATGACATGGTTTGCCATGCTATCATAAGCTTTTGAATTGCTGTTACTACTGTTGCCGCCACCATAAGCATCTGAAAGTTGATCTCCAAGCAAGTACTAAGTCTTATCTAAACTTTTGATATCATTTACCCATGGATCTCTCCAGCATTCTCAATCCCTCTAGCTCCAATGCTATTTCCTTTATGGTTAGCCTTTCATCTCCTTTCACTCTTAAGCATCTCTTTGCTAAAATAGCAACTTCCATTAGCTGGTCAACCTTTGCTTCAGTCATCACCTGTTTGTCAACAATTTCAAACAAACGACCTTCTTGCATTGATGAAACAAAATATTTCGTAAATTTCTTTCTGCTTCAGGGCTGTCGAAAGAAAGTGCCTTCTTGCTAGTTAGTAGCTCCACAAGGGCAACCCCAAAGCTGTATACGTCACTCCTTTCAGTCAATTGGCTTGTGTGGAAGTACTCTGGGTCCAAGTAACCCAATGTCCCTTGAACCATTGTGGTTAATTGAGTTTGATCTATGGGGATCAACCTTGAAGCTCCAA
This sequence comes from Camellia japonica, assembly GCA_030407325.1. Taxonomy (NCBI): domain Eukaryota; kingdom Viridiplantae; phylum Streptophyta; class Magnoliopsida; order Ericales; family Theaceae; genus Camellia; species Camellia japonica. Next base: position 131,203,784 of record JAPPVO010000016.1, on the reverse strand, counting down.
AATCGAATACTTTAGCAGCGTAATTCTCGTCTAAAAGTACGTTGGTGGACTTAACATCTCTATGAATGATAGGAGTATAGCAGCAGAGTGCAAATATGAAAGGGCTATTGCAATTTCCATTGCTATCCTTAAACGATTTGCCCATGTTATTGAGGATGTGCCACCTACAATGTGTATGTGGTCATAGAGAGTCCCATTGGTAATAAAATCATAGACTAGTAAAGGAACTTGTGTCTCCAAGCAACACCCTAGGAGCTTCACAACATTCCTATGGTTGACTTGAGAGAGAATTATGACTTAATTAATGAATTGCTCAATCTGGGACTGGACTGGCTCTGATCAGCTACTTTGGACTTCTTAATGGCAACTATAGTGTTATCTGGTAATAGTCCTTTGTAGACTGTTCCTTGGCCTCCTTGGCCCAAATTTCTACTTTCATGGTAGTTGTTTGTTGGTGTCTTAAGGTCCTCAACAGTAAAGATTTTAGTTTGGGACTGGCTCTGATCAGCTACTTTGGACTTCTTAATGGCAGCTATAGTGTTATCTGGTAATATTCCTTTGTAGATTGTTCCTTGGTGCAAAATTCTACTTCCATGTTAGTTGTTTGTTGCCGTCTTAAGGTCCTCAACAGTAAAGATTTTAGCCGACTGGACCGATCCTTCATGTTTGGAAAGTCGTCGTTGTAACATGATGCCACCATTTTTTTGAAAGAACTTCTCTCTCAGATTGATTATATTCCTTTGCCTAAATATCCAATATAGCCAGGAGCTACCAAGAAGTAGCACTGATATACTTATGCTGATGCTTCCAGATATTCAAATGGAAAATATCAATATCCAGAATTCAAGTTTCAACTTGATATGATAAAAGGAAAAAAGGTTACATTTACCTCTCAACTAGGGGTAAATTGTTGCATTTTATATGCAATTTTATAACCAAAGAGGAAGATATATGCATATTTTTTACATGGGAAATTCTATAATGTACACCACAAAAAAAAAAAAAAAGGGTGTATCATATGCCAGTTACGACTTTTTGTATTATTTGTTTATAACTAATTGTGATATTAGTTATTACTAATAGTGGTGTTAGTTATGACTTTGTTATGACCTATTGTGGTTGTTACATTATGACCCAATAGGTTTTTGATTATGTTTCAAGTGGTATTTGGTTATGACCCATCATGTTATTGGTTATAACTTGGTTGAATTATTGTGATGTTAGTTATGACCTATGATACTTGTTATTTTGATTATAACCATAGTAGTTTTTGGTTATGACTCAAGTAGTGTTTGATTATGATCCATTGTAATTTTTTTGGTCGTGACAAAAAGTGGTATTGAAATCCCAACATATCATAACTTGTATATAGTACAAATAGAGGTGTGTATTATAGAAGCTCCCTTTGTGTATATATATATATATATATCTCTTAAATGAGCATTTTGATCATAAGATTGACATACACAACTGGCAACCATTGTTTCATCTTTTTATAACTAAAGGTTGAGATTGAAATAAATTAAAAGATTAAAGAAGTAAAATGTAGTAATTTTTAGTTAAGGGTGTAAACTGATAAAGGCCTATAATTACAAAAAAAAAAAAAAAAAAAAAAAAAAAAAAAAAAACAAAACAAAAAAGAAAAGTAAAAAAGGGAAACTGCAGATTTATCATCTTCGAGTTGTTTATGATCTGTGAATCTATGAGTGGGGGACTATAAACTCTAAACCAAAGATATGGTCAAAATCACAAGCATCCATCGGTTGAACATTCATGAAAATTTAATCTGTTGACAATTTTATGATTAATATAGCATGTGGGTGTCCCTATACCTACCTAGTGCAATGTTAATCAAGGGAAGCCTGTGGTTAGGAACAAGAATTGCACTGCAATGTGATCCATTTTTCTGCCGTCACCTTTATAGCCCTCCAGACAAGAACATTTGTATGTGCCTGGTAAATTCTGGCATGTCATGTTGCAGGGGCTTGAAATAACGCTCTCATTAATATCTGACACAGAGAGAATAAGCTAGTTTGATCTTTGATTTCATATTCAATAATAGATTGAATTATCCATTGCATATATAGAGATCATAGCAGCATCCAGGGGCGGAGGTAGGATTTCTTAATTGGGGGGGCAAATTAATGTTATAAATGTGGACTAAATAATAAATAAATAAATAAAGATCCACTAGCTATAACCATTTATGAAGCAACAAAGATTAAAATTCTTTATATATAAACACCATGATATAACAAAAAGTGTGTTACAAAATGACTATATCTTGTCTCCTTTACTGTAAACCTAACAAAAAGGCACATAATTTCCTATCAAAGTTGTGCTTGGCGATGCTTCAGAGAATAGAAATCATCTATAATCATTTCTGAGCTAAAATTTTCTGCGATTTCTTTCTCAATGTAAACAACCAAACAATCTGTAAGAAATTCATCTTCCATTTTGTTGAGAAGGCTAGTTTTTACAATATTCATTGCTGAAAATGCCCTTTCTGTAGTAGCGGTTGAAACAGGAAGTGTCAATATGAGAAGAATCAATCTATGAACCAAATGGTAAGTTTTTGACTTTCCCGTTTCAACTAACCCCCGGCATAGTTTAGAAATTGTGGAGAGATTTTGTAAATCTGGATGATGAGGCACATCAAGCTCAAAGTGTTGCAACTGAAATTTCAAATGAATTCTTTCTTGCTCTGTGAAATCTTAAGGATAGAATTTCTCAACAAGAGTGCAAATATCATCAATTTTTAATGAATTATATGCACTCTTAGGATCCAAACTTGAGCTAAGATTAAGGAGCTCCATTGCTTGCTCACTAAACCGATGATTTAGTTCTTGTAACTGAGAGTCGATTGCAACAGTAAAGATATCTATTCAATAGTGATGCTCGATTGTTATGTGATTTTGTTGATTACGAGGTGGACCTCGACTCGCACTGTATCGAGCACTCATGTCAGGTATTTCAATCTCATATCGTTCACAAAATAATTTTACTTTCCCAACGAGACTGTCCCAACCATCTTCTCTCAACTTTTGAATAAGTGCTTTTGTAGTTACAACTAAATGCATAGCATTTGAGATGTCTTGGGTTTTTTGCTACAAAGCTTGACAAAGAATATCAGCTCTACCCATAATTTCCCTCATTAAATGCATAATAAAAACAAACTCAAAGGATGAAATCATATCATACGCTGCATCGGCATCCCCACGTTGAGAATAAGTGGATCCATCCTTGACTATGTTTTTAAGAACTGTACAAGTTGCCCCAAACATTTTTATTAAACTACATATTGATTTAAAATGTGAGCTCCATCTAGTATCTCCAGCTTGTTGCAAAGTGCCAATTTGATTTGCCCCTCTTCCAGTCTCAAGTTCATCAATGGAAATCAAGTGTGCAATTTCCGTAGCTTGAGCTTCATGTAGTTCATCATTATGCTTGCAAGATGCACCAACAATATTAACAATGAAAGTTAACTTAGAAAAGAACTTATGAACTGGGATTACCTCTCTTGATGCCGCAACTAGTGCTAATTGTAGTCGATGAGCCCAACAATGTACATAATATGCATAGGGACATTCATTTAGAAATAAAGCCTGTAATCCATTCCACTCGCCACGCATATTACTAGCACCATCATATCCTTGTCCACGAATGTTTTGAACATCAAGACTATTTCTACAAAGGACATTAGCTATTTCCAACTTAAGAGTCAAGGAAGTAGTATCTTTAACAAGTACAAGATCGAAGAAACGCTCCCTTACAAAACCATCTTGGTCAACAAATCTCAAAACAATAGCCATTTGCTCCTTTTTGGACTCATCTCGAGCTTCATCTACAATTATGCAAAACTTCGAATCCCCAAGTTCTTCACGAATCTTATTTCGCACCATACTTGATAAAATATGTAAGATTTCTTTTTAGACGGTTGGCGAAGTATATTTGGCATTTTTAGGGGCATTCAAGACAACATCAGCAACTTTTTCATTGTATGTGGCTAAAAACTTTATCAACTCAAGAAAGTTACCTCAATTTTTTGAATTGAGACATTCGTCATGACCTCTAAAAGCACAACCTTGAGAAGTTAGCCAACGAACACTGTCTATTGACACCTTTAGTCGCAAACGATTATTCATAATCTGTTCAGAAGATTGCCTATCCATAACCTTATCAATATGTTGGGATTGCTTCATCAAAATATCACAACATTTCACGGCATTATTATGAGTTGAACACGGATCCTTACCCATATGACATAGAAAGGCACAATTAATTCCATCATTCACTTTCTTCCAATTTCGAAATCTGTCAATAGTGAATGCATTAGCTCCAAGCCGACCAGTTGGTTTTTTACTAAAAAGATAGCATGGTAGGCAATATGCAGCATCTTTTGAAGGAGAGTACTCTAACCAATGAAATATATTGAACCAAGATGATTGAAATCGACGAGGATGATTTATAGACCCAGACGGAGGATATTTTGAAAGAAGAAACTGATATGGTCCTGCCTTGATATAAGCCCTTCGACTTTCATCTTGTTGATTAGTTGGATAATCCCATATTTGAGGACGTATCCCAGGATCACGCTCTAAGGAAGAAGTGTCTACATCTTGACATTCAACTCGTGGATTTTTTGAAGGATGTTGATCAGGAATTGAAGTCTCAATATTAGAGTTCAAGTTAGGCACATCAGATGTTGAATTATCAACACTCTTTCTTTTAAAGAATGTATCAATTGTTTTTAGCTTCCCCATGACATGAACACATTTAAGCTTCTGATAACCTGAAAATTTTATTTATACATTATTTTTTTTATGAATCTAAACTTTTGATAACTTCAAATTTTATTTATATTACAAGCACATATCATCTTTAACAATATACAAAACATTAAATAAATTCAAACATAAAATATATAATTTATATAAACAGATTAAAATTAACAAACATAAAAACAGGGAGACTTACCTTCTATTGAGAAAAAAGGAGAAATACTGATGATAGTGATAAGTGAGAACATGCCCAAAAGCTGGGAGTCATCTTCTCTACTAATCATAAGGAAAAAACCAAAATAAAAATGAATATCTCATTCTCTATTTATTAACTAAATATTTTAATTTTAAAATAAATTAATAAAAACAAAGTGAGTTCATGAGTTATTGAATGTTACCTTTCTTTGTCAATTGTTTTCTAAAAGGTGGGTTTTGCCATTAAGAGTTATTGGTTCTCCTAGTTCATAGCAGAAAAAAGAAGAAGAGAAAACCCTTTCAAATGAGAGCTCTATTTTTTTATTTTATTTTTTTTGAACTGCTCTAATCTGAGATGTTTTCTTGTTTGTTAAAGCTCCAAACTTCCTCTACAAGCTTGACATCCCATCCCACCACGTGACTCACTTGTGAGTTGTAACTTGTATCACATGACTTTTATTTGCTTTGTAGTTTTTTTTATTCACAGATATTTGTTTGTATCATTGGATGAGGTGGGGCCCAATCTTTGAAATGGGAGGGAAAGAAGACCAGAGGTGAATACAAGCAAGGGGGGTCACTGTTAAGAGATTACATAAAAAATATATATTTAACATATATATATGTATGATTTTTGTTGACTTTGCAGGGGTTTTAACATATATATATGTATGATTTTTGTTGACTTTGCAGGGGCCAAGGACAAAACACACCCCCCCCCCCCGGCAGCATCAATGTTAGAAAGCAAGAAATTGAAAGCATTCTTACAGTAGTTGTGGTTGTCGAAGATAAGGGTTCCCTTCATATCCCTGGGAGCAATTGCAGTGATACCCAGGACCATTGTCGAAGACATAACAGTCGCTATTAGCCTTGCAAGCATAACTTGTTAGATTGTTTTTGGCTTCAGCACATGTTTGGTCCCCTACAGACCAATCAAGCACCATGGGAAACATTGTTCTGTTCTGTAAGTTTGCAAGATTTAAAGAAGAGAAGTTGTAAGCAGCTTCCTCAACTATGAAAGCGTAGCTGCACGGATTAAAGTTCCATAGTTGTCATAGGTTCTGACACTGACGTAGAAATTCCCACTCCTTGGGAATACTCGTCTGACAGCACCCAATGCCAGAGCAAGAGCTGTTGATTACATTGTTGATGTTGTCGCATAGTGACAAGCACCTCGTGTCATACTTTTGTTCCTGGGAGCCTGAGATAACTGCATTGGAGTCGCACCCAACAGCCGTGAACTTGTTTCGGGTATTTGAGATGGGAAATTTGGCCAATCTGATCCAGTGGTCATAATTGTATTCCGAAACACCCTTCACTGAAGCAATCATACGCTCTGGTGGATGATATGCGCAACTGACCAGAAAGATATATACCCGTGCCGTATGTGGTACTTGCTGTTAGAAACAGCTTGGGAGGGAGTCATAGTGGGTGTCATTACAAGTAACCAGAAAATTTTTTTTTTCTATGTAGCATTCTTTACTAGTTCCAAATGGGTATGGGATACTGATGTTACCACAATGATCTTGGCAACTAGGCAAGGATTGAGAAGCAAAAGCTGCTCCTAGAAGAACTGATGCCAAATTAAGATGAAGAAAAATCATAGGTAAATTATTGTACATGGGTAGAGTTTTTCAGGCATTAGATTGTTTTGTGGTGGTAAATCATTTTAGGCTGGGGATGGCTATCTGTATGGAAAAAATTAACCTCTGTAAAGTCACAAACGGAAACGGTGGAAAATAAATGTGTGGGTTAATTATATTTTGTGAGTGTTTGGGAAGTTGTTATTTTAGTATGTTATTTTAATTTTTGATTATTTTAATAGGTTAAAATTTTTGTGTTTGTGAAAATAGTTAGATTTTTTTATAGTTGGATGTAATGTTTGTAAGAGAAAAAAATAAAATGATTATGAATTTGATATGACATTTTGTCTTATTAACTATTTTAGCCGATTTTATCTTTTTGTGAATTTTAATAAAAAATAGCCCAAACCCAGTGTCAGTTTAGTTTCCAATTTTTGAATTGTGTCAATTTGGTTTCAATGTATAAAAGTGTTTCAATTTGATTTCAATATTTAAATTGTGTCAATATGACCATTAATACATAAATTTTTTTAACTTTGTTTCATTTAATGGCTCTAAAAACTTTTTTCAACTTAGTCCCCTAAATATATTTCAATTTAGTCCATAATATTTCATTCTCATATAACAAAGTTAACATTCTCATATTCACTCAAAAAAGTTTAACTTTCTCATATAATGTGCCTGTTTAGTACAGCTTAAAAGCTGCTTATTTCAGCTTTTAGTTTAATTTAAGCTATTTTGATATGTTTGGTTTAGCTTATAGCTTTTTGGAAGTCAGAAATCAGCTTATTCTTTAAGTGGGATAGGAGATGCTTAATTTATAAGTCAGAAATCAGCTTATGTTCATAGTTATAAGCTATAAACTGTTTAGGCATAAATTATAAGTACTTTCCCACAGCTCTACCAAACAGGGCCAATGTAATATAATATAAAGTTCTCAAAATTTTTGGACGGTTCTGCACCCTGCTGGTCCCCTACCCCATGGTTGCTATACTGTCCACAAAGTCTAAAAGAAATCATCATTACAAAAAATTAAGATTTGAGAGGCTAAAATTTAGGGACAAAATTATTTTAAGATATTTACGTGTAGGTCTTAATAAGTAGATTTATTATCTAATAAGTCTTACGTGTCACGCCCCACTTTTTATTACTCGAAGTCATTACCAAGTTCCTTAACTTAATTCAATTTCGGAGATAACATGCGGAAATAAACTTGTATGTTCAATAAAAGTAATGAACAACAACTCTCTCATTCGAATGAAAATTAAATACAACATGAGCATCCTTAAATAAATTGCCCTCAGGCTTACAACATTAAATAATCAAATGAAGGGTGTAACCCTTTTACACATATGGCATTCCGCCAACAACAAAGAGGCCCCGTGGCCAACAAATAAGCAGATCCAAATCTTGTAGCACATCCTGCTGAACACCTGAAAAAAGATTCAACAACGTGGGATGAACATATAGTCTAGTAGGGATCTCAACATGATCCTCAACAATAACAACATTACAGATAGCTATGATCATGAACACTCATTCTCATACTAGAATAATAATGTGACAGTTTACACAAAATATATATATATATATATATATAAACTTTTCTCGAAAACAACTATTTCATTCAACGCTATAAGCGATTCATCTTTCCTTTTTCCTTTCATTAACCCCCGTTTCCAATCTTTTATAACATTAACAATTACTTAGGAAAATAGATTCACTAAGCCCATTACTCTCTTCCATTTTCCACACATACAATAGATGTGCCTTTTCAAAACATATTTCTAAAATGTTTGATTTTCTTTACAATTCCAAAAGACAAAAGCCATTTCGGTTCAATCCCAAATCTATCATAACTATACATACATACCTTTATAAAGGGAGATAACAACTCAACTACATGCATGAGATAAACTAATGAGGCAACTCGGGCCTCCAAGACTGTAACCAACACAATCCACAATGTTCCCAGATACATTGAAACAATAACAACAAAACTTTGCTCTACTAGCTAGGTGCGTAGTAAGCCAAAGATACACTTCTCACAACAACATACCATTTTACCAGGCGCTAGCTGGAAGGGTGTGGTACCTTAGATTATCAGCGCATACAGTTCTCCAGGCGCTAGCTGGAAGATAACGGTACCTCTGATTATCAGCGCATGATATCACACCAACAACCACAATACCACAAGGCATAACCAACATGTGTAAAACAAACACATGAACCATCAGGACACAAACAATGTGTTAAGATATATGAACACCTAGGTGTGTGGAGTCCATCTCCTATCTTCTCACACACACTAGAGTACAACCCCTCTCTCCTCCCTAACAAGTATACATATATAATGTATCTCAACATTTCATCACATACGATGTTCAATCAACAATGGTGTAATTTATACACGACAATTCAACGCAACCGTGTCATCCTCCACCGATGACCAGGGACAAAACCTCTAGATGCAGGTATTTAGTACATCTATTAAAAGACTCAGTTATCAAGAGATCACAAACCCAACAACAACATTGACATGGTAGTTAAAGATACAACCCCCACATGTGTGTATTCAACACTCAAATTACAACATTCCGATTCTCATACCTTTTGTTTTCACAAATTCAATTCCATGGACAATAAGGTCATAACTCATCTTAATCTACTACATTCTTTTCAAAGCCATTCCGATTTAATTATGCAAATTAAGTCATAATCATTAAATTAGGGTTTTCCTCCCTCTTTCTCCATATTGACCAAAAAGGCCCAATTATCAACAACAAACAACAATAATCACATTTAAGACCCAAAATACATAAGTATTTGCCCAATGATCAAAACCCTTTTATTAATTTATTAAATCAAATAAAATTAGGGTTTCCTCTCCTTTCAACAATGACATGCTAATTAACACTCCAATTAGCCTAAACCACAACTAATGATAATAAACCCATAACCAACACCCAACCCAAGGTCCAACCTTATGATTTTCAACAAATCCAACATGATATAATTTTCATGCAATACAAAATACTACCACATGTCTATCTATAGATGGAGTATTGAAAAAGAACAAGGAGAATCCCTACCCCAAATGGAGAACTCAAATGGAGAAGATGACCCGAAATCAAAGTGCTCCAAATCCACTATTCCTCAGATTAGAACGAAGCCCAAGCCACCCTCTATCTTTCTTACAAAGAGCCTAGGATGGATTCACACTAGAAGGAGATGAAAACCTAGAGAGAAGATGAGTTTAAAGAGAGAGAGAGAGAGTCGGTTCTAGGGTTTCAAAAATAAAAGGGGATGAAAAAGTGATCTTTTCCCCGCTGCTGCCTACTGATATATAACAGGCTCGCTCGAGCGAAGACTTGGTCGCTCGAGCGACCAGACACAGAAAACTCTCGCTCGAGCCAAGAAAATCTCGCTCGAGCCAAGAAATGCTGCTCTCAGGTCTAGAACTAGACACAATCGCTCGCTCGAGCGAAGACACTCTGGCTCGAGCCACCAGGAACAAAACTCCATTCTCTCGCTCGAGCGACCAAACCCTGGCTCGAGCGAAGGACCAAAATAAAGAGCTCGCTCGAGCGACCAACTTCTCGCTCGAGCGAAGGTCCAAAATTCTGGGCAGCAACCTAAGGCTCCCAAACACAACCAACCTGGAACGAACAGGTCCAAAGCATTCTATAACTCAAATTTAAAGAATTGAAGGATAGAAACAAGCTCAAAACAATAACCGGCATCCACGGAACTAAGTCCGGATACAACAACCAAAGGAGAAAGAACCAGGATCGCTATAACCTTCCCCCCTTAAAGAATTTCGTCCCCGAAATTAAGGATGCGCCAAAACACAAGGCCAACTGATCACACAACACCAACACCCCAGTACTAGAAGAGAAACCGCTCTCACTACAAATCGTCAACCCACTCTTACCAAGGAAGAGACTCACTAAGGGAACACGTTCCCAAAAGACAGCACTTAGGGACGAAGGCCTCAACAAACCAAACCTTTCCCCGAAACAAAACAACAACCAACTAGTGATTCAAGCCAAGTCACTACTCAACAACAAAATCCCCAAAAGGCTAACCAAAGCAAATCTTTTGAGTAAAAAAAATAAGAAAACACTTTCTTGTTCAAGAGACATTACTCAAGGATAGTCAAATTTTCAATGTTAACATTCCAAAATAAATCTTTCTTTTTCCATGCGAAACTCAAAAGTTTTGTAAATATTTTTCACAAATACGGTGTTATCCAAAACACAAAATCATCCACAGTTTATTTACCAAAAAGATTCATTTGGAATTCCTCAAAACCCTTGAATTAAATCAATTTCTCAACAACACCCTTAGGTGGCCCAAACACTAGGAAAAATTTTGTTTTCCATTTCTTTCCAAAATAAAACTATCAACAACCCTCACGCACACAGTGATGCCACAACCAACACAGAACATAATATTTCTATAATGATAGTTAATAGAAATAACAACAATACTATCAACACATATGGCATAAGAAATTCATGGTTTTTCAAATTTCATTCCGCCTACTTTTACTTAACCAATTTAATAACATACACCTGGCTCAGGACCTGGTCAAACAATTAAATGAGATAGTAACTCATATAAAACATTTTTCACTTCACAATAGATAAGCATATGAGCTATATCAATCTTTCAATAGATACACATTTTGGTGCTGTATCATCGGAGTCCATCCCCTATCTCCTCCCAAACAATATACATACACATAATGTATAAAAAAAAAATCCAATCATTCACAATGATAATTCAATACACATAATTGCTGTATTATAATAACCGTCATATTCAATGACACAATCCGGATGATTAGTTTCAGTTTTCTCTAATCAACACACAAAGTCTACAACAAACGAGACTAACTTCAAGGCGACCGATGTCCGCCCAAAACACAATACCAACAAGCTGACTAATCAACTCAATAAACTCCACACTCAGTAATCCACACACTGATGTGCCACTCAAATTACTAACCCCAAACACAGAGTTCTCTACATAAACCCCAAATTTTGGAATCTCACCAGACCTTCTAAAATTTAACCGCATAAACACTGTGTCTAAGGGTATCACCATTTCCCTCCCCATGGCTACATAGTAAGCCTGCTTATCTCATCGATCCAAGACCGACATAGTCAACCTCAATCACAACAACCCAATCACGAAGGACGATTTTGACCAACGCTATTCTCGTTACTCTAGAACACAAACTGTTTTTCCTCTAAAGAATGCTGCCTGCATCCACTCGCAAACCATACCCCACAATTGATAACCAATCACAATACGAACACTACCCCTATACAACCGATAGGGTCACCGCGGACTCACTAACTAGCAAGGCCCAAAACACGAACCAACATACAGGTACCATTCCCGCTAACCCGAGGTACAAATCTCACATAACCTTGCTAATACCACGCAACTCTCGAAACCATCACATCTAACACATTCACCCACGGATTCCAATTCTCAACAAATAATCTCTAAAAGTGAACAAGGCCCACAGGCCGTCACAAGACTATCTCAATATACAGTACCAAGCAAGCAACAACACTAGGATCATTGATTCCATTAACAACTTCTCAATACATAAAATAGAGGGTTCGAAATTCCATACATACTCCCCAACACATGAGGATTAAACAAACAATATTATACAAACATATGCGATACATAAACATGGTGCCTCAGCATCCAACAATACACCGGTCAACAACAAAATCAATAAACATGATAAACCACCGGCCAACATTACAAAAAGTCCCTCTCCAGGGTAACACTATAGGGCTAACTAATAAGTCGCCCCTCGCGAGGCTCCCGAAGCCTGACCTGCCCATTTCTGGTACCGATAACGTCCCGACTGGACGGGTACGACTGAGTCTGACTAGGTTTTGAAACACCCGAAGAATTTTCACGCATAAAGCAAAAACGTCTACCATGGCCCAGCTGACCACAAACAAAACAACCACCAGACCCTCTACTCTGAGACTGGTCTGAAACCTGAACCTCCCCGGACCTCCCAACCGAAGTGTCCGAAACCCCTGGCGAAGAAAAGAACCAACCCCTGACTGAGCATGTTTCCGCCTCCACCCCTTACTGAGCCTAGAGTGCTTAGGAACCGTAGTACTTACCGAGATGGTCTCTTCCTTAACCCCATCATCACTCACAACCATGGCCTTCACATGGGCCGCTGCCTCGACTAAATTATAATAATCCTTCAAAAAGGATCCAGCTACCTTCTCCTGAATATCGAAACACAACCGTTTCTCAAACTCAAAGCAACAACGCTCCTCTGTTGCCACCAACTCTGGAGTGAACCTCGACAAACTAGCAAACCGCATCTCAAACTGTGCCACAGGAGTATCATCCTGACGCAACTCCAAAAACTGATCCCTCAACCTTTCCCGAGCAGAAGGAGGGAAATACTTGGCCCAAAAGGCCTCGGTAAAAGCAACCCACGTGCTACCTACATTATTCTTAGCATACTTCCACCAATAACTCGCATCACCCTTCAACTGAAAAGTCGCCAAAGAGACCCTCAACTCCTCATCTTCGACTCTGAGCATATCAAGAGTCTTGGTAATCTGCTCTAACCAACTCTCTGCCTCCAACGGTTTAGCCTCCCCCACAAACTTTGGTGGGCCGGAACGGAAAAACTCCTTAGTAAGTTTGAGAGCATGCCCGCTGCCGCCCTCAGTGCGAGCTAGGGCGTCTTGTACTGCTCTCACAATCTCACGTGCGACATCCTCGCCGACAGCCGATGCTGCAACGGCGGGTGCTAAAGGAACTGCTGTGCCCCTACCGACACTTCTACTATTCAACCGTCCTCTACTCCCTCGTGTAGACATCCTATAAAGCACAAAAGTAAATTACACTTAGTGCATAACACAATAGCCTTCTCCGAGGCACACTCTACCACCAATAGGTCACAATACACACTTAGTCTCAAAATTAACATCTCTATTGCATATAAACATCTAAACATGTAAATACATAATCGAATCAAGTCCACAAAGATAGCCACTCATCCCGAAACTCCCAAGGAATTCCTATCCGAAACCACGTTGATCAGGCGCGTTTCCAAAAGGACCTCAAAGCAAGTTCACCGGTTATGAATACTATCCAGGAGACTGAATCCCGTACTCACATAAATGCAACACACAAGTCCTAACTTTCATGATATCTATATGTAACGTCCTCACTATACGTAGTAAACCCACTGTGATAAAAATCACTTCCCACGAGCTCAAGGTATTCAAACGCGGTAGCTCTGATACCAAGTTGTCACGCCCCACTTTTTATTACTCGAAGTCATTACCAAGTTCCTTAACTTAATTCAATTTCGGAGATAACATGCGGAAATAAACTTGTATGTTCAATAAAAGTAATGAACAACAACTCTCTCATTCGAATGAAAATTAAATACAACATGAGCATCCTTAAATAAATTGCCCTCAGGCTTACAACATTAAATAATCAAATGAAGGGTGTAACCCTTTTACACATATGGCATTCCGCCAACAACAAAGAGGCCCCGTGGCCAACAAATAAGAAGATCCAAATCTTGTAGCACATCCTGCTGAACACCTAAAAAAAGATTCAACAACGTGGGATGAACATATAGTCCAGTAGGGATCTCAACATGATCCTCAACAATAACAACATTACAGATAGCTATGATCATGAACACTCATTCTCATACTAGAATAATAATGTGACAGTTTACACAAAATATATATATATATATATATAAAACTTTTCTCGAAAACAACTATTTCATTCAACGCTATAAGCGATTCATCTTTCCTTTTTCCTTTCATTAACCCCCGTTTCCAATCTTTTATAACATTAACAATTACTTAGGAAAATAGATTCACTAAGCCCATTACTCTCTTCCATTTTCCACACATACAACAGATGTGCCTTTTCAAAACATATTTCTAAAATGTTTGATTTTCTTTACACTTCCAAAAGACAAAAGCCATTTCGGTTCAATCCCAAATCTATCATAACTATACATACATACCTTTATAAAGGGAGATAACAACTCAACTACATGCATGAGATAAACTAATGAGGCAACTCGGCCCTCCAAGACTGTAACCAACACAATCCACAATGTTCCCAGATACACTGAAACAATAACAACAAAACTTTGCTCTACTAGCTAGGTGCGTAGTAAGCCAAAGATACACTTCTCACAACAACATACCATTTTACCAGGCGCTAGCTGGAAGGGTGTGGTACCTTAGATTATCAGCGCATACAGTTCTCCAGGCGCTAGCTGGAAGATAACGGTACCTCTGATTATCAGCGCATGATATCACACCAACAACCACAATACCACAAGGCATAACCAACATGTGTAAAACAAACACATGAACCATCAGGACACAAACAATGTGTTAAGATATATGAACACCTAGGTGTGTGGAGTCCATCCCCTATCTTCTCACACACACTGGAGTACAACCCCTCTCTCCTCCCTAACAAGTATACATATATAATGTATCTCAACATTTCATCACATACGATGTTCAATCAACAATGGTGTAATTTATACACGACAATTCAACGCAACCGTGTCATCCTCCACCGATGACCAAGGACAAAACCTCTAGATGCAGGTATTTAGTACATCTATTAAAAGACTCAGTTATCATGAGATCACAAACCCAACAACAACATTGACATGGTAGTTAAAGATACAACCCCCACATGTGTGTATTCAACACTCAAATTACAACATTCTGATTCTCATACCTTTTGTTTTCACAAATTCAATTCCATGGACAATAAGGTCATAACTCATCTTAATCTACTACATTCTTTTCAAAGCCATTCCGATTTAATTATGCAAATTAAGTCATAATCATTAAATTAGGGTTTTCCTCCCTCTTTCTCAATATTGACCTAAAAGGTTCAATTAGCAACAACAAACAACAATGATCACAATTAAGACCCAAAATACATAAGTATTTGCCCAATGATCAAGACCCCTCTATTAATTTATTAAATCAAATAAAATTAGGGTTTCCTCTCCTTTCAACAATAACATGCTAATTAACACTCCAATTAGCCTAAACCACAACTAATGATAATAAACCCATAACCAACAACCAACCCAAGGTCCAACCTCATGATTTTCAATAAATCCAACATGATATAATTTTCATGCAATACAAAAACTACCACATGACTATCTATAGATGGAGTATTGAAAAAGAACAAGGAGAATCCCTACCTCAAATGGAGAACTCAAATGGAGAAGATGACCCGAAATCAAAGTGCTCCAAATCCACTATTCCTCAGATTAGAACGAAGCCCAAGCCACCCTCTATCTTTCTTACAAAGAGCCTAGGATGGATTCACACTAGAAGGAGATGAAATCGTAGAGAGAAGATGAGTTTAGAGAGAGAGAGAGTCGGTTCTAGGGTTTCAAAAATAAAAGGGGATGAAAAAGTGATCTTTTCCCCGCTGCTGCCTACTGATATATAACAGGCTCGCTCGAGCGAAGACTTGGTCGCTCGAGCGACCAGACACAAAAAACTCTCGCTCGAGCCAAGAAAATCTCGCTCGAGCCAAGAAATGCTGCTCTCAGGTCTAGAACTAGACGCAATCGCTCGCTCGAGCGAAGACACTCTGGCTCGAGCCACCAGGAACAAAACTCCATTCTCTCGCTCGAGCGACCAAACCCTAGCTCGAGCGAAGGACCAAAACAAAGAGCTCGCTCGAGCGACCAACTTCTCGCTCGAGCGAAGGTCCAAAATTCTGGGCAGCAACCTAAGGCTCCCAAACACAACCAACCTGGAACGAACAGGTCCAAAGCATTCTATAACTCAAATTTAAAGAATTGAAGGATAGAAACAAGCTCAAAACAATAACCGGCATCCACGGAACTAAGTCCGGATACAACAACCAAAGGAGAAAGAACCGGGATCGCTATATTACGGAAAAAATTTATCGTAAAAAAATTCACTAATTGTAAATTTTAGCAATAATTTATAAAAATTATGATAAAAATGTCACTAATTGTTAATTTTTAGCGACGTATGTAAAAAATTGTTACAAAAATTATTTTTAGTGACAATTTTACTAAGACTTATTTTCAATAGGACTTGATGCAAATTAAGTCCAATTATTAAGACCTATTGGTATTTTATCTAATTATTTTTTAGGGACCAAATATTTTTGTTGCGAAAAGTGTCGTCATTATATTTTTAGCAACGAAAATTAAACTTTAGCGATGAATTATTATCTTTTTGAGACCAACTTTTTTATCTAAAAAAATAAACCATTTTGAGACTAAATTATGTTGTCCCTAAAAGTGTATTTCTTAGTGACATTTTCAAAATTTTGTCGCTAAAAGCCTTAATTTTTTATTTTTCAGGACGATCTTTTAGTAACTATCCTTACGACCATAAAAATTATTCCCTAAATATCTTTTGGAACAAAATTTTCACTTTTAGAGAAAAAAATTTAGTCTCTAAAGCTGTTATATGTTGTAGTGCATGCATGTTAAATTGTGGAGTTTTTTTTTTTTTAAATAAAATTATTTATGAAAATAACTCACTTCTAAAACTATTTATCAAATTAACCGCATTTATATCATAGGTTCAAGTTCCATTTTCATCTTGAAATCGCAACTTGAACTTACGATTTCATATTTCCCTTTGGTAAATTGCTGACATGTCCGCATATCGTTGACATGGTATAAAGAAATCACATCTTGAAGTTGCAAGATTTTGAAGTTCAATCACTACAACAAACTTCTACGACGTGCAACGTAACGTCATATTATGGCTAGTTATGAAAAGTTATTCACTTTCAATAGCATGCCATAGTACACCATTAAAAACTATTTAACAGCAGATCTTGTGCGTCGTTTTTACTTTTTCTACGACTACTTTTGCACGCCATTAATTGGTGGGACAAATAACAACATTGATTGCGCACCGTAGAATATGTAATACGACGACTTGCTTAGCCTGCCGTAGATAAGTAGAACATACCACCGCGTTCGTAAAATGCTGTGGAATATGCCATATAATGGCCTAGTTTGCTTGCTGTAGAATGTGCATTATTTTATTTTTTTATTTTTTAATTCAGCATGTTCTATTTTGACCTGTTTTGTACAATCTAACAAACATTACAAAATATCAATTAACCACCAAAATATTGTTTCAAGCATAAAAAATAAACTACATTCATAAATTATGAACATTGAACAATTTTCAATACATTCCAAACATCCAAAAATTAACCGTAAGTTCAAAACCATCCAAAAAGACTATCCTTAAGTTCTAAATTATCCAAAAAGTTAAAAACCATCCAAAACTGTATTATATATAAGTTTGTAAACAAAATCTAAAACTATTCAAAGATTATAGAAATCTATTCATCGAAGTCCTCAAAAATTAGCCATCACCATCATCATCGTCACAGCTACTATTGGGTTCATACCCATCATCTGAACCATCTGTTAGGCAAATGCACCTTACATGTTACAATTCTGAGGATTTCAAGTTGACATTAGTCAGGATTTCTAGCCAATTCCTGTCACTGAAGTTAACAGCCTTTTGATGGTGAGCATGAGTATGAACAGTTTTGGATTTGGATAGTCAATTTTGGATGTATCATGTTAGAACAGCCTTTTCTACACAAAGGATACATCCAAAATTCTAGTCTCTGGATAGAGAGCAGGTGAGGTGAGGTTTAGAGTTTCATGGCCTTCCTTTCACTGCCCAATCATTTAGATTCCCACATGCCACAAACACACACACACACACACACACACACACAGATGAAAGGCAAACTAACAAAATAAGTGTAATGAAAAGATATAATGCTAAAGATTATTGTGACTTTAAATAGTGTGATGCATGTCAGAGCTTCTAATTCCATAGATAAATATTCTTCTTCCCACTTTCTTTATCCATTCTTGGTTCACCAACACAAAAGGCAATCTAGAAATTTCTCAATTGTCACTCAGTACCATATTGAAATGAATGGGAAGCAAAAAGTTTTGCAGAAAAAAGTATTACCTTAATTACTCGGTGGACAATAGGAATTTCACGTCCCTACACAATAATAAGGAAAAGTTCCATTAGCAACACAGATTAAGGTAAAAAAATAATCAATGTGAATAGACTTGTAATGAGTGAGATAATCACCTAAAACAATAGAACACACTCATACATCACACTACATGCAATGCATGCAGAAAAGGTATCAACGAAAAATTGACTATCCAAATCCACCTAATATTTATAAGAATATAACTATAATGTAATTCACACATCACTTATGTCATTTAGCTAAATTTCTTCACTTTAAACAAGTCATTAAATAAAAAAAGAAAAAAATAAAAAATTGGCTTCCAGGTAAATGCATACTATACTGATGTAGGTCTTTTAAAAAATGAGCCAAAAAGATGATACAGAACTGAAATAAAAAATCAAAAGGAAAGATTCTTTTATAAAAAACCAAAAATAAAAATAAAACTCTCTTGCTCATTTGCTTGTCAATCATAGATAACAAGATTGTTTTTGAGGAACTGGCAACCAGTGAATAGGTCTATTGTTTAAACAGATTATTTTTTCTGCAAATCATATTGTTAAGAAATCTAGTTAATTTAGTGCAAGCATTGCTCAGGTAGTCTAAGGAAACTCATCATACAAAAAAATAGTAACCCAGTACAAGATAGAGACTACTAAAATTTAAGACAGCTGTATGTTTACCAGCATGTAACTCCAAAACCAAATTAGATAAGATACTGAATTTAGATATTTAAATCCATCAAAATAAGTTGACTAAAAAAAAACAGATTATGCTACATATAGAAGCCAAAATAAAATTTAGAATATCCAAAATGAAGGAAATGAAATAACCAAGAGCTATTAAATAGTATATCAATAGCAGCCTAGAAATAAGGAACCAACATCAACATTAAACATGACAATTTCTCCTGCACGAATATGATCCTTGCTCATATGCAAGAACAAAATGTCACCCTGCAAAAGAAATAGAATAAAAGGTTAGCCAATCACACAGAAGAAAAGCAGACTGAAGTTTCGACATATGAAGTTAGCAAAAGTAACTTAGCTGAAATTAGCTGGCAAAGCAAATAAAATGTATAGTTTCACAACTGAAAAATGAAAACGCGAAAAACAAAAGGGGGCTTTGATACCGCTCAGTGCAATTGTTGCACGGAATATACATGTGGCATACTGGCATGGTAGAATAACAAATCATTGTTGTACAGTTTATTGGAGTTTTGTGCATGGCTGTGGATATATATATATATTTTCCATGCTTTTTGAGTATACATGATTCGTTCCCGTTTTGCAATTTTATTAATAAAAACTTTTAAACAAAAAAGGGTTTGCCTCCTTTTTGGCACTCCTGTTAATTGAAACTTTTAAACAGAAAAGAATGACAGAAAATTTGGTAGATCAATGAAAATTTGCAAGCAACATGCCACCATGTCATGCAAACTAATGAAACCATTTATCAACATAATTTCCTCAGAATAATTTTGAAGCAAACGATTGAATTTTGTTCTATTGCATTGTGAAGTACAGAACAGAATAGATAAAACCTAAGGGAGTACTTGTATACAATGTTTCCAATGTCAATTTAGAGTTGCACTTGAAATATAGAGTTCAAACATTTGAGGTAGAAGAATATGCCTCAAGAGGCAAGAATCATGGATTCTGTAATTCCAGACAATTCCACAATGATCAGTGTTGAAACAAGTTTTCATTTAACATTATAAATAATTTAAAAAGATTAAAAAACTAAATCAAATTGGCATAATTACAACCAAACAATTGCACACTACATAATTTTAACATGCATCATGCAAAAAAAAAAAAAAACACACACACACACAAAAAAAACACAAAAAAAAAGAAAAAAAACACAAAAGGATGGAGCATGTTTAAAACCAAACATTCTCATTCTCATTTGTTGTAGTGAGATTAAACAATTTCAGTAAACTGAAGAGTGAAATGAAAAACTTAATGAAATCTAAGAATGGATGCATAAAAGACATAAGCAATGAACGCAACATTATTTTTGAGTGATCATAAACATATAACTGAAAGCAGCAACATGACAATAGTAATGGTCACAAAGGGTTCTAGAATTGAGAGTTCAGTTCACTCAAAGATCACACATTTAGACCTCTCTAGTAAATCACAGTACAATAATAATTTTTTAACAGATAAAAAAAAGAGAGTACAAATTAGGCTAAAAATTGTAACATACAATCAACCAGAGTAATCAAATGAGAAAATACTCTGTTTGGTTAGTTAGAAAAGAGAATCAAAGCAAGAGGAAGCTCACCTCACTTGGGACTTTTGTCAAACACGTTGTCTTCAGTAACCAAGCACCATATATGCACATGAAATTGAACACATCAATTAGGGTTTTGGGGCAAGACCAATATCAATTCTAACCAACTTAATCAAACATATATGAGTGTGTATACATATATATGCAAAATTCTCGAATGCAAAAAACACTAATCAAGTCCAATAGATGAAATAGAACACTCTAGAAAATAGAACACTAAATAGATGAAATTGATAGTTTAAAGGATAAAAATGATCAAGTAAACTCTAGAAAAAAAAACATTAATCAAATCAAATTTTGCTTCAGAAAACAAAAAATTACTTCTAAAATGACAAGAAGCAAAGTTAGAACTCACAGTTTTGATAGTATTCTCCAAGCTCTGAGCAACACCATGAGCCAAGAAAATCAACAAGAAGGCTCTTGGTTAAGGTTTCAGAATCCGAGTGTTCAGCAACGAGTGGTGTCTCTGCGTCCATGGCTTCTCAGAACTCTCAATTGGGTCGATTTGCCACAACGAGATATATAAACCCTAGAAATTGGTGGTGTGGCGGGGCATATGAGAGAGAGTATGAGAGTGGGGTGAAGAGAGAGAGAACACCATTTGAAACCCTTTTATTTCGAAGCCTCTCTCTTCTCGATTTTCCTCCTTGAACAGTATTCTATGTTCAGCCATTAGAAGCCAATGTTTTGAACAGTATTCGGTGCTCAGACCTTCTCTTCTCTTGCGATTTGCTTCTTTGAACCCTCTCTTCTCTTCTTTACTCAGAGCATTATTCGGTGCTCAGAGCATTATTTTCTTTACTAGTGGAATCCTTTTCTTTGTGATTGTTTGTGGACGTCGAACCATTGGAACCAAAAAAAAAAGTTTTTTTGCTATCTGCTTATTGACTGACACTGACAACCACAAAATGTTACCACTGGAGATGCTCTAAGTATATTAAGATTAAGTGGATATAAAAATTTGAAAAATAATAATTCAATTTTTCTTTTAAAAATCATTAAAAATACAAAAATTTGAATTAAAAATTAAAAAATTATTTTTAAAAACTCAAAACCAAACTAATTTTTTTCACCTCATATTTTAACCAACTAAAAAGTTACTAAAATATTCCATTCCCAAAATATCCCTAAGCCAACACATGAACTAGCCAAACATATTCAATGTGTTTGGTTTAATTTTCTAAAAATTAAATTTTTTGTTTTTTATATTATTTTTTTTTTTGTTTTTAGTAGGTTTTTTGTTTTTTATTTTTTTAGATGCCACTTACGTAGATTTATCTAAAAAGTAAAATATTTGTAAAAAAAATTGTAACGCCCCAAAATGATTATAATAATCCATCCCCAATATCTAATATTTGACAACAACAATAATAGGGGTATCTTCCATTAAATCCAATATGATATATAAAAGAGAAACATATGCATCATACATTCATAAAGCCTACCCCTGAATTTATAGCATATGTTACCAGTTAAAAAAGAGAAAAGAAAATAAACAGATAAGAATGCCCTGAAGGCTTACATACTTCCAAGACGAGACTTGGTTACAACAAAAATAGACGTTAAGTCCAATACATTTAAAGCCCTTGGCTATACAAAACAAACACAACAAAAAAAGCTCTTGCTCTAGATCCTCCCAAGCTAGTGCCTTGGCGGAGGTATATCATCAGCATCTGAAATGTTTTTCCCACATAGGGTGAGCCAAAACCCAATAGAGATAACCTAACACAATATATGAATCTTAACAAAGATATAAGGGTGAAATGCATATGAAATGCTCATGTCAAAACGGTTTACATTTCTTTCTCAAAATCATGCCATGCTCAATTTATATCATGATTCTCAATTGGTATCCTTTACAATAGAAAAGAATGAGGATTATCAATTGATACAACCTTTCACAGATATTTCGTCCGCGGGAAATCGTCAAACGATACCCATGTAAACGTAGCCTATACAAGCGCTACTATTGCCATTTTACGGATATTTCATCCGCGGGAACCGGCACTCATGTATACACGCGTTTTTCGGGACTTTCACACAGGATACACAGGCCAACTTAATTTGGTGATACACACCTCTTTCCATATCGACCCCTTTTATCGAAATCATATATATATTTGCAATGTAATAAGTGATCAACAATGTTCAATGCACGTGGATGAGAATTTAATTTCAATTCACCTAATCCTCATGCAATTTCTATAACCATCATAGCTATCCTCCATCGATAGCCCAAAATAAATATTTTTAAACAGATATAAAATCTTCAATATATATATTTGAACTTCTCCAAAGTTCAAGGTGAGTGATAATACATATCTAACTCTACCATCTATATCAATATATATATCCAATTCCACATTTTCAACATTAATTCCATTTGTCTATATAAAATAAATGTTTGAAACAATTAGGGCAAAAACCCTTTTTTATTCCAAAATCCAACCCATGGGTCAAAATCAACACTTTGTTCACAACTCAACCTCTTTTCCACTCCCAAAACCATTTTCCATACAACCATTTGAAAATCCGTCTTTTGATTTCAAACCGAAACCCTAGGTTTGTTGAAAATCCTCTAAAATCACAATGTTTTGTATAAAAAAACAAATAACCAAGTTAAAAATCATAAAAGAGTGTAGAAAATCCCTACCTCGAAGTTATAAGAACAAGAAGAGAGAGAAGAAACCTCAAGGAAGCCGAAATCCAACTTTATTCGGTTGAAAACAAAGCCCTAGGTGAGCTTTACTCTTTTAACAAAGGGAGTAGGGTGGAGAGATGGATAGATCCAAGTGTTTTTGTAGAGAGAAGGTAGGTTTTAGAGAGAGAGGCTCTAGATTTAGGGTTTTGAAATATTTTAGAGAAAGAGAGAGATGAAAAAGTGATGTAAAAAGTGACTGTTCCGAATTGATATATACACAGTCTGCTCGAGCGCAACACAACAAGTTGTTCCACTTGAGTGCAATAAGTGATGCTCGAGCTTAGAATACACACTTCCAGTAGTTTTGCAGACAACAGACCAACGCTCGAGCACAAGAAAAGCCGCTCGAGCGGAGACCGCTAGAGTGCATAAAGTACCGCTCGAGAGTAGAATACACTCTCCAAGTAGTTTTGTAGACCTGCAAAAGTATTGAGAGTTCACAAATCCCGCTCAAGCGCAAGAAGTGACACTCGAGCGGAGGAGTAAAATTCTGAGCAACAAAAGTTTGAAAACCAAGCTATCAACATGTTCCAAACGCAACTAATACAACCTAATAGCCAAACTCAAGGAGGAAAAAGAGGAATAAGACAAGAACAACAATACAGAACCATGAAACCCATGCCAGAATATTAAATGATTTGGGTCTAAAACCAGAATCACTATAACCTCCCCCCTTAAGGAATTTCGTCCCCGAAATTATAAATCAAGTTTTGAAACTATGTTTAAACCAATTACAATAGTGATAATTAATCAATTCCATAACCATGATCCATTCTTCGGTCATCCATTCTCATCAACTTGATACACAAGTTCCAACATTGAAAGTACAATTCATATCTTCCAAAACATATACAATGTTTATATGAAACCCGTGTTTTCAAAACTTATACAATATATACAATGTTTTCATATTTCATTAACATAACATAATCTCAATACATACTCACACATCAACAAGTAAGTCCGAATACTTCTCACAGACTTCCAACTCACGCTCCCAAGTTGCTTCCTCAACTCTGTGATGTCGCCACAACACCTTAACTAAGGGAATTGTCTTGCCTCGCAAGACTTGGTCTCAAGTATCCAAGACTTTCATTGGCCTTTCCTCATACGAGGCATCCTCATCTACCTCTAAGTCGGTCCAATCCAACACGTGCGATGGATCCAGCTCATACTTCCAAAGCATACAAATATGAAACACATCATGAACCCCGGAAAGCTGTGGCGGTAAGGCCAAGCGATAACCTACCTCTCCAATCTGCTCAAGGATCTCAAAAAGTCCAATAAATCTAGGGGAGAACTTCCCACTCTTCCCAAACCACATCAAGCCTCGCCTAGGCGATATCTTCAAGAAGACGTGATCACCTACCTCAAAAGACAAAGGTCCTCTTCTATGATCGGTATAATTTTTCTGGCGACTCTGGGCAGTAACCAACCTCTTACGGATAGGTGCAACCTTCTCCATCATTTCTCAGACTAACTTTAGACCCAACATAGGTGCATCACCCACCTTGGCCTAATACATAGGAGATCTACATCGTCAGCCATACAAGGCCTCAAATGGCGCCATGCCAATACTCGATTGGAAGTTATTGTTGTAGGCAAACTCTACTAAGGGCAAGTGCCTCTCCCATGACCCCTTAAAGTCGAGAACATAACCCTGAAGCATATCCTCAAGGATCTAAATAGTACGCTCGGATTGCCCGTCAGTCTGAGGATGATATGCAGTGCTAAAAGCCAATCTCGTGCCCAAGGCACTTTGTAGGCTTTGCCACAACCAAGCCATGAAATGCAGATCTTTATCCGAAACAATCGTTACAAGGACCCCGTGCAACCTCACTATGTCCCTAATGTAAAGGTCAGCAAGATAATCTACTGAGTCACTCACTTGCATAGGTATAAAGTGTGCCGATTTAGTTAACCGGTCAACTACCACCCAAATTGCATCACTACCCCGTTGAGTCCTCGAAAGGCCCACAACAAAATCTATCTTGACAAGCTCCCACTTCCACTCGGCTACAGGCAAGGGTTGCAACAAACCCGCTAGCCTTTGATGTTCGGTCTTCACTTGCTGACAAGTAAGACACCTCAATACAAACATAGCCACATCCTTCTTCATTCCCCTCCACCAAAACTGGAAACCAAGGTCATGATACATCTTTGTGCCTCCCGAATGCACCACAAGGTGTGAATGGTGAAACTCTGGGAGTACTTCCTCTCGACAAGACTCCGGCACGAAAAGACGGTCACGATATCTAACGCTCATATCAGGATACACATTCAAGCCTTTTTCTACCTTTCCACCAGAGATCTTTTCCCGGAGGGTTTCTACCACAAGATCACTCTTCCGCGCTTCTATCACTCAGTTCACAAGTGTAGGTTGTGCAACTATCGAAAACCAGGCTTCTGACTCAACGGACTTGCCTAGATGTAAGTCAAACTCACCAATAGCACCTAGCATCTCCCATTCCCTAATGGCAACACAAGCTACACTGCCAATAGATTTCCTATTCAAGGCATTGGCCACAACATTTGCTTTTCCCGGATGATAATGTAACTCAAAATCATAATCTTCTATAAACTTCATCCACCTCCTCTGTCTCAGATTCAAGTCTTTCTGTGTAAACAGATATCTCAGACTCTTGTGATTAGAAAACACTTCAAACTTCTTGCTATACAGATAATGCCTCTAAATCTTCAAGGCAAAGATCACCGCCGCTAACTCTAGGTCATGAGTAGGGTAGTTCCTCTCATGTGTTTTCAACTACCACGAGCCATAAACTACTACCTTTCCCTCTTGCTTCAATACACAACCCAAGCCTTCCCTTGAAACATCACAATACACTGAATAGCCCAAACCCCTCTCCGGAATAATCAACACTGGAGCAATGATAAGCCTAAATTTAAGTTCTTGGAATGACTTTTCACAAGTCTCACTCCACACAAACTTGATTCCTTTCCTTGTCAGTCTAGTCAATGATGAGGCTAATTTAGAGAAATCTTTCACAAAATGACGGTAATACTCGCCAATCCCAAGAAACTATAGATCTGAAAAGCATTCTTAGGTTATTCCCAATCTTGCACTACCTCTATTTTAGATGAATCTACAGTCACCCCTTCCCCGAATACCACATGGCCTAAGAACTTAATCTCTCTCAACCAGAATTCATATTTCCCGAACTTGGCATAAAGTTTGTGGGCCCTAAGTAACACAAGTACTACTCGCAAGTGTTCTTCGTGCTCCTCCTCAGAGGGTGAGTAAATCAAGATATCATCAACAAAGACAACCAAAAAAGGGTCTAGGAACTCATGGAAGATTTGGTTCATCAAATCCATAAACATGACTGGTGCATTGGTTAGCCCAAAGGGCATCACTAGAAACTCATAATGGCCGTACTGCGTACAGAATGCCGTCTTCTGGATATCCTCCTCCCTTACTCTCAACTGGTGATAACCCGATCTCAAGTTTATCTTAGAAAAGCAACAAGACCCCCTAAATTGATCAAACAAATCGTCTATATGAGGCATTGGGTAATCGATACAAAGTTGCAACGCACCATCTTTCTTTTTGGCAAAGAGAGCTGGTGCTCCCAAAAGGAAGTACTAGGTCGGATAAAACCCTTATCTAGCAGCTCTTGGAGTTGAATCTTCAACTCACTCAACTCGGCAGGTGCAAATCTATATGGAGCCATAGAAATTGGTGTCATGTCAAGCACTAAGTCAATAGAGAACTCGATCTCTCGGTGAGGTGGTAAACTAGTGAGATCCTCAGGAAACACGTCTAGGGTATTCACAAACTACCCTTGGCAATTTAACTTGGACTTCATCGCACTCATTTCCCAAGAATTTTGTAAGAAGGAAACTAAGCTCACTCCGTCCACGCTGATCATACACTGGGGATAAAGCTCTATCAGTTTTGTCTCTCATAAAATAAAAACAATCACCGTTCAAGGTACATACAGTAACACTTTGACGGTAACAATCTATAACAGCTTGATACGAAGACAACCAGTCCATACCTAATATAGTATCAAAACTTGACATGTCAATCAATACAAAAGAAAAAGGAAGTCGGCGACTGACAACCTCTATATCACAACCCCGACACCCATGCTCCAAAACAATCTCTCCACTAATAGGTGAATCTACACTGAGAGGAGATGCTAACCAAGCCAACTCTAACCCCAAAGTCGATGCAAATGCAGACGAGATAAATGAATGGGATGCACCCATATCAATCAACACATTAGCAATGGAATTGCATAAAAAGAAAGTACCTCTCACTATCGAAGGCACTGGTACTATTTCTGGCGCGGTAACAACATACACATGCCCTGTAGGTCTCTCTACTCAACCTGCTCACCTCTCGGAGCATAAGCCTAAAGCACTGACTGAGTCAAAAAGGCTCCCTCATTGGCCTTCGAGGCCTGAACCGACTATGCAAGCTGGTGTCTTTGAGTTTGCCTCGAACTAGACACTCCAGGAGTGTCATCCAACTAAGGAAAAAACATCTTCATGTGCCCTGCCTGCCCACACTGATAACAAGTGCGTGGCTGCCCTCTCCCTAACTCTGGCTCTGAGAACGAGCCGAAGATGATGCAGACCGTTGCCCTTCTCCCCTCTGCAGGCAAGCTGGAGACTTGCAGCCCAACTGGCCGCACTTGAAACAAGTGAAATCTCCTTGACCACCTCTCCAGAACCTAAACTCGGTACTGGAAAAGTGGACCTCGACTGTGCTCCCTAGGACTGCTATGGGTTAGAACCCCTCTACCTTTTATTGTATCCTGACTCCTTCTGGAGCCCCTCATCCTCTCCTCCTCCATCTGCATCACGGTCTCAAGATGAGCCACCGCCTCCATAAGGCATCCACAATTTCTATTCATTGACCTGACCACTTTGAACATAAGCCCAGTCTTCAACCTTTTCTCGAACTCCAAACAACAGTGCTCCTCAGTCACCACAAGTTCCGGTGCAAACCTTGACAAACTAGTAAATGCGGCCTCAAACTTGGCTACTAGTGTGCTCAACTGCTTGAGCTTAGAAAACTGGTCTCTTCAACTTCTCCCTAACAGTGGGAGGCTAGAACTTGTCCTGGAAGGTGCTAACAAAAGCCTCCCAACTCGCTCCAATGCGCCCACGTGCATACTTCCACCATTGACCTGCATCTCTCTTCAGTTGGAAGGATGCCAAGGTCACCCTCAACTAGAAAATATTGTTCATTTTGAATAAAGAACTTGAAAATATTGTCAAGTATCAGGAGCCCTTGCTTGGGTTTTGATCCTCACTAAAGTAACTGTCATTGTGGATTGTAACTTTTAGTTGATTAGACATGCTGAAGAGTTAGATTGACAATTTCTCTTGTAGTGTGGTAGGTATAACTATCATTGTGGATTGTAACTCTTAGTTGATTGGATATGCCAAAGAGTTAAATTAAAAATTCTCTTACAATGTGGCAGGTATATATGAGTTTGATATATGGGATTTAGGTCTTGTTGATTCTCATAATTATGCATATTTTTTTTTGCAAATAACTTCTTTTTTATGTACATAAATGGACACGGACATAGACACGCATACTGGACACAGACACGGACACGGGGACATGGCAATTTTAAAAAAATGGGGACATGGACATGGCTGGCGACACGGCAAAATTTTTTTTTTTTTTTTTTATAAATATTTTATTTTAATACAAGTTAATTATTATACAAGTTATTATATTTTCAAATAAATGTGTTTTTTATTAATTTAATTTATTTTATTTTATCTACTTTTTTTTTTGGATTAATATGTATAAGTATATATTATATCTTATATAATATATATATTATATAAGATATAAGATATGTCTTTTTTGTTAATATATATATTACATATTAATCAGCGAGAGCAAGAGATAGAGAATAAGAGACGCAAGTGAGAGGGAAGGCGAGAGAGAGAGAGAGAGAGAGAGAGAGAGAGAGAGAGAGAGAGAGAGAGGCTTACGGTGGTCGAAGTCGACTGGATGGAGGTCGAGGTCGAGGTCGATTTCGACGGCTTACGGTGGTCGAAGTCGATTGGCTTACGGTGGTCGAAGTCATGGAGGTCGATAGTCAAGTTGACTAGATCGAAGTCCAGGTTTGTCTCTTGACCTTTACTCTTCTCTTTTGCTCTTTGTGTCCAGATTTGGACACGTGTGTCCAGATTTGGTGGACACACGTGTCCCCGCCGTGTCTCCGTCGTGTCCTCTGCAAAAATATAATTAAATTAAAGGGACATGCCACCCGGTGTCCTGTACATGTCCCAGCATGTCCTCGTGCCAGACACTGCCACGACATGAAATCTAGCGTGTCCATGCTTCATAGTACATAAGTAAATGCAGTCTACCCATGGTGGCTAGTTAGTAGCTTATTCTTGAATAGAAAATTGATTTACTGAACAAATCTAGAAAATGAAATAAATATATCAATAACTCAATGAAAATGCAATTATCTCCAGGAACAAAATGTTCATTATGCTTAATAGCTTTAGTTTGATCTATATTTGTATGAATTCTTCCATTTATTCAAGTAGTTTTTTCTTCGGCCAAAGACATAAAGTTTCTTGTCACGGTTGTTACATAAATGCAACTTTGTTGATTCTCATGGAACCATGCATAGTTTTTTGCGAATAACTTCTTTTTCTTTTATTTGTCATTCGTATTATTTTTTTAATTATTCTTCATTTTGATGAGTTTGATCCAATATATATATATATATATATATTTTTTTTTGAAGGCTAGAAATAGTTGGAATGGGTTATTGACCTCCTAGATGGAGCCTTTTATCTCTCACATACTATACTCACTTCCTTCAAGTTTCTTGAGAAGGCACATATTAATTTTTGCGTAATACATATTACTAGGTGTGCATGTAATCGTTGATTATTTTTTATTGTTGAATGTATGATCAAGTCTATTTACTAAATTCTCTGGCTTTTTATGAACCAACAATCAATTGCTCAATGAGTTATTTCTATTTTTAAAAATTATTTTTGTGGTATTGATATACTAATTGGGGTTTGTGAAAAATATTATAGGATTTTGAGGGTCATTGAATTCGGCAGCTAATGCTAATGCGCCTAAATGAGTTATCTATTTAGAGTGTTTTCCATATATGCATTGATTATCGATGTTACAATATGTTTTCTTTATTGAGTCTCAATGGTTACTTTATAGAGTGCCTATACATTTTCTCGATTAATTTATTATCTCCATGGTTACTTGATAATGAGTTTCAATTTTTTTTTCTTCTCAATTATGCTACGTAAGGTCCCAAATTTCATAGTGGGTTTTTCTATATTTGTTCTCGTTCTTAATTGGAGTTTTCGCTACGTTCGTAACTCAACACTTTGTCTGACGACCTCTACATGTAGACACTTTGTACTCAGTTCTCTCAAAGTAAATATAATGGCTTGTGGTTTGGCTCATTTTCTCTTTTATTTCCTCTCTAAATCCACTGTTTGAGAATTTGATTCAAGGTATTTTGTTTATTTGTGTATAATCAATTTTTATTTTTATTTTTATTTTTTTGGTCATGTGCGTGTCTGTGTGTAATATGTATACTTTATATTCTATAAAATGCTTCACCTAACGTAATACATGTTGTTCCCCCTATAATTGCTGGAATTGATAAGGTTCTCTATAAGTATATTCTTTTGTTTGTTTTCTCTTTTGAATATGTTCTATTTTGTCTATTTTTTGTGTTAACAATGGTGATTTTTTATGCTTATTTAAATTTCCTTTCACAATTCAGAGATATACTTCGGATTCGTGAGATGTGAACATAAGAGAATATCTCATATTGAGAATTTATAAGGTTCTCTATAAGTATATTTTTTGCATGAATATTCTACTTAACAAGTCCTAAAAAGTGAACGGTTCGAATCATCAAAACGGGACCCATGGATTATCTCATATCGAGATGTGAACACAAGAGAAGCCTAATCCTTTTTTTAAAGTAATTATCACTACTATTGTACTCCAAACTTTTGTACTATTGTAGTCTCAACTTTTGTACTATTAAATCTCAACCGTTCAAAAATGATCATCTCACGAAATTTGTAGTAACCTACTTTCCAATCGCACCCACCGCCACCTATAAATACAATCCCAATCCCTCACTCTCTTCGTTCCAATCTCTAAAAATAGCTCAGTAAAACTTCTCCACAATCATCCATCAAGTATCATCTCTCTCCCCCTTTCTTTTAGCTTCAAAATTTATGGGTTTCGTATTTTCTTATTCATCTATATAGATTTTGGGTTGTGGGTTGATTTTCAACAATTTTGATTTAAGATTTATGGGTTTCATGTTTTCTTATTCATCTAGGGTAGTGGGGTTGCACACCATATGCACGTTCACTCTAAACTATTAGATTACTCAAATATTATCTTAGACATTAAAATGTTTAATGGTTAAATATAGGCTACCGAAGTAACTGGTTAACCCTTCTCTATCATCTCTTTCTCTACCCTATCTCCTTTGCCTCTACTCTCACTCTTTTGTTGCTGCTCTCACTCTATTGTTGGGCTGGGTGACGAGGAAATCGCAGGAAATCAGTCATCTCTTTCCCTTACTCTATCGCATCACACATCGCTCCCTCCGATACCCTGGCCCCTCATCTCTTTCCCTCCCGACGGTACAGTCCCTCATCCACTCTGCTTCTGTTGAAATATGAAGGTATGTGTATCTCTGGTATGGTGGTTATTTCTTAAATCCTTCCCCTTCCACTAAAAACTCTATTATGTTTGACAAATTAACACTAACAAATACTATAAAATGACAAAGTTTAGATGCAAAATTCAATTTTTTGTGCATTTGTGCAAAAGAAATAATGAGGCCTTTCAAGGTAACCAGAAGTCTGCAAGGGATGTGAATGTATGTGATGGAATTTTGTGAACCACTTAAAAGGAATATATATACATTTTTACCAAACTTCATAACCAAAGTGGACGTGAATCTACATTCTGCAAAAGCCATTGGTGGTGGATAGGCCAAGTGGCTAGTGAGGGATGGAAAGTCCCTAGTTGGGGGAGCTATAAAGATTTAAAAAATGGAAGTGACCTGTATTGGTATATCATTGTGACAGATTTCATGGGAAATGGAATCAAGCAATAAGAATTGAAAATCCATCTGTTGTGGACCACATTAAAGTAGTTGGGGCATACAAAGTTGTCTTTTGGCAAGAACTTGAGTTTGTTGCATACAGGTTGCGGGATATTTACTTACTTTCAACCAAACAAATCTATTCTACTTAAGAAGATTTCTCGTCTATTGGAAATATATCATTGCCGAGCTGATATTAAAGACTGGATGAGAAGGGTTCAGTCTTCTTGTATTCATGCCAAAATGCTAGGAAACGAAGATGACCATCTATGATCATGACCGCAAAATGGTTTGAGAGTTTGGATAGAGAAAGTTCCAATTGAGGTTTTTTCTTGTATTCATTCTGATTTTGTTTATACTTTGTAATGAAAATCATCTTTCTACATAAAAAGAGTTTCTTCAATTCTTTAAGCCTTGTTTTTAAATCATTACTTTAATAAAAGACTTCCATCATTCCATACTTTTTTTGTTCGTAGAATTTATCAATAAACTTCCTATTGTAAGGCCCCAAAATATATGCATTAAACCATCCAAGACGATAAGTAAATAACAATATGAATCAGAGTATGATGTCCTTCTATTATATGAGATTTGGTTGAGTGACACATGTGATATACATTCATAAATAGTACATCTTGAATCTACCGCATGTGTTGCGAAACAGTAAAAAGAAATAAAAGCTAAACAAATGATCATATGTCCTGAAGGCTTACATTTTTCCAAGTCAAGGCTTGGGTATATCAAAAGTGAGTCTTAAGCTCAATACAAATAAAGCCCTGGACTTGTATAAAAGTGAATACAAAATAACAAAACTGAGCCTTCACCTCCACAGTTCTCCCAAGCTAAGTCCTTGGTGGAGGCATATCACCAGCACCTAAAAATGGATTTTCCCCAGTAGAAATAATTTAACACAATATATGAATCTTAACAAAGATATAAGGGTGAAATGCATATGCAATGCCCATGTCAAACGGTTTAAATTTCTTTATCAAAATCATGCCATGCTCAATTTATATCATAATTCTCAAATCATGTTCTTTTACCATAGAAAACAAGGGGAAATTCTCAAACCGGTACAACCTTTTATGGATATTTCGTCCACGGGAAATCATCAAACGGCACCCATGTAAACGTAGCCTAAACAAGCGTTACTATTGCTATTTTACGGATATTTCGTCCACGGGAATTGGCACCTATGTATACGCTCGTTTTTTGGGTTTTTCAACTTGGACACACAGTTCAACTTAATTTGGTGATACACACCTCTTTCCCATATTCGCCCATTTTTCTTAAAATCACATACATTTGCAATGTATTAAATGAGCAACAATGTTCAATGCACATGGATGAGAAATTAGTTTCAATTCACCTAATCCTCATGTAATCTCTACAACAATCATAGCTATCCTCCACTGATAGCCCAAAATAGGTATTAAACTAATATAAAATCTCCATTACGGATAAACTTTCCAAAATTTAAAATGTGAGCGATAATACATATCCAACTGCACCATCCATATCAATATCTATCCAATTTCATATTTCCAACATCAATTCCATTTATTTGTACAAAATAAATTCTTACGACATTTAGGGCAAAATCACTTTTTCTTCCAAAATCCAATCCAAGTATGAAATCAATACTTTAGTCACAACTTATTCTCATTTCCACTCCTATAACCATTTTCCATACATCTATTTGAAAACCCCTCTTTTGATTTTAAACCAAAGCCCTAGGTTTGTCTAAAATCCTCCAAAATCACGATATTGTTTTATAAAAACAAATAGCTAAGTTAAAAATCATAAAAGAGTGTAGAGAATCCCTACCTTAAAGCTAGAAGACCAAGGAGACACTACAAGAATTATAGGTTTTGACGACGTTTATTTAACGGCGTTTTATGAAACGCCACATTTTATACTATTTAACGGCATTTTTTAACCGTCATTTTTGTTTAATATTAAAAACGGCACCATTTCACTATTTGAAGGCGTTGAAAAGCGCCTTCAAGTGTCTTATCTCTGGTGAGCTGGTGAATACACTCGTTCACTCATCAGGAGGATGCCCTAATCTTTTACTCACTCATCAGTCTATCGTTTGGTCTCTCTCTCTCTCTCTCTAAACAGATGCCTTAATCTCTTCCAGCAGAAATCAATGGATCGATTTTGATTTTGATTTCGAAGTTCTCTTATTTTGAATCCTTACGCCTTCTCTAATTTTGATTTCATCTGAATCTCTGATTTCGATTTCGATTTTGATCTTGAAGCTCCACCGCCACCACCATTTGCACCAACGAGGTAGGTGAGTTCTCTCTCTCTCTCTCTCTCTCTCTGTCAACCCTCTCTAAACGCTTATCATTCGTAGAGATTCGGATCGGTCTCAGTGATTTCATCTCAGAGCGATTTCGATTTCGAAGCTCCAAAACACCATCTGCACCTTCGTCTACTAAGGTGATCTCCATCGTCTCTTTATCTCTTTTTGAAACTCTTCATTTCGAAGCCTATTTCAGTGTTGTAATGGAAACATCTCTCTCAATTCATTATTATGATCTTCAATAAAGCCTTATAAGGACTTTGAATGTGGAAGAACTTGCATTGAAAAGAGAAAACAATTATTCAAAAACATTTGAGCTACATCCAACAACAATAGAAAAGAACATACAATCCAATAAAACACTTGAGCTAGATAGAGCCATTTTCATGGTTTCAAAAGAACAGATCAATCTATTTCAGCCAAAAAATAAAAAGTAAAAAAAATACAACAAAAATTCCTCTCCCAATTTGCCTTTGATCATTAAATCCCTCAGCTGTTAAACACAGGACATGGTATATTAAAGGGAAACTATGTCCCTCTGATGTTTGATACTTAAGTGACTTACCATTTTATGTTTTGTTCTTATTCACAAAAGAGAGAGAGGAAGTATTCATTCTCTTTGTCAAAAAGTAAATAATTTCATGCCATTTTCAATATTCCAGTCAATATTTTCTTTTAAAGAATATCATAAGATGTTGTACAAAAGATGAAAATTGAGAGGACAGACATAGTTGATGGCAATAAAATTGCATAGAGCTAATTATGGGGTAGCTAATTAGAATATAGGGATTAATCATAAGATTCTCAAACATTATAGAGTTAATCAAAACCTAATTATCAAGCTTATATTATTATGTTAATTATGTTGATTTCACAATAGGATGCCATCTACTCCATGTTGAATTTCTTTGTTGAATAATTTGATGTTTATGCTACATAAATAGAAAGGTTCATATTATTTTGGTTCCCTGGAGTCTTGATAATTATTTTTCCTTATCACAATAAAATAAGAAGTTATTTTACCTTCTCTTGACAACCAATCTGAGTTGTGCTGATAAAAACTATTTGCTTTTGTTTTGTAATACACGAAAGATCAACGGTATACACACAGGAAAATCTCTTACGGGGCATCTTTATCTTGGATGTTGGGGTGGTCATTTTTTTTAATCAGAAGTATCAAGTAGTTGGTTTGCTAGAACTTATTGGTAGCTTAAAAAAACCATTCCAAACTCTTGTAAACTACTAGTTTTTTGAGCTTATTTTGAATTAAATAAAAAGCTAAGAATCTAGAAAAATTTACCAACCTAAAATATTCCCAAGTACAGCAGCCCACAACAAATATGTGCTACTCCAAATAAGAAGAAAATGACAACCAAAAAAAGAAAAGAAAAAAAATGATTATTTATTTGTCTGTTTTGTATCATTTTTATCATTGTTACACAGGACTTAAGAAGATCATTGAAGAATCTTTACCACAATCCGTCCATCAATTCAAGATCCCAATACAATTTTAACCTCTCCTTTTTTTTTCTTTTTTTCTTTTTTTAAAATGTTTTGTTCCCCTTTTTTGTTAAAATGTTTTGTTCCCCACTAAGGAGTAAAGGCACTGGAAACCCATAAGAAAAAAACACAATGTAGGAGTTGATATAGGAGCATTGAATAGATTTGATCTACCATCTTTGGTATTTCAATGAAGAAAATTTACTAGCTTAGCTAATTAGGTACTTTTAGAAAGGTGAAAAATGGGTCTAATTGTCTAATATTTGTAATGATTGTTTGAACTCAGAACATTGTCCTTATTATGATTTTTCTATGCCTATTTGCAAATCTGTGAACCATCATGTGTGAGTCACATCCTATTAGCTGCTGCTAGGTAGATTAGAAAATATAAACTGAGTTAAAATTTTTTAAAAAAGAATGGCATGTGAACAAGATGTTAGCTTCCAAAACATGAATCACATCATTAGTGAAAAAACTAATCAAACATGTATGTCCCTTGTGAAAGCTCCAAAGTCGACATTTCATCAAATCTCCATTATTAGGTCTTTGTCTGTAGTGTATCCCTCTTTTTCCAACTCATAATTGACTTCTCTAATCATTTCTACAGTTATATTAGTACAGAAACAATATGAACCTTTAGCACTAGTTGTAAAATTGTCTAGTTGTAATATAGGGAGTGATATTAATTATAGTTTTAAACACACTAAAGACAATGTAGTAGTCATTTCGTCAAGAGATGTTTAAGAGACATGATAGTGATGAGTGATAGAGAGAGAAATAAATATTTTTGTCATGAGAATACACTGGTGAAGGACTTGGATTGGTACAACAGAAACTCTGAAAGCTAAGAAATTCATTAAAAAAAAAACACAGTTGGAAACCATTTCTTCCAAAAATATATATAATTATGTATAAAATATAATTTGAGAGAGTGTAGGACACAATTAACTTCATTTGGAGGGTTATTTGACCCAAAATAAATAAATAAATAAATAATCATCTAGCTAGCATGTGAAAGAATTGTCCTACATGTAACTTTGTCTTGATTTGTAGTATTATATGGTGAAGTTTGGTCTTCAATTCAAACAAGTTTTCTTCATAGTTATTAACGAGGATAACTGTAATTGTGATTATGATTGTGATTCCTCAACTAATATGATTGTGATTGTGAATGTGATTCCTCATTTGGTGGCTGCTCTTTGGTGTTTTTTGAATCATCATCATCATCATCAGAAGTATTCGAGCTTTGGTACACTTATTGGTTTGGGTAGTGGGTTTGAACTTCCCACATCCATGAGTTCCTGCCAAAATTATTCTATTATTGATTGATTTGAGAGAGCAATGTATTTCTTGAATTTATCATAATCTATCAAGAGCATTGTAGAAACTTTTGGTTTCTTCATTAATATGCTTCATACTAGATATGCTTCTAGTATGCTTGATAGTACTAATTTAGATTGCACCACCGGGATGCAATCATTAATGGTGCATGCATGCATAAATAGCCTTAGACTCGTCGAAGAATCTTCATTAGAGATACCTAGTCATCTTTGATGAAGCTCTTCTTGGATTGTCCAGTTTGGATAGTTCAGGAGCACAAGTCTATATTGTAATTAGTAGTTCTACTGCTTATAGTCCATCTCGTAGAGATTTCGTGTAGCAACTCTTTGTGTTCTCTGAGTGCATACTAGACAAGGTGTAGCAGCACACCTAGTCTATGTCGTGTATTTGGAGAACCATGGGGAGATACTGCCGAAATTTCGTTAGAGATGAATAGAGCGGTATGAGCTGCTTTTTACAATATAGATTGTGCATTCCTGAATAGGAAAGTAGAATGAACAAACATATTAGAGACCAGTTAAAGGTGAATGATGTCATATTGCATGCATTATAAGGTACTTAATTGAGGTTAAGACTAATTAAAATGGAACAGTAATTTTGAACTTTGTTGATTTGGTAGTGACATTTGTAGTGTAAGACAGAGTCAGATGGATAAAAGTTGGATAAATCAGCATAGGTTGCACCCGGAATACATACAAGGGGTTAAGGAATTTATTAAATTTGCATGCAAAAATAAGCCGTTGTTGAATGAAGTCACATGCCCATGTAAATGGTGTCGTAATGTCAAATTGGTGGAGAAAGGCCTGTTAGGGGAACATTTAAGGATCAACGAGCTTCTTCCAAGTTACACCAGTTGGATTTTTCATGGGGAGAATTTGTCATCGCCTGTGCCACACAATGTGAATGGCGGGCAAACTGATTCGAACGATGGTGATGAAACTTATGAAATGCTATACGAAGGATTGGACTTCCTCCACCAAGCTTTATTCACGAGGCAGCAAGTTCTGGTATTAAACAAGGTCCAGATGAGAAAATCAAAAAATTCTTCAATTTATTGAAATAGGCCGAAAGAGAGTTGTATCCTGAGTGTCAGAAGTTTTCAACGCTCTCATTTATTGTTCAGTTATTGCACATCAAGTGCCTTAGTGGATGGAGTGACAAGTCTTTCATGACGTTGCTTGAGCTTTTGAAGGATTCGTTCCCAAAGGGTGAAACTTTGCCAAAGTCATTTTATGAAACTAGGAAACTCCTTAGGGACTTGGGCCTTGATTATCATAAGGTACATGCATGCCCAAGGGATTGTTCACTATATTTGAAGGAAACAGCTAGTATGGATGATTGCATAGTGTGTCATATGCCTAGATACAAACAGTTTGAGGGGGAGGAGAATGATGTTAAGAAGAAGCAACAAAGAATTCCACAGAAGATTGTTAGATACTTTCCATTGATTCTAAAGCTTCAAAGATTGTTTATGTCATCCAAAACATCTTCTTTAATGAGATGGCATGCAGAGGGCCAAATTGATGACGGGGAAATGAGATATCCCGCTGACTCTCCAGTCTAGAAATTTTTTGATAATTTGTATCCCAAGTTTGCGAGTGAGCCTCGCAATGTCAGACTGGGTTTAGCAGCGGATGGATTCAATCTATTCAAGGCAATGAATGTCTCTCATAGCAGTTGGCCAGTTATTATGATGCCATACAATTTGCCACCATGGTTGTGCATGAAGCAGCCTCATATGATGATGACATTGCTCATTGATGGTCCTTCTTCACTTGGAAATAACATTGACGTCTACTTATGCCTTGTAGTGGATGAATTGAAAGAATTGTGGGAAAACGGTGTTGACACGTATGATACGGAAACTAATCAGATGTTCTGAATGCATGCTGTGTTATTGTGGACTATAAATGATTTTGCTGCCTATGCAATTTTGTTTGGATGGAGCACGAAAGGCGCTTTAGCTTGTCCTTGTTGTAACACACAAACTCGTTCTCGATATTTGAAGAACGAAAGGAAATTATGTTACATGGGGCATCGTCGCTGGTTGAATGGGGGTCACAAATTTCGGAAAGCTAGGGCGTCTTTTGATAGCACTCGTGAATTCGAACCATGTCCAACTCGGTTATCAGGGGCTAATGTGCTACAACAACTAGGCCCTAAGTTCAAATTGAATTCTAAGCGTTAACAATCTAGCAAACGGAATAGAAAGGGGAAAGAAAAGGAGGAAAATGAGGACTCGGGTCATAATTGGAAGAAGAAGAGTATTTTCTTTGAGCTGTCATATTGGAAGCATAATTTGATTCGCCACAATCTTGATGTGATGCACATTGAAAAGAACGTGTGTGACAATGTATTGTGGACGATATTAAATGTTGATGGGAAAGGGAAGGACAATTTAAATACTCGTCGAGATTTGCAAGATATGGGAATTCGGAAGGCACTACATCCTCAGAAACGGGTTGGGAACAAGTATTATTTGCCTCCTGCATGTTTTGCCATGAACAATAGAGAGAGGAGTCTATTCTGCACACTTCCAAAGAATATCAAAGTTCTAGATGGTTACGCATCCAATATCTCTCGTCGGGTTAACCTCAAACAACGTAGCATATCTGGACTGAAAAGTCATGATAACCATATACTCATGCAGCAAATACGTCCAATAGCAGTGAGAAATTTGTTACCGAAGAAAGTGGTTCAACCATTAATTGAGTTAAGCAATTTCTTCAGGTAGTTGTGTTTCAAAACCCTAGAGGTAGATGGTCTAAATCGTCTTTAGTCCCAAATTGCTCTTACACTTTGCCATCTTGAGAGAATTTTTCCTCCATCATTTTTCGATATAATGGAGCACTTACCTATTCACCTAGCAGAGGAAGCGAAGATTGTCGGTCCGGTGCAATATCGATGGATGTACTTTATAGAAAGGTGTGTAATTATACTCCAGTGTCCATTTTGTATATATTTGATTGTTTATACTTGGAAGTCATGTATGCATCTTTTTGTTTATAGGTACCTTATGACGATTAAATCATACTGTAGACCGCCCGAACACGCTCCGCGCGCGAGGGCGCGAATTGTGTTCTAGCTACTACAGTTCAGACTCCTGTCACGGTTCTGAATCTAATCTCACAAAGTGTAATGTAAGACTGATAAATCACCAAAGAGTTCAAATCCGGCAAATCGTTTTGGAAAATCGATTTTAATCAAAAAGCGCCAAACATGGACTGCTTTGCCAGATTACAGAGTCGCCACCTAAATATTTTGTTTTGGGAAATTTAGGAAACCCTGACTCGTGCCTAAGGCCACGTGTCCGTCATCACCAAAGTTGCCTCGGCTCGGGAACTTGGGTACGAGAGGGGAAGGTCCTAAAATGAGCACCCCCGCTCGCCCAATCAAAGATCGG
This sequence comes from Camellia japonica, assembly GCA_030407325.1. Classification (NCBI taxonomy): domain Eukaryota; kingdom Viridiplantae; phylum Streptophyta; class Magnoliopsida; order Ericales; family Theaceae; genus Camellia; species Camellia japonica. The sequence continues at coordinate 131,162,456 of JAPPVO010000016.1, read as the reverse complement.
CCTCTACTAACATGATGTATTATTTTTGAAAACACATGTGTTCTTATTCTGATTTATTAGCTAACTTACTACGTGATGTGCACAACACACAAGTATAGACTAGATCGCCTAAATTAGAACAAAACAATTCAATGTTTGTTTTTGAAAATGGTTTGAAGATGCTACTCGCAAGTAGGATAAAACGCGGATTTGCCACCAAACAAGGTGGGCTTAAAACATGATGATTTGCCACTTCAAGTGGGCCTAAAACTCACATTTTGATGAATTGTTCCAATTCAAGTAATGAAGCCTTCATCCACAGACATTCATGCAGTTAAACACTTAAGCAGTTAGCCTCATGACAAGCATGCTATCATGGCAATCACTAACACACATGCAAGGATGCTAAAGCATAAACACTCACAGTGTATTCCGAGCAAAAAAGAAGCTAGTTAGTAATCAATGCATGATCCTAGCTATGTTAAGTGCCTAATGCAACACATGCAAAATGCAACTAAATGGGCTCGGCTATCTAAGATGGCATATGAATGCGACATTTGATACATGTATTCAAAGAAGTGTATTGAAATACAATGCAATTTGAATGATGCACCGAGCCCGGTGCATGCGATACGAATGAATGATGCATGCATGCAAAGCATAAGTATGCTAATTGAAACATGCCCTAAAACTAACCATCAAAAGCTAATAAGTAAAAGGGAGAAAGACGTGGAGTTAGAAGACATGCACACACACACGCACCCCTTATTACAACATTTTCCCTCTCGACGGAGGGTCCGAATGAATGAGCTAAGCTAAACTAAGCTAAGCTAACTAATCTAATTAAGCTAATTAGATTAATTATTACAAACCAATCAAATAACTAGCAAACTAATTACTAATTATTACAATACTTTAACTAATTAATCAAGTTAATTAATTAAATTACAAATTCAAGCTAACTAACAAGTAAAGCTAATTACAAATTACAATGCCTCAGCTCTAGTTTGAAGATGTTAAACATGTATGCTCGCATTCGGTTTCTGGCCCCGAAAAGCTCTCTGATTGCTCTTTAGAGGCTCTGTTTGCATGGTGTCTTCCAGTTCTTGCTGCTGAAACTTACCAAAACAGTGCTGGGGAGTGCACCAGTGGCCTGCCGGCCATGAATCGTGGCTGCCGACCCACCTGCTGGCCAAGAATGAACACTGCCAGCCACAGATGAAAGGGTGCCGGCCATCAGTGAGAGGGTGCCGGCCACTGGTGTGCTGTGACACCAAGCTACAATAGAGCACAAAATAGAGAAAATGGAGGGTCTCCCTAGAACATGTATGTCCTATGCCCTTCCATATCATCTCAAAACATCAAGGGAGAGGCATAATTGGATCCAAGACCATCAATCAAGCATCACAATGCGTGATGGCCAAAGATCCAAGTTGCACAAATTCAATAAATGCAATTCAAACAAGACTCTAAATCCATTACCTCCTCATGGATGATCAAAGGCAATGGAGACAAAGGGGATTGGCTCACTTTCATCACTTCAAGTATGAAGTGGGCCAATCCACCTTGTGTTCAACATAACGTCCGGTTGAACATCGTGCAATGCAAACAACATGCTACGCTTGGCATGAAACACAAGACTCTAACATGTAAACAACGCATGCATAACATGTTAAGGGACTAAAATGATGAAACTAGTGAAGGACACAACACTAGAGACATGCAATATAATGCTCAAATGATCATACCAGCTATGGACAGACCTAGAACATGCCAAATCAGTGGCCTAAACATGCTGAAACTCAAGCACAAGAACCAAGAAAAACATGCCCAACTTATGGCTCGCAAGCAAGGCACAAAGCTCAACTCTCAAACACAATGAAAGAGTGATATGTGTGAGAGTGAGACAATGATCTATGCTCTGAATTTACATGCCAAATGATGCCATATCATGCAAACAACACAAGTATAGCATGTTAGGGTCCTTAGAACTCAAAGCTAGTCAAGGGCTTTACACAAGAGGCATGCAATACAATGCACAAACAACCAAACCAGCTCTGGACAGAGCTTAATCATGCTAAATCAGAGGCTACAACATGTTGGAATTGAAGCTTAAATAGCAAGAAATGAATACTCATGTATTGGCCCATAAACAAGGCATAAAGGCACAACTCTCAAAGCCATTGAAAGAGTGATTTAAGTGGAAGTATGGCAAAGATATAAGCTCTGAAATTACATATCAAATAAAGCCATAACATGCAAAAAGCTCAAATATGACATGCTAGGGGTCCCAAAGTGCAAGGCTATCAAAGCCAACTACACTATAGCTATGCAAAGCCAAACATGCATGACCAAAACTACTTAAATCAGACCTCAAGCACGTTAAATCAAAGCCAAAAATGTGCTGGAGTAGAGCATACAAATGCTAGATCAATAGACTAAAGCAATAAACATGCTAGGCTAGTGAACCAAAATTGCACTACAAGTGCAAGGAGCATGCAAGAGGCAACCAAACCAACTCAAATCAGAGTTATGACATGCCAAATAATGGTTAAAAACATGCTTGAACTAAGCAAATTCAAAGCACAAAGACATGCTACTTTGCAAGGCTACAAGTAGGATTACACTACAAGTATAAGAAGCATGCAAGAGGTGACCAAGACAACCAAAAATAGAGTTATGGAAGGTCTGAAAAGTCACAAAAATATGCTTGAACAAAGGCACAAAGAAGTAGAAACACATGCTCATTTGATAAGCCAACAAGACAAGCAAGCAAGACAAGAGGAGAGGGGACCGCCCTCTCCTATTTGGGACCTCAAAATAGGGTTTTTACCACCGAAAATTCTCTAGATTTCAGTGGTTAAAAGGCCACGAAAAGTTATTTTGAAAGGCCTTGAAAGATAGCTCAAAAGGCTTTACAAGCCAAGGAGCAAAAGGGAGAGACAACCCCCTAGCCAAACAAGGCTTAAACCATCATTTTTAGGACTGAAAAACGGATTTTTCTTCAGTTTAAAACCAAGCCAAAAACAGTTTGCAAAGGTAGTAAAACAAGCATGCAAAACAAAGCTTAAAAGGGACAAGTTCTTACCCTTGAAGTACAACAACAAAACAGCAAGATTTCTGTGTTAAAACCAAGCTTTAGACCTCAAATAGGACCTCCAAGGACCTCAGCTCCAAGATGAAGGTATTTGCTCAAGAGGTTGTATGCAAATATGTAGAGATTTCCCACTTTCAAGCCTAAAATAGGGAGAGAGAGAGGGCGTTCTAGAGAGAGAGGCTCCCAAGCCTTTGCCAAATTGTTCTAAAATGTTCTAACCCTTGAATATGAGATATAAGGCTTCATTATATAGCAAAAATGGAGCATTTGGTCAAAAATATCTCAAGAGAGACAGCTAGAGCAAGCTAGAGCAAAATATTTGTCCAAAACTACTTTCTGCCATCTGTGGTCGGCACTGTACCCCTGTTGGCCAGCACTTGATCATAGATGGCCAGCAGGGGTCACTCTTGGATGGCATGGGGCCGGCATTGGCCATTAATGGCCGGCACACTCCCATAGAGGCTGGCAGCAAAAATCAGTCCTAGTCCCCGACTTGATGCAAGCCTAACTCCTTCATCTGGATGCCTTTGCTGGTCATTCTTGTGTGCAAATTGAAGCCCCAAAAGTAAGATTTCCAATGGTAGCAGCCTCACATAAAAATTCCAAGTGTGTAAAAAGTTATTCCTCTTTTAGTGAAGACTGCTCATTTCTGGCTCAATCGAATTGATGCCTAACTTCAACCAACCATATCTCGCTCATCCGAACTCGGCTTTAGGAGATTCTTGAGTGTGAAATGAAGCCCCGGAAGTCTTCTTTCCAACAGGGGTGGCCTCATAGCTTAAATCCAAGTATACAAAAGGATAGGCCCAATTTAGCGAGGACTGCTCGTCTCTCTCTTAACGATTCATACCCAACTTCTTCCCCAACTGGGTTTCTTCCCTCTCCTCTTCTTTTCTTCAACTCCAAACCCCAAAGCAAGGTGTTTTGAAAGATTTTTCAGAGATTTCACCTCTCTTTCATTTATTTTCACTTTGTCCTGGCTCGGTTTACCGAAAAGCGCAACATTTAACGAAATATGAGCCTTGGAGCATCGCAGAAACCTTTTTCAAAATATTTTGAAAGAGAGGTTTTTAAGATCTACAATCTTTTGATCAAGAAATGGGGTGTGAGGTTTGGATTTGGAGTTCTCCCTGCCGAAGAAAATGAACCTTTGCATAGCATAGCCTGCATCACTAAGTAAGCAATCAGCGGCGCCTAAGTCTTAAAGGCGGTCAAAAATGGGTTGTCTACCGTTGCCCCTCTTTGATAGAGCTCAGAGTCATGTGACGTGAGTGAATATCAAATCCTAGAGATGACCCATTTTTGACAAGGCCGAAGACTTGGACAAACAAACAAAATACAGATAAATAAATGGTTGGGCCCGCAGGCTACCTACGTATCCTTTCGCAAGGAATCGAACCAGCGTAGTTCAGGGGCAGGATGCAAAATGATACACAATATAATAGAACAGTGTAAATGACATACAATGTAATGAAACAATGCAAATGATATGCAATGTAATTAAACAATGCAAATGATATGCAATGTAATTGAGAAAATCAAACCACAAGCAGTGCAAAACCACACAAATATCATAAATGGATGGAGATGCAAAATCCAACTACGTTTAACATAGAAAAGAAGTGGGCACAAGCCGAACGACGCCTAAATGCCTATATCCTCAATACTGGCCTCAACGCAGCATGGATGCTTACACATAACAGAACTGTGTTTCAACGTGAAAGGGGTGCGAGCACATGCAAAACTATGTGTTTCGCAGAGAGACTACAAAAAACATGTAATTAGGTGGCATGATATAAGTGAGGAATGATCTGTTGAGGAAAGATCGTGATCCTAAATGCTGGATGCAACAAAACAAAATACGATGCAATGGATGCAATGAATGAAGTGAATAAGGCGCACGACCAAACCACATTTTGCCTAGAAAAGGAATAGACACAAAACAAACCACATCTAACACAGAAAAGGTGCCTACGCCCTCAGACCACAATTCTCTTAGTGGAATAGGCGCGTACACAAAATCACAGAACTATGCTTTAACGCGAAAAGTATGGGCACATGCCAGACTAAGTTTAACATGGAAAGGATGCAGGCGATACAATGGATATGCAGTAGATGCATGCGATAGATGCTATATGCAATGCAATGTAGTAGCTAAAACGCAATGTAATAGCTAGGAAGTGAAGGTACCTTACAGGGGCAATTGGCAATGACTTACCTCATGCTGCTGGGGATCTTCCCCTTTCTTGCGTCTTGCGTTTCCAAACCACAGGTACTACTTTTCTCCCTGGCTGTGGTCACAGCTTTCCCTATTCTCCAACAGGGTGACAGACTAGGTTGGTTCAGTGTCCAGAATTAAGGCGCATACCCGCTACCTTAACCTATGGGGCTTCCATATAGATTTCAAGCCGAGGATACACCACTGGGTATTTAAACCAGACTTTAATCTCAGAAATTCCGAACCTTTGCGTTCTAGGCATCGGCCATTCGAACTCTAGTTTCCACCGTCTTAGTTGATCTCCTAGGAACTCACAGCAAACACAGGCAGGTGGCTATACCAGACCACCGGAAGTCGTTCGCGCACGACAACCACTAAAGAAATTGCACCTTCAGAGGATTTAAGGTCTCCTAGACCAGAGAGGGATGTGAATACGTCCAAGCGCGTCTCATGCAAGAGGAGAAAGTGAATAACTGAACACCGGAACGCATCTGAGTGTTCGAAACCGAAGACGTCCTAACGCACCACATGCGAGAGGAGAAGAGGTATGAATAAACACCGGAACTCATCCAAGTGTTTGAAACCGAAGACGTCCTCACGCACCACATGCGAGAGGAGAAGGGTTGCACAAGAAAGCACGAGCATCTAAATGCGCCACACATGAGTGGAGAAAGGTTGCGCAAGAAAGCGCGATGCACATGACAGTGCGAGTACGTCCAAACGCGCCACAGGCAAGTGGAGAAAGGTCGCGCAAGAAAGCGCGATGCACATGACAGTGCGTCCAAACGCGCCGCATGCGAGTGGAGAAAGGTTGCGCAAGAAAGCGCGATGCACATGATAGTGCGAGTACGTCCAAACGCGCCACACGCGAGTAGAGAAAGGTTGCGCAAGAAAGCGTGATGCACATGACAGTGCGAGTACGTCCAAACGCACCACACGTGAGTGGAGAAAGGTTGCGCAAGAAAGCGCGATGTACATGATAGTGCGAGTACGTGCAAACGCGCCACACGCGAGTAGAGAAAGGTTGCGCAAGAAAGCGTGATGCACATGACAGTGCGAGTACGTCCAAACACGCCACATGCGAGTGGAGAAAGGTTGCGTAAGAAAGCGCGATGCACATGACAGTGCGAGTACGTCCAAATGCGCCACACACGAGTGGAGAAAGGTCACGCAGGAAAGCGCGATGCACATGGCAGTGCGAGGACGTCCAAACGCGCCACACGCGAGTGGAGAAAGGTTGCGCAAGAAAGCGCGATGCACATGACAGTGCGATGCGCAAGAAAGCATGAGTGTAAACGTAGGATTTTAAGGTCTCCTAGACCAAAGATTGCACAAGACAATGCGAGTGAGATACAAAGTGTAAGTGCACAAGAAAGTGCAAGGAAGGTGCACAAAAACAAGTGTGATAAAATGCATTTTCTATGCAAGTAAGGTGCACAAAAAAGTGCGATAAAATGCATTTTCTATGCAAGTGAGGTGCACAAAAAAGTGCGATAAAATGCATTTTCTATGCAAGTGAGGTGCACAAAAAAGTGCGATAAAATGCATGTTCTATGCAAATGAGGTGCATTTTCTATGCGAAAGATACGAGCATTTTCTATGCAAGTATGGAAGAGTGCATTTTCTATGCAAAAGATACGAGCATTTTCTATGCAAGTATGGAAGAGTGCATTTTGTATGCAAAAGATACGAGCATTTTCTATGCAAGTATGGAAGAGTGCATTTTCTATGCATGAGATACGAGCAATTTGTACGCAAGTATGGAAGAGTGCATTTTCTATGCAAAAGATACGAGCATTTTCTATGCATGAGATACAAGCATTTTCTATGCAAGTATGGGGGCATTTTCTATGCATGAAACAAGAGCATATTCTATGCAATATTGAAAGCATATTCTATGCATGAGGCAAGCATATTCTATGCAACATTGAAAGCATATCCTATGCATGAGGCAAGCATATTCTATGCAACATTGAAAACATTCTATGCATGAATCATAAACGATGCGCGGCACGCATGCAACAGAAGTGTATATGAAAATGCACATTCTATTCAATAGAGGGGCATCAAATATGTACTTTGGTGCCTCCGACTTACCTCTCAGAGGACTTTGCAACATACTCAGCTCAAAAAAGGCACACCCTGTTCATATTGGCGAGAGATAACATCTGTTGCTGCTTTAATTGCCACTCTGACTTGAAGCAGGCTTAAGCTCGGGGTCGAGATACACTCATACTCCAGAGAAAGGCGAGGCCTGACAAGATGCACTTGGAATGCAGTCTCGGAATTTGCTGGAGTTGAAACACACTAAGATGCTCCAAATTTTCTCTCTTTTCTTTTGCTTTGCAGTCCGGAACCTATATAGCTTCAAATAGGTCCTTGTTCTATTGTTCTCACATGACCTGGGTTGAACCCTGCAGTTTATGAAAGAAAGAAACCTGTTTTGCACAAATATGGAGAATGGCACAACACTCTGAGCACAAAACGATTTATCTTGAAATTGAGAAATTGAGAAATGAGTATAAGTTCTTAACCGGGTATTGAGCCTACGACTGACCACTGCCAAAACGACTCAACAAAGAGGAAACACAAGGTAAACAACCTAAACACATCTATTGACACTCAAAATGACTCAAAACAAGAATTGAAACAAACAAAAACAACAAACACAACACTCAGATGTGTACCTCCAGTGGGAGACTTCTCAGTTCACAAGGAGCCTGTTTCTTCGGGTAGTGTTTCCCACCCTTTCTCATCTGTGATTCTCACATCACTCTAGCACTCAATCTCTTTTTCTCTAAAAAGCCCTTTTCTCACTTTTCTCTCCACGCACATCTCTTTATTCTTCAATCTCTCTTCTTTTTTTTATCCCTTCCCTGGGTGGTTGGTGGATAAGTAGGAAGTTGCAGGCTCTTGCCCATAGTATTCTGCTAGATTCTCATTCTTCCCCTCAGAATAGTGAGCTTCTCCCGCAGAGGGGTTGTGGTGCGACTGGATGTGCAGCAGATCAGCAACTGACATTGGTTGACAATGCGCTTGGCTAGCTCGGATGTGATCAGAACTGTCCAGATAAAGGAGTGGAATATCTTGATCCATTCCAGTTCCTGCTTTGCACTTAGCTTGATACCTCGCTGCTTGGAGGATGAGAGAGCTTTCAGCCCTTTGTTGTTAGCTTCAGCTGGTGCCTTTCCTGGCAAGTGTGGTGCCCTTTCTGGCAAATATGGTGACAATGGGGGGAACAGATAGAAAACCTAACTCAACTGTTCCCCTCGTTCATCATTTTGACCATTTTTTGTTTTTTTGAGCTTTCTACTAAAACAATTTTGACCAAAATGAGAGTTAGATTAGTATACTTGTTCGATTTTCTGATTTGAAAGCATGCAAGTTAGGCTATGAGCACTGAAAATTTTCCTTTTTTGGGTCCAAGAAATGGTCTAGTTTTGGAAAAAATGGAATAATTTTTGAGAAAATTAATCAACCTCATTAAAAATTCTCAAAAACGATTTTTGCAAATGGCCACTGCTTGACCAACACATAATTTACTCTTGAGATGCACAACTTCAGATCCAAAACAATGGAAAATTGCCCCTTGGCTAAATGGCACTGCACGGCAATGGAAAGTTGCCCCTTGTCTGAATGGCACCACAGCGCATTGTAATCAGTCCTCAAAGTGACAATCACAACCGAACTCTCGGATATAGAAACGACAAAGATGACCCCGTTCAATCTCATGGACAGGACAATTGAATTTGAAGTGTTTACGGCTGGACTTCAGAATGAAATTGCCTACGTATCCCACAGATGGGAATCAAGCCTTACGTAGTTCGGGGTTAAGGTATACTCGGGTATTAACCTCTCCTTTTGCGCTTTAACTTTTGCCAAGGCCACCCTTTCGGGTTTTCAACCTTGCGAGCTCTGTTTTTCTTTTCTTTTCTTTTCATTTCTTTTCTTTTTCTTCTTTTCTTTCTGTTCTTTTTTTTATTTTCTCTTTCTATCTTTTCTTTTCTTTTTCTGTTCTTTTTTTTCATTTTCTCTTTTCTTCTTCTTATTTTTGCTCTAACTTTTGCCTGGGTCGCCCTTCCGGGTTTTCGGCCCAGCGAGCCTCTTAAGGGGAAAAGAAAGTTTAACTTGGTCCATGTTGAATGGTCGTAGGATCTCGAAGCCATCTGAATCCAGGAGAATGGCTACTGTTCGCTGATGATGCAGAAGTCCATCCAATAGGGGCTGAATTTGCCCCTAGTGTTGTGGATAGGAACTCGATTGTCCTTCGACAAAACTTTCTTCTCTTCTCCATTCTGGGATTTGGCATTCTTGCCAATCTTTGTTAGCTTGAGAAATGTCCCAATTTTTGACTCTTCGAGTACATCTGACATTTTTTTGCCCCTAGTTCAAGGGATGCTTCTAATCTAGCTTTGCGAGCTTCCTTTGATGACATTTGATCTTCTTGATCTGACTTTCTTGCCCCTAGTTCAAGGGCTGCTTCAAATTTGGCCTGGCGGGCCTCGTGTGATGTCATACGACCTTATTGCCCCTAGTTCATGGGCTGCTTCAAATCTGGCCATACAAGCTTCACTTTGTGGTTGGCCGTTGAACATTCTGACTCCAAGTTCAAGGCTTGAAAGCAAAGGGGTCGAGTCTTGAGGCCGAGAGTGATCCTATGCTGAACAATCTCAAGAGCGATTCCACGCATGTCTTGGCCGGACCATGCAAAACATTTTTTGAAATCTTTTAAGAGAGCGACTAGTCGCTCACACTGAAGACAATGCGGAACCAATCTGGATCAAGCCAGGATCCTTCTCAGTACTCACATTAACAAACATGATCTCATTCATTAAGGGCTTAGCATGCCTCTCTTCCTCTCAATTGATCAAAAAGTTTTTTGCAAATCCCGAGGAATTCCTCCCTCTTTGTTTTCATCACAGCATTCAAAAAGTTTTGAAAAACTTAGGTCAATGCAATGACTTTAAGGCACAGAAAAGTAGGTGAAAAACATTGCTGTTTCATTCAAATCTTCTAGCACAATTGGCTCAAGGTAGAAGCAAACACAAGAGCGTGAAAATAACTACTGTTTCATTCAGATCTTCTGGCGTAACTGGCTCAATGGCAGGAACAGACGCAAAAGAAAAAGTATAAAAGAAAAACACAAAACAAGATGGTGATGTCCGAGGTAACACCCCCGAAATCACCCAACTCCAACACAACAGGACTGACTCAACTGACTCAGTACAGAAAGATTGACTCAATTCAACACAACAAGACTAACTCGATACAACAAGACAGACTCAACTGACTCAGTACAAAAAGACTGACTCAATACAACACAACAAGACTGACCCAACACCCAAGTCAGAAAGTAAAATAACCAACATTTGCACATTGCTCAAAACAGTGCGTGCGATTCACCACATCTGGAGTAAACTGAGCGCCATCCGCAGACGGTTCATCCCCTGATCACATAATCACATTATCCCCCAAGTTCACTGATCCAGTGTCGATAGACTTTGCAGAGCTTGGTGTGACGATAACGACAAAGTCTATCAACACAAGTCCAGTGTACCCGGGCGATATCGAAACCTTCTGAAGCTATGGTTCCAAGACTACCTTGCAAAAGAGAAAACAAAGAGCATCTCAGCCTGATTTCACTAGAACACATATGAGCATAGTTGAATGACAGTGCTCTCTACTAAATTCTGCCCCAAATTTTTGCCTCAAACTGATACCCCCAAATACTGATGTCCTCAGATTGATACCCAAACTTGCAATTGATACATGCATTCCCTGTAGAGACACACCCTAACAGTACATATCAAGCAAGTGAGAGCCAAAACACCCTTATGGTGGGGTAGGGTTTCCCTATCCTAGTTTCGTCAGGAGCTAGGGTTTCACTACGCACGCATGCGGTTTCAAACAACCTACACTCGGGTAAGCAACCTGTCCTAGCTTGGAATGGTCACTATGGCTTCCGATATGCACTAGGTCGAATGGTCGAAAAGGGTGCCTCGGTGAAAACTAAGGTTTGTGTTCCCATCATGGTAGAGCCCGTAACTGGTCCGCCTTATGGCACGCTTTTCCAAGCAAGCCTCCGGTGAACCGTTTAGGAATAGCAGATGGCAAACACTGTGACTTAGGCACACCTATGCAAAATGCAATGCAAAGAAACACATAAGTGTAGACAAAACAACATATCATGAGTTCGAGTCAAGTTCTCTAAATCCCCGGCAGAGTTGCCAGAAACTGTAGACTGCCCGAACTTGCTTCGCCCGCGAGGGCGTGAATTGTGTTCTAGCTACTACAGTTCGGACTCCTGTCACGGTTCTAAATCTAATCTCACAAAGTGTAGTGTAAGACTGATAAATCACCAAAGAGTTCAAATCTGGCAAATCATTTTGGAAAATCAATTTAATCAAAAAGCGCCAAATATGGACTGCTTTGCCAGATTATAGAGTCGCCACCTAAATATTTTGTTTTGGGAAATTTAGGAAACTCTAACTCCTGCCTAAGGCCATGTGTCCGTCATCACCAAAGTTGCCTCGGTTCGGGAACTTGGGTATGAGAGGGGAAGGTCCTGAAATGAGCACCCCCGCTCACCCGATCAAAGATCGGCCTCTACTAACATGATATATTGTTTTTGAAAACACGTGCTCTTATTCTGATTTATTAGCTAACTGTAGACATCCCATTTTTGAACGTCCTCAAGACTTGGACATCATCATTTGAGCACTCGATGATCATGCATGCTCGTGTTCATTTTGAGTTCCTGAAGGTCTCGGCTGCGCGCCTTGCCTTAGAACCTCTCAACTTGTCTGTTTTGTGCTTGGTTGTGGACCAAGGACTTGTGGTTTTGTTTCTGAGGGAAGAGGGTGGCTTGTTGGCTAGCCTTACAACCCATCAGCCAAGCCCTGTGCTTGTTGGCCATGTTTTCTTGTCAACGGCCATCAGTGATGGTCGATCAACACTCTTTTTCACCGATCGGCACTCTTTTTGGACTATCGGCCATATCTTTTGGCCGAGGCCTTTTTATTTTCTTTTGCAGATATTTTTGTGCAAGCTGTGACAGCTGGTGAGCACAGATTTCATCCTCCATACATGTGTATGGAGGGATTGAATCAAACCCTTAGCTTGTCCAACAAGCTTAGGATTTGATTTTCTATAAGAAGGGAGACCCCTCTCCCTTTCCAGAGGTTCTGAAAAGTTGATATACAAAACATATATATCTCTCTCTATATTTCTTCCTCTCTCTCTATATTTGTGCTTGTTTGTGCTCAAAAGTGCCTTTTCTTCACACTTTTGCACACAAACACCCAGTGAAACACCACACTCTTGTTGCTGAGGCACTTTGAAGTTGGTTTTGGTGTTTTTGGACTAGTTTTGATCAAAAAAGGTGGCTGGAGTTGTTGCTCTAAAGTTGTTCTACAAGGGTGAGCTTTTAACCTCTCAAACCCTTATTTTTTATTAAGCTTTTGGCCCTATTTTCATGTTGTTTTAGGCCTAACTTTCTACTACAAAAAGTTCAGATTTTTAGTGCTTAACATGTTTGTTTAAGGCTTCTTTGGTGTTGGGGGTGATCTACTCATTTGCATGCCTTGTTTGGCTTTGTTTTGCACCATCACTTTAGGCCTTTGAGATCACTTTCTCTTGGCCTTTTAACCACTAAAATCCAGTGGATTTTTAGTGGTAAAACTTGGGTTTTGAGGTCCCAAATAGGAGAGGGTTCCCCTCTCCTCGCGTCTTGTATGCTTGCCTTATTGGCCTCATGTTTGAGCATGTTTGTTAAGCTTGTGTTGGCTTGTTCTTAGCATGTTTTTGGCCTTATTTCAGCATGTTATACCTCTGTCTAACGTTGGTTTGATAGCCTTTTGCATGCTCCATGCACTTGTAGTGCAATTCCATTCGTTGGCCTAATGTATCATGCTTTAGACCATCATTCCAGTATGATTTTGGCTTAACTCCAGCAAGCTTTTATCCATGTTTTAGCATGCTCTAGCTATGTTTTAAGTGTTTTGGGTCATACATGCATTGCTTTGTATAGCCGTGGTTCAACCTAGCTCACTAGCTTTGAGTTTCCAAGCCACTAGCATGCATTGCTTGGGTTACTTTCATGATTTGGTATCATTTCATATATGATTTCAGAGCATATTTCATGGTCATGCACTCACATCTTTCACTCTTTCCATGCTTTAGAAGGTTTGTTCTTTTTGGGTCATACATGCATTGCTTTGTATTGTTTGGATGATTTGGCATCATTTCACATGATATTTCAGTACATATAGTGTTGTCACATCTCCACATTTGTCATTTTTTGATCATGTTTGAGAGTTGTCCTCTTATGCTTAGTCGATGAGCCATTGCATGTGCATGCATTATCTTGCATCTCATGTCTTCATTTCAACATTTTGGCCACTGTTTTGGGCAAGATTGAGGTCTGTCCATATTTGGTTTAAGTCCATTAAGCATGTTGTTTGAATGTTGTTGCATTACATTGAGTTTACATGCTTGTTGCATTGCCTCATGTTTGCATGCTTATGTTGCATTGCATGGTAGTTGCATGCCATTAGCATTGATAGGTTGCATATGTTGCATTGCATTGCATTGTGTGTGCATATGTTGCATTGTGTTTAGAATCTTGTGCATGCATTGCATTGTGTTTGGATAGGGTATTAATCCAAACACGGGAAACGAGGGACGTTTCATACTTGAAGTGATGAAATGTGCCTCATTTCCCGGTCACCGACACCTTTGATCATGTATGATAAGGTGGAGGCTCATCGAGTCTTATGTGGTACTTGTATGCATTCATTAATATTGATTTGTGCAACTCGGCCTCTTTGGCCATCATGCATTGAGATGCGTGATTAATGGCTCGAGAGTTGAGCACTACTCTCCTTTGAGCTTTAAACATGATAAGGAGTGTGGTCGCACACACATTTTCTTGTAAATACATTGCCATGCCTCTGTTAGTGCTCTGTTGCAACAAAAGGAGAAGTTTGCAGGAAGCGGTGGCCGATCGACCACTTTGTCTGCCGATCGGCTACCAAAATTGGTCGATAGCCATAAACACTGGCCGATGGCCATTCATCTTGGCCGACCACCTCTCAGCATGGTCCTAAGGTGGATCAGAATCATCTTGGAAGTTGGCACAATTTTCAGAAGTCCAAAATAATGCAAACAGAGGCATCATGAGGCACTGTAGTGGATTTCCGAGCGAAGCCGACCGAGCACGCATGCATCCCTCGTCACGAGGCCATTTTAGTGCTTTTGATAACTTAGAATAGTTATTTGTTTCGATTCGGTTATGTAACAATTAATTACCTTGTTAGTTAGTTAATTTTGGTTTGTAATTAATTAGCTTAGCGTAGCTAGTTAGTTGATTCATTCGGACCTTCCGTCGAGAGGGCACAACTGTTGTAATAAGTGTGTGTGTACGTGGTGCATGTCTTCCAACCCCCATTTCTTTCTCCCTTTTACTTAACCGCTTTCGATGGTTAGTTTAGGGCATATTTCAATTAGCATACTTATGTTTCGCATGCGTGCATCATTCATTTTGTCTTGCATGCACCGATCTCGACGCATCATACAAACTGCATCATATTTCAATTCCTATTTGAATATATGTTATCAAGTTGCATTCTGATGACATCTTAGAATAGCCGAGCCTATCTTAGTTGCATTTTTGCATGTGTTGCATTAGACATTCTTGACATAGCTAGGATCATGAATGATTACTAACTAGCTTCTGTTTTGGCTCGGAGTACACTGTGAGTGTTTACGCTTTAGCATCCTTGCATGTGTGTAAGTGACTGCCATGATAGTATGCTTGGCATGAGGCTATGTGCTTAGCTGCTATAACTGCATGAATGCCTGTGGATGAAGGCTTTGTTGGTTGAATTAGAACAATTCATCAAATGCGAGTTTTAAGCCCACTTGAGAGTGACAAATCACCATGTTTTCTAAGCCCACTTGAGGGTGGCAAAATCTGCGTCTTAGCCTACTTGCGAGTAGCACATTCAAACCACTTTCAAAAACAAACATGAAATGTTTTGTTCCAATTTGAGTGATTTGGTCTATGCTTGTATGCTGTGCGCATCACATAGTAAGCTAGCTAATAAATCAGAATAAGAACACATGTGTTTTAAAAAAACAACATATCATGTTAGTAAAGGCCAATCTTTGATCGGGCGAGCGGGGGTGCTCATTGCCTGACCTTCCCCTCTCGTACCTAAGTTCCCGAGCCGAGGCAACTTTGGTGATGACAGACACATGGCCTTAGGCACGAGTTAGGGTTTCCTAAATTTCCCAAAAACAAAATATTTAGGTGGCGACTCTGAAATCTGGCAAAGCAGTCCATGTTTGGCACTTTTTGATTAAAATCGATTTTCCAAAACGATTTGCCGGATTTGGATTCTTTGGTGATTTATCAGTCTTACATTGCACTTTGTGAGATTAGATTCAGAACCATGACACGAGTCCGAACTGTGCTAGCTAAGAACAACGATTCGTGCCCTCGCGCGTGGAGCAGAGTTCCGGGCGGTCTACAGTTTCTGGCGACTCTGCTGGGGATTTAGAGAACTTGACTCGAACTCATGATATGTTGTTTTATCTACACTTATGTGTTTCTTTGCATTGCATTTGCATTGGTGCGCCTAGGTCACAGTGTTTGCCGTCTGCTATTCCTGAACGGTTTGCCGAAGGTTGCGTGCCATAAGGCTGATCGGTTATAGGCTCTGCCACGATGGGAACACAAATCCTGGTTATTTCTGGGGCACCCTTTTTGACCATTTGACCTAGTGCATATCAGAATCCGTAGTGACCATTCCAAGCTAGGACAGGTTGCTTACCCGATTGTAGGTTTACCTATCGTGAAATCGATCATCTCCTGTAGGGTGTACCTCTCTATACGCCTCATATGGGTGGGAGGTGGCCTCAAGACTATCTGCTCAGGTAAACCAAGAGCCTGAAGCAGGAAGCGCTCTCCCAAATACCATGCCCGACAGACCGGACCCTCCAGCAAAACCTGGAACCGGGCAGTCTCCTGAGCACCCATGTACTGGTCTCTCACTGCATCAGGCAGCACCACCCAGGGCTGCCAGGTGATCTGCAAATGACAGGATATGCAGTTTGTTATCTACTATCGGAAGTACAATGAAGAGCAAAACTCAAATGAACTGTAAGCTTTGAAATACCTCTGCTGCGGCTATGGTGTCAAAATATCTGCGGAAGAACAAGAAAGACTCTCGTGGTCTCTGCTCGCACCTCACATCAGAAGCAGTATGCAGATAAAGTAGAAATCAGAGAAGGGTGTGCAGTGTATTGTGCAGTAGGTGCAGTGTACAGCCAGTGTAAAGCAGATTGCGTGTATGCAGTGTGTATGGTGTACAGATAGTGTGAAGCAGAACTGTAAAAATAGAAAGGAAAAATGTACCTCCCAGGCTCGCCAATAGCCTCCTAGCAGATGCCCACTCTGGCGAGATGAGGAGCTCATGTATCTGTACAGTGTGGCCAATCCTACACCACCCCAGTTATAGCGCCGGATCTAGGTCACGTCCACCAACGCGCTCAACAGATAGAGGCCAACGGTGTTCGCCCGGTCAGTGAAGAGAGTGGTGCCCAGCATGAACATGAGGAACCCCCGGGCGTAGCACTCGACCTCCTCTTGGGTCGTCGGTATCTGTATCCTGAACTGGTCCTCGAACCACGAATATCTCACGAACCCTGCTTGGGAGAGAGGTGGGCAAACACCGAGCAAGAAGATCTGGGCAGCATCCCACTCGCCCATATCAGTGTCGAACGGGATCGGATCACCCCTTACTCCGATGTCGGTAAGCATGGAGAAGTTGAAGGGAGTCATCGCCATCTCCCCTGCGGTGGAAAGGTGGAAGGAATTGGTGGTGTCCCACCACCTCTCCACTAGCGCGCCTAGGAGAGGCCGACTTGTAGTGAGGCGCGAGAGTCCTATGCAGAACGTGCCAAAACCGGCCTGATCAACGATGTGGCGAACCTCATCGGGTAGCTCCATGTACCAATCTCGAGCAACAGTGTTCCCATAACCCCGGAAGGCATAGGAATCTCCCTGTGTTCAAAGACAAACAGATGCGAAGCAGTGTCAGGAATACAATGTTTGAATGTGTCCAGATTTGATAAAATGCAGTGTGTGTGCATATGTTTGAGTTGACACAGATATCATGTATGAATGTGCTCAGGGTGAACTAAGCATGTGATGTACAAGTGTGTTTGTAATGATAAGATAAAGAGTGATATTGGCTATCCGAAGTGTAGGACCTACATTGCAGAAAGTAGAGGGGAAGAGTATACCTCAGTGGCGCCATAGGACAAGTGTAACTCCGGCTCGCGTAGCAGGAGCTCCAATGGTGCACCTCGCGCGAAGCTCCTGAACTGGCGAATACTGTCAGGAGGTAATACATGTACCTCGGGCTGGTACGTAGCCGGGTCGAAAGGTCGAACACTGAGAGGTGAGAGCTTGACCTCGAGATCCATCTCCATCCCTGGAGAAGCCTCACCCTGTGGAATGTCATCCGCCGTCTCGAGAAGAGTGAGAAAATGGGCGAAGGTATGGAAAATGGGCAGGAATGCCAAAAGTCAACCGAAAGTCAACCCCGAGGGGTGAAAAATGGAAGAAAAGGTCGAAGTGTGGAAGAAGGCACGGAAACCGAGGGTAACTCGGGGGAAACAAACCCCAAGTGATGGAAATCAAGAAAGGAACACTGAACTCCCATTTCAATCGGTTCAAAACGTTGAGAATAATGAAGGTTTTGTTAATCGAACATTGTGGGAGGCTTCAAAACGGGGGAAAAGCTCGAATCGAAGAATAGAAACACAACCTAGAGAGGGAGGAGAATGAATTTCAGCTAGGGAGAAGTGAGGAAATAGGGTTTGGAACCCTATACTTAAAGACTCGAGGCAAATGGACAAAATTGCCCCGAATCTGCCACTTTTGGCCGATCGGCCAAATTGTCGGTCGATCGGCTAAATTGTTGGCCGATAAGCTCTTTTGATGGCCGATGGAAGGTCGATGGCCCCCCCTTGTGGCCGATGGACCTGTAATGCCCTTGTTTGGGGTAGTTCTGTTGTTTGGTACTCTCATCTCTCAAGAAAGTGCAAGAAAATACACTTTTGAAGCTTAAGCGGCCTTCGTGGTGACCTCGAACCGTGTCTTCCGTGTGCGGCACTCGATACGTGCAAGGTGTATCCTTTTTCGTATCCTTTTGTATATTGTAAGATTCGAAAATTGCTTTGAATATGTTGCATTACAGTGTTTTGTCATGTTTGCAAGGTGTGCATTTGTTTCACGCCTTTTTACTCTTACATCGAGCATGCCTCATCTCATTTTGAAGTTGCATCTCAACATTGTGGATAACATGCCTTTACCATGCTTACATTGAATATGGCATCTCTATGTCGCTGCATGGAACATGCGTGTTGGGTTGTTGCTTAGAATATGCATCATCACGCTCACCTAGCATATGCATGTTGTGTCAGATATGTATCCACAATTACATTGCATAGGGCATACATGTTGCATTGAACATGCATCTTTATTGTTTTGCATAAAATATGCATTTCTCCCTCTTGCATAGAATATGCACCATAATATTGCATGGAGTATACATCACCACTCGTTGCATTGTTATGCACTTTTTACGTGCATTGTTATGCACGTTTCACTTGCATTGCTACGCACTTTTCACTTGCGTTGCTACGCATCTTTCACTTGCATTGTGTATGCATGCGTTTATTTCATATTGGAATTGTATCTTGACGTGACATTGAACATGTGTTGCTACTATATTGTACCTGTTGAGTTTCTTTCTTATGCAGGCACAATATTGTATGTACGGTTCATTTGAGGCTGGTGCAACCAGACGGTATTGTGTGTGCGGTTTATTAAGGTAAGACCTTTCCTGTCCTTTGAGTTCATTTTGTTTCGATTAGGAATACCCGGGTGCACTCGGTGTTCTCGCTGTACCCTTGGTAGAAGCATTCAGACTCACTCCGATGTTTGTGCAACTCCTTAGTGCTAGCACTGTTACTTTCCTTCTCTTGCGTGTGATACGCTGAGAAGTGTTACTCTTTTCCTCTCCTGCGTGTGATACGCTAAGAGATGCTTTCTTTTTCTCTCTTGCGTGTGATACGCTGAGAGATGCTCTCTTTTCCTCTCTTGCGTGTGATACGCTGAGAGATGCTTTCTTTCCTCTCCTGCATGTGATACGCTGAAAGATGTTTTCTTTCTTGTCTTGCGTGTGATATGCTGAGAAGTGTTACTCTTTTTCTCTCTTGCGTGTGATACGCTGAGACATGCTCTCTTTTCCTCTCTCGCGTGTGATACGCTAAGAGATGCTTTCTTTCCTCTCCTGCGTGTGATACGCTGAGAGATGCTTTCTTTCCTCTCCTGCGTGTGATATGCTGAGAGATGCTACTTTCCTTCTCTTGCATGTGATACGTTGAGAAGTGTTACTCTTTTCCTCTCCTGCATGTGATATGCTGAGTGTTGCTTTATTTCCTCTCTTGCGTGTGATACACTGAGAGGTGTACCTTTCCTTCTTTTGCGTGTGATACGCTGAGACGTGTTACTCTTTTCCTCTTTTGCGTGTGATACGCTGAGAGATGCTTTCTTTCCTTCTCTTGCGTGTGATATGCTGAGAAGTGTTGCCCTTTTCCTCCCTCGCGTGTGATACGCTGAGAGGTGTACCTTCCCTTCTCTTGCGTGTGATACGCTAAGAAGTGTTGTTACTTTCCTTCTCCTGCGTGTGATACACTGAGAAGTGTTGCCTTTTTCCTCTCTCGCGTGTGATACGCTGAGAGATGCTTTCTTTTCCTCTCTTGCGTGTGATACGCTGAGAGATGCTCACTTTTCCTCTCTTGCGTGTGATACGTTTAGAGATGCTTTTTTTCCTCTCCTGCGTGTGATACGCTGAGAGATGCTTTCTTTCCTCTCCTGCGTGTGAGACATTGAGAAGTGTTGCCTTTTCCCTCTCTCGCATGTGATACGCTGAGAGGTGTACCTTTCCTTCTCTCGCGTGTGATACGCTGAGAAGTGTTGCTTTTTCCTCTCCCGCGTGTGATATGTTGAGAAATGTTGTGTTTGAGACTCCGGGTATTCTCGGTAGTCGTTTTTAGCCTTCTCCGCGTGAGATGCAGTGAGAATTGCATATTTTTCTTACGTCCTTTCTGTTGGAATGTGTGAGACTGTTGTTTCTTATTCGCTTAAACTGTTGTATTTATTTTGCATAAATGCTTCATTACAGCTTTCTTCGCATGATCATAAGTTATGCTCGGCATTGTGCATGTCATTTGCATCTTACTCTTGCCTACGGGCACATCTCTTTGATATCTTGTATGTTTGCCTAAGTCTTCGGCCTTGTCAAAAATGGGACATCTTTGGGCTTTGACATTCACTCTCGTCATCTTATGACTTTCGATTTTTGTCAAAGAGGGGCAACTGTAGACACCCCATTTTTGACCGTCCTCAAGACTTGGACGTCATCGTTTGAACACTCGATGATCATCTATGCTCGTGTTCGTTTCGAGTTCCTGAAGGTCTCGGCTGCGCGCCTTGCCTTAGAACCTCTCAACTTGTCTGTTTTGTGCTTGGTTGTGGACCAAGGACTTGTGGTTTTGTTTCTGAGGGAAGAGGGTGGCTTGTTGGCCAGCCCTACAACCCATCGGCCAAGCCTTGTGCTTATCGGCCATGTTTTCTTGTCATCGGCCATCAGTGATGGTCGATCGACACTCTTTTTGGCCGATCGACACTTTTTTTGGACTATTGGCCATATCTTTTGGCCGAGGCCTTTTTATTTGCTTTTGCAGATATTTTTGTGCCAGTTGTGACAGCTGGTGAGCACAGATTTCATCCTCAATACACATGTATGGAGGGATTGAATCAAACCCTTAGCTTGTCCAACAAGCTTAGGATTTGATTTTCTATAAGAAGGGAGACCCCTCTCTCTTTCCAGAGGTTCTGAACAGTTGATATACAAAACATATATCTCTTTCTCTATATTTCTTCTTCTCTCTCTATATTTGTGCTTGTTTGTGCTCAAAAGTGCATTTTCTTCACACTTTTGCACACAAACACCTAGTGAAACACCAAACTCTTGTTGCTAAGGCACTTTGAAGTTGGTTTTGGTGTTTTTGGACTGGTTTTGATCAAAAAAGGCTGCTGGAGTTGTTGCACTAAAGTTGTTCTACAAGGGTGAGCTTCTAACCTCTCAAACCATTGTTTTTTATTAATCTTTTGGCCCTATTTGCATGTTGTTTTAGGCCTAACTTTCTACTACAAAAAGTTCTAATTTTTAGTTCTTAACATGTTTGTTTAAGGCTTTTTTGGTGTTGGGGGTGATCTACTCTCTTGCATGCCTTGTTTGGCTTTGTTTTGCACTATCACTTTAGGCCTTTGAGATCACTTTCTCTTGGCCTTTTAACCACTGAAATCTAGTGGATTTTCAGTGGTAAAACTTATGTTTTGAGGTCCCAAATAGGAGAGGGTTATCCCCTCTCCTTGTGTCTTGTATGCTTGCCTTATTGGCCTCATGTTTGAGCATGTTTGTTAAGCTTGTGTTGGCTTGTTCTTAGCATGTTTTTGGCCTTATTTCAGCATGTTATACCTCTGTCTAAGGTTGGTTTGATAGCCTTTTGCATGCTCCATGCACTTGTACTGCAATTCCATTCATTGGCCTAATGTGTATCATGCTTTAGACCATCATTCCAGTATGATTTTGGCTTAACTCCAGCAAGCTTTTATCCATGTTTTAGCATGCTCTAGCTCTGTTTTAAGTGTTTTGGGTCATACATGCATTGCTTTGTATAGCCATGGTTCAACCTAGCTCACTTGCTTTGAGTTTCCAAGCCACTAGCATGCATTGCTTGTTCTACTTTCATAATTTGGTATCATTTCATATGTGATTTCAGAGCATATTTCATGGTCATGCACTCACATCTTTTACTCTTTCTTTGCTTTGGAAGGTTGGTTCTTTATGCCTTAAACATGAGTCATTGTGTATGCCACCATACCTAAGCTTGCGAGCTATCATTTCAGTGTGTTTTTGGTGTTATTTTGCCATGATATAACTCTGATTTTTGTTGGAGAAGTCATCTCATTCTTGGTCTTGGTAGGTGTAGTGTAACCTTCCTTATTGGCTTTGCATATTCCATGCTTCATGCCCTTCATGCTAGCATGTTTTGGCTACACTCCATGCATGTTTTAGCCTCACTTTGGCATGTTCTAGGATTGTTTTGGGCTGCCTTGGCTATATGCTTCATGTATTGCATAGCCATAGTGCAAGTGCCTATGCTAGTTTCAAGCATTGGGCCTCCTAGCATGCCATGCTTGTATTGTTTAGATGATTTGGCATCATTTCACATGATATTTTAGTACATATAGTGTTGTCACATCTCCACATTTGTCACTTTTTGATCATGTTTGAGAGTTGTCCTCTTATGCTTAGTCGATGAGCCATTGCATGTGTATGCATTATCTTGCATCTCATGTCTTCATTTCAACATTTTGGCCACTGTTTTGGGCATGATTGAGGTCTGTCCATATTTGGTTTAAGTCCATTGAGCATGTTGTTTGAATGTTGTTGCATTACATTGAGTTTACATGCTTGTTGCATTGCCTCATGTTTGAATGCTTATGTTGCATTGCATGGTAGTTGCATGCCATTAGCATTGATAGGTTGCATATGTTGCATTGCATTGCATTGTGTGTGCATATGTTGCATTGTGTTTAGAATCTTGTGCATGCATTGCATTGTGTTTGGATAGGGTATTAATCCAAACACGGGAAACGAGAGACGTTTCATACTTGAAGTGATGAAATGTGCCTCATTTCCCGGTCACCGACACCTTTGATCATGTATGATAAGATGGAGGCTCATCGAGTCTTATGTGGTACTTGTATGCATTCATTAACATTGATTTGTGCAACTCGGCCTCTTTGGCCATCATGCATTGAGATGCGTGATTGATGGCTCGAGAGTCGAGCACTACTCTCCTTTGAGCTTTAAACATGATAAGGAGTGTGGTCACACACACATTTTCTTGTAAATACACTGCCATGCCTCTGTTAGTGCTCTGCTGCAACAAAAGGAGAAGTTTGCAGGAAGCGGTGGCCGATCGACCACTTTGTTTGCCGATCGGCTAGCAAAATTGGTCGATAGCCATAAACACTGGCTGATGGCCATTCATCTTGGCCGACCACCTCTCAGCATGGTTCTAAGGTGGATCAGAATCATCTTGGAAGTTAGCACAATTTTCAAAAGTCCAAAATGGTGCAAACAGAAGCATCATGAGGCACGACAGTGGATTTTCGAGCGAAGCCGACCGAGCACGCATGCATCCCTCGTCACGAGGCCATTTCAGTGCTTTTGATAACTTAGAATAGTTATTTGTTTCGATTTGGTTGTGTGACAATTAATTAGCTTGTTAGTTAGTTAATTTTGGTTTGTAATTAATTAGCTTAGCGTAGCTAGTTAGTTGATTCATTCGGACCCTCCGTCGAGAGGGCACAACTGTTGTAATAAGTGTGCGTGTGTGTGGTGCATGTCTTCCAACCCCCATTTCTTTCTCCCTTTTACTTAACCGCTTTCGATGGTTAGTTTAGGGCATATTTCAATTAGCACACTTATGCTTCGCATGCGTGCATCATTCATTTTGTCTTGCATGCACCGGGCTCGACGCATCATACAAACTGCATCGTATTTCAATTCCTATTTGAATATATGTTATCAAGTTGCATTCTCATGACATCTTAGAATAGCCGAGCCTATCTTAGTTGCATTTTTGCATGTGTTGCATTAGACATTCTTGACATAGCTAGGATCATGCATGATTACTAACTAGCTTCTGTTTTGGCTCGGAGTACACTGTGAGTGTTTACGCTTTAGCATCTTTGCATGTGTGTAAGTGACTGCCATGATAGCATGCTTGCCATGAGGCTATGTGCTTAACTGCTATAACTGCATGAATGCCTGTGGATGAAGGCTTTGTTGGTTGAATTGGAACAATTCATCAAATGCGAGTTTTAAGCCCACTTGAGAGTGCCAAATCACTATGTTTTCTAAGCTCACTGAAGGGTGGCAAAATCCGCATCTTAGCCTACTTGCGAGTAGCACCTTCAAACCACTTTCAAAAACAAACATGAAATGTTTGTTCCAATTTGAGTGATTTGGTCTATACTTGCATATTCTGCGCATCACATAGTAAGCTAGCTAATAAATCAGAATAAGAACACATGTGTTTTCAAAAACAATATATCATGTTAGTAAAGGCCGATCTTTGATTGAGCGAGCAGGGGTGCTTATTGCATGACCTTTCCCTCTCGTACCCAAGTTCCCGAGCCGAGGCAACTTTGGTGATGACGGACACGTGGCCTTTGGCACGAGTCAGGGTTTCCTAAATTTCCCAAAAACAAAATATTTAGGTGGCGACTCTGAAATCTGGCAAAGTAGTCCATGTTTGGCGCTTTTTGATTAAAATCAATTTTCCAAAACGATTTGCCGGATTTGGAATCTTTTGTGATTTATCAGTCTTACATTGCACTTTGTGAGATTAGATTCAGAACCGTGACACGAGTCCGAACTGTGCTAGATAAGAACAACGATTCGCACCCTCGCGCGCGGAGCGGAGTTCCGGGCGGTGTACACTAACTTACTACGTGATGCGCACAACACACAAGTATGGACTAGATCGCCTAAATTGGAACAAAACAATTCAATGTTTGTTTTCGAAAATGGTTTGAACATGTTACTCGCAAGTAGGATAAAACGCGGATTTGCCACCAAACAAGGTGGGCTTAAAACATGATGATTTGCCACTTCAAGTGGGCTTAAAACTCACATTTTGAAGAATTATTCCAATTCAAGTAATGAAGCCTTCATCCACAGGTATTCATGCAGTTAAACACTTAAGCATTTAGCCTCATGACAAGCATGCTATCATCGCAATCACTTACACATATGCAAAGATGCTAAACCATAAACACTCACAGTGAACTCTGAGCCAAAAAAGAAGCTAGTTAGTAATCAATGCATGATCCTAGCTATGTTAAGTGCCTAATGCAACACATGCAAAATGCAACTAAATGGGCTCGGCTATCTAAGATGGCATATGAATGCGACATTTGATACATGTATTCAAAGAAGTGTATTGAAATACAATGCAGTTTGAATGATGCGCCAAGCCCGGTGCATGCGATACGAATGAATGATGCACGCATGCAAAGCATAAGTATGCTAATTGAAACATGCCCTAAAACTAACCATCAAAAGCTGATAAGTAAAAGGGAGAAAGACGTGGGGTTGGAAGACATGCACACACACACGCACCCTTATTACAGCATTTGCCCTCTCGACGGAGGGTCCGAATGAATGAGTTACGCTAAACTAAGCTAAGCTAACTAATCTAATTAAGCAAATTAGATTAATTATTACAAACCAATCAAATAACTAGCAAACTAATTACTAATTATTACAACACTTTAACTAATTAATCAAGTTAATTAATTAAATTACAAATTCAAGCTAACTAACAAGTAAAGCTAATTACAAATTACAATGCCTCAGCTCTGGTTTGAAGATGTTGAACTTGTATGCTCGCATTCGGTTTCTCGCCCCGAAAAGCTCTCCGGTTTCTCTTTGGAGGCTCTGTTTGCAGGGTGTCTTCCAGTTCTTGCTGCTGAAACTTACCAAAACAATGCTGGGGAGTGCACCAGTGGCCTACCGGCCATGAATGGTGGCTGCTAACCCACCTGTCGGCCAAGAATGAACACTGCTGGCCACAGATGAAAGGGTGCCGACCATTAGTGAGAGGGTGCCGGCCACTGGTGTGCTGTGACACCAAGCTGCAATAGAGCACAAAATAGAGAAAATGGAGGGTCTCCCTAGAACATGTATGTACTATGCCCTTCCATATCATCTCAAAACATCAATGGAGATGCATAATTGGATCCAAGACCATCAATCAAGCATTGCAATGCGTGATGGCCAAAGATGCAAGTTGCACAAATTCAATAAATGCAATTCAAACAAGACTCTAAATCCATTACCTCCTCATGGATGATCAAAGGCAATGGAGACAAAGGGGATTGGCTCACTTTCATCACTTCAAGTATGAAGTGGGCCAATCCACCTTGCGTTCAACATAACGTCCGGTTGAACATCGTGCAATGCAAACAACATGCTACGCTTGGCATGAAACACAAGACTCTAACATGGAAACAACGCATGCATAACATGTTAAGGGACTAAAATGATGAAACTAGTGAAGGACACAACACTAGAGACATGCAATATAATGCTCAAATGATCATACCAGCTATGGACAGACCTAGAACATGCCAAATCAGTGGCCTAAACATGCTGAAACTCAAGTACAAGAAGCAAGAAAAGCATGCCCAACTTATGGCTCGCAAGCAAGGCACAAAGCTCAACTCTCCAACACAATGAAAGAGTGATATGTGTGAGAGTGAGACAATGATATATGCTCTGAATTGACATGCCAAATGATGCCATATCATGCAAACAACACAAGTATAGCATGTTAAGGTCCTTAGAACTCAAAGCTAGTCAAGGGCTTTACACAAGAGGCATGCAATACAATGCACAAATAACCAAACCAGCTCTGGATAGAGCTTAATCATGCTAAATTAGAGGCTACAACATGCCGGAATTGAAGCTCAAATAGCAAGAAATTCATACTCATGTATTGGCCCATAAACAAGGCGTAAAGGCACAACTCTCAAAGCCATTGAAAGAGTGATTTAAGTGGAAGTATGGAAAAGATATAAGCTCTGAAATTACATATAAAATGAATCTATAGCATGCAAAAAGCTCAAATATGACATGCTAGGGGTCCCAAAGTGCAAGGCTAGCAAAGCCAACTACACTATAGCTATGCAAAGCCAAACATGCATGGCCAAAACCACTTAAATCAGACCTCAAGCACATTAAATCAAAGCCAAAAATGTGATGGAGTAGAGCATACACATGCTAGATCAATAGACTAAAACAACAAATATGCTAGGCTAGTGAACCAAAATTGCACTACAAGTGCAAGGAGCATGCAAGAGGCAACCAAACCAACACAAATCAGAGTTATGACATGCCAAATAATGATTAAAAACATGCTTGAACTAAGCAAATTCAAAGCACAAAGACATGCTACTTTGCAAGGCTGCAAGTAGGATTACACTACAAGTATAAGAAGCATGCAAGAGGTGACCAAGACAACCAAAAAAAGAGTTATGGCAGGTCTGAAAAGTTAGAAAAATATGCTTGAACAAAGCCACAAAGAAGAAGAAACACATGCTCATTTGATAGGCCAACAAGACAAGCAAGTAAGACAAGAGGAGAGGGGACCCCCTCTCCTATTTGGGACCTCAAAATAGGGTTTTTACCACTGAAAATTCTCTAGATTTCAGTGGTTAAAAGGCCATGAAAAGTTGTTTTGAAAGGCCTTGAAAGATAGCTTAAAAGGCTTTACAAGCCAAGGAGCAAAAAGGAGAGACAACCCCCTAGACAAACAAGGCTTAAACCATCATTTTTAGGACTGAAGAACAGAGTTTTCTTCAGTTCAAAACCAAGCCAAAAACAGTTTGCAAAGGTAGTAAAACAAGCATGCAAAACAAAGCTTAAAAGGGACAAGTTCTTACCCTTGAAGCACAACAACAAAACAGTAAGATTTCTAAGTTTAAACCAAGCTTTAGACCTCAAATAGGACCTCCAAGGACCTCAGCTCCAAGATGAAGGTATTTGGTCAAGAGGTTGTATGCAAATATGTAGAGATTTCCCACTTTCAAGCCTAAAATAGGGAGAGAGAGGGACTTCTGGAGAGAGAGGCTCCCAAGCGTTTGCCAAATTGTTCTAAAATGTTCTAACCCTTGAATATGATATATAAGGCTTCATTATATAGCAAAAATGGAGCATTTGGTCGAAAATATTTCAAGAGAGACAGCTGGAGCAAGCTGGAGCAAAATATCTGTCCAAAACTGCTTTCTGCCATCTGTGGCCGGCCCTGTACCACTGTTGGCCGGCACTTGAACATAGATGGCCGGCAGGGGTCACTCTTGGATGGCATGGGGCTGGCATTGGCCATTTATTGCCGGCACCCTTCCATAGAGGCCGGAAGTAAAAATCAGTCATAGTCCCCAACTTGAAGCAAGCCTAACTCCTTCATCTAAATGCCTTTTCAGGTCATTATTGTGTGAAAATTGAAGCCCCGGAAGTAAGCTTTCCAATGGTGGCAGCCTCACATCAAAATTCCAAGTGTGTAAAAAGTTATCCCTCTTTTAGTGAAGACTGCTCATTTCTGGCTCAATCGGATTGATGCCTAACTTCAACCAACCATATCTCCCTCATCTGGACTCGGCTTTAGGAGATTCTTGAGTGTAAAATGAAGCTCGGAAATCTTGTTTCCAATGGTGGTGGCCTCATAGCTTAAATCCAAGTATACAAAAGGATAGGCCCGATTTAGCGAGGACTGCTTTTCTCTCTCTTAACGATTCATACCCAACTTCTTCCCCAACTGGGTTTCTTCCCTCTCCTCTTCTTTTCTTCAACTCCAAACGCCTAACCAAGGTGTTTTGAAAGATTTTTTAGAGATTTCACCTCTCTTTCATTTATTTCCACTTTGTCCTGGCTCAGTTTACCGCAAAGTGCAACATTTAACGAAATGTAAGCCTCGGAGCATCGCTGAAACCTTTTTCCAAATATTTTGAAGGAGAGGGTTTTAAGATCTAAAATCTTTTGATCAAGAAATGGGGCGTGAGGTTTGGATTTTGAGTTCTCCTTGCCGAAGAAAACGAACCTTTGCATAGCATAGCCTGCATCACTAAGTAAGCAATCAGCGGCGTCTAAGTCTTAAGGGCGGTAAAAAATGGGGTGTCTACAGTTGCCCCTCTTTGACAGAGCTCAGAGTCATGAAGTGACATGAGTGAATGTCAATGCCCAGAGACGATCCATTTTTGACAAGGCCGAAGACTTGGACAAACAAAAAAAAATACAAATAAATATATGGTTGGGCCCGCAGGCTGCCTACGTATCCTTTTGCAAGGAATCAAACCAGCGTAGTTCAGGAGCAGGATGCAAAATGATACACAATATAACAGAACAGTGTAAATGACATACAATGTAATGAAACAATGCAAATGTTATGCAATGTAATTGAGATAATCAAACCACAAGCAGTGCAAAACCACACAAATATCATAAAAAGGATGGAGATGCAAAATCAAACTACGTTTAACATAGAAAAGAAGTGGGCACGAGCCGAATGACGCCTAACCCAGGCTAAATGCCTACATCCTTAATATTGGCCTCAACGCAGCATGGATGCTTACACATAACAGAACCGTGTTTCAACGTGAAAGGGGTGCGAGCACATGGAAAACTATGTGTTTCGCAGAGAGAGCACAAAATACAAGTAATTGGGTGGCATGATATAAGTGAGGAATGATCTGCTGAGGAAAGATCGTGATTCTAAATGATGGATGCAATAAAACAAAATACGATGCAATGGTTGCAATGAATGAAGTGAATAAGGCGCACGACCAAACCACATTTTGCCTAGAAAAGGCATAGACACAAAACAGACCACGTCTAACACAGAAAAGGTGCCGACACCCTCAAACCACAATTCTCTTAGTGGAATAGGCGCGTACACATAATCACAGAACCATGCTTTAACGCGAAAAGTTAGGGCACATGCCTGACTAAGCTTAACATGGAAAGGATGCAGGCGATAGATGCTATATGCAATGCAATGTAGTAGCTAAAATGCAATGTAATAGCTAGGAAGTGAAGGTTCCTTACAGAGGCAATTGGCAATTTACTTACCTCATGCTGCTGGGGATCTTCCCCTTTCTTGCGTCTTGCGTTTCCGAACCACAGGTATTACTTTTCTCCCTGGCTATGGTTGCAGTTTTCCCCATTCTCCAACAGGGTGACAGACTAGGTTGGTTTAGTATCCAGAATTGAGGCGCATACCCGCTACCTCAGCCTATGGGCTTCCATACAGATTTCAAGCCGAGGATACACCCTTGGGTATTTAAACCAGACTTTAGTCTCAGAAATTTCGAACCTTTGCGTTCTAGCCATCGTCCATTTGAACTCTAGTTTCCACCGTCTCAGTTGATCTTCTAGGAACTCATAGCAAACACAGGCTGGTGGCTATACCAGACCATCGGAAGTCATTCGGGCACAACAAACACCAAAGAAATTACACCTTCAGAGGATTTAAGGTCTCCTAGACCAGAGAGGGATGTGAATACGTCCAAGCACATCTCATGCAAGAGGAGAAAGAGAATAAATGAAGACCGGAACGCATCTGAGTGTTCAAAACCGAAGACGTCCTAACGCACCACATGCAAGAGGAGAAGAGGTATGAATGAACACCGGAACTTATCCTAGTGTTCGAAACCGAAGATATCCTAACGCACCACATACGAGAGGATAAGGGTTGCTCAAGAAAGCGTGAGCATCCAAACGCGCCACACGCGAGTGAAGAATGGTTGCGCAAGAAAGCGCGATGCACATGACAGTGCGAGTACGTCCAAACGCACCACACGTGAGTGGAGAAAGGTTGCGCAAGAAAGCGCGAAGCACATGATAGTGCGAGTACGTCCAAACGCGCCACACGCGAGTGGAGAAAGGTTGCGCAAGAAAGCGCGATGCACATGACAGTGCGAGTACGTCCAAACGCGCCACATGCGAGTGGAGAAAGGTTGCGCAAGAAAGCGTGATGCACATGACAGTGCGAGTACGTCCAAACGTGCCACACGCGAGTGAAGAAAGGTTGCGCAAGAAAGCGCGATGCACATGACAGTGCGAGGACATCCAAACGCGCCACACGAGAGTGGAGCAAGGTTGCGCAAGAAAGCGCGATGCACATGACAGTGCGATGCGCAAGAAAGCGCGAGTGTAAATTGCACAAAACAGTGCGATGCGCAAGAAAGCGCGAGTGTAAACGCAGGATTTTAAGGTCTCCTAGACCAAAGATTGCACAAGACAATGCGAGTGAGATACAAAGTGTAAGTGCACAAGACAGTGCGAGTAAGATACAATGCACAAGAAAGTGCGAGGAAGGTGCACGAAAAAAAGTGCGATAAAATGCATTTTCTATGCAAGTGAGGTGCACAAAAAAGTGCGATAAAATACATTTTCTGCACAAGTGAGGTGCACAAAAAAGTGCGATGAAATGCATGTTCTATGCAAATGAGGTGCATTTTCTATGCAAAAGATACGAGCATTTTCTATGCAAGTATGGAAGAGTGCATTTTCTATGCAAAAGATACGAGCATTTTCTATGCATGAGATATGAGCATTTTCTATGCAAGTATGGGGGCATTTTCTATGCATGAAACAAGAGCATATTCTATGCAATATTGAAAGCATATTCTATGCATAAGGCAAGCATATTCTATGCAACATTGAAAGCATATCCTATGCATGAGGCAAGCATATTCTATGCAACATTGAAAACATATTCTATGCATGAATCATAAACGATGCGCGGCACGCATGCAACAGAAGTGTATATGAAAATGCACATTCTATTCAATAGAGGGGCATCAAATATGTACTTTGGTGCCTCTGACTTACCTCTTAGAGGACTTTGCAACATACTCAGCTCAAAAAGGGGACACCCTATTCATATTGGCGAGAGATAACATCTGATGCTGCTTTAATTGCCATTCTGACTTGAAGCAAGCTTAAGCTTGGGGTCGAGACACACTCATACTCTAGAGAAAGGCGAGGCCTGACAAGATGCACCTGGAATGCAGTCTCGGATTTTGCTGGAGTTGAAACACACTAAGATGCTCCAAATTTTCCCTTTTTTCTTTTGCTTTGCAGTCCGGAACCTATATAGCTTCAGATAGGTCCTTGTTCTACTGTTCTCACATGACCTGGGTTGAACCCTGTGGTTTATGAAAGAAAGAAACCTATTTTGTACAAATATGGAGAATGGCACAACACTCTGAGCACAAAACAATTTATTTTGAAATTGAGAAATGAGTATAAGTTCTTAATCGGGTATTGAGCCTACGACTGACAACAGCCAAAACAACTCAACAAAGAGGAAAGACAAGGTAAACAACCTAAATACATCTATTGACACTCAAAACAAGAATCGAAACAAACAAAAACAACAAACACAACACTCGGATGTGTACCACCAGTGGGAGACTTCTCAGTTCACAAGGAGCCTGTTTCTTCGGGTAGTGTTTCCCACCCTTTCTCATCTGTGATTCTCACATCACTCTGGTACTCAATCTCTTTTTCTCTGAAAAGCCCTTTTCTCACTTTTCTCTCCACGCACATCTCTTTATTCTTCAATCTTTCTTATTTTTTTTATCCCTTCCGTGGGTGGTTGGTGGATAAGTAGGAAGTTGCAGGCTCCTGCCCCTAGCATTCTGCTAGATTCTCATTCTTCCACTCAGAACAGTGAGCTTCTCTTGCAGAGGGGTCGTGGTGCGACTGGATGTGCAGCAGATTAGCAACTGACATCGGTTGACGATGCGCTTGGCCAGCTCGGATGTGATTAGATCTGTCCAGATGAGGGAGTGGAATATCTTGATCCATTCTAGTTCGTGCTTCGCATTTAGCTTGATACCTCGCTACTTGGAGGATGAGAGAGCTTTCAACCCTTTGTTGTTAGCTTCAGTTATGGCCTTTTCTGGCAACTGCAGTGCCCTTTTTGGCAAGCATGGTGCCCTTCTTGGCAAGTGTGGTGCCCTTTCTGGCAAATATGGTGACAATGGGGCGAACAGACAGAAAACCTAACTCAACTGTGCCCCTAGTTCATCATTTTGACCATCTTTTGTTTTTTTTAAGCTTTCTACTAAAACAATTTTGACCAAAATGAGAGTTAGATTAGTATACTTGTTCGATTTTCTGATTTGAAAGCATGCAAGTTAGGGCTATGAGCACTGAAAATTTTTCTTTTTTGGGTCCAAGAAATGGTCCAGTTTTGGAAAAAATAGAATAATTGTCGAGAAAATTAGTCAACCTCATTAAAAATTCTCAAAAACTATTTTTGCAAATGGCCACTGCTTGACCAACACATAATTTACTCTTGAGATGCACAACCTCAGATCCAAAACAATGGAAAATTGTCCCTTGTCTAAATGGCACTGCACGGCAACGGAAAGTTGCCCCTTGTCTAAATGGCACCACAGCGCACTGTAATCAGTCCTCAAAGTGACGATCACAACCGAACTCTCGGATACAGAAACGACAAAGATGACTTGTTCAATCTCATTGACAGGACAATTGAATTTGAAGTGTTTACGGCTGGACTTCAGAATGAAGTTGCCTACGTATCCTACAGATGGGAATCAAGCCTTACGTAGTTCGGGGTTAAGGTACACTCGGGTATTAACCTCTCCTTTTGCACTCTAACTTTTGCCAAGGCCACCCTTCCGGGTTTTCAACCTTGCGAGCTCTGTTTTTCATTTCTTTTCTTTTTCTTCTTTTCTTTTCTGTTCTTTTTTTCATTTTCTCTTTTCATCTTTTCTTTTTCTTTTCTTTTTTTTTATTTTCTCTTTTTCTTCTTGTTTTTGCACTAACTTTTGCTTGGGCCGTCCTTCCGGGTTTTCGGCCCAGCGAGCCTCTCAAGGGTAAAAGAAAATTTGACTTGCTCCATGTTGAATGGTCGTAGGATCTCGAAGCCATCTGAATCCAGAAGAATGGCTGCTGTTCGCTGATGATGCAAAAGTCCATCCAATAGGGGCTGAATTTGCCCCTAGTGTTGTGGATAGGAACTTGATTGTCCTTCGACAAAACTTTCTTCTTTTCTCCATTATGGGATTTGGCATTCTTGCCAATCTTTGTTAACTTGAGAAATGTCCCAATTTTTGACTCTTCGAGTACATCTGACATTTTTTTGCCCCTAGTTCAAGGGATGCTTCTGATCTAGCTTTGCGAGCTTCCTTTGATAACATTTGATCTTCTTGATCTGACTTTCTTGCCCCCAGTTCAAGGGCTGCTTCAAATTTGGCCTGGTGGGCCTCTTGTGATGTGATATGACCTTATTGCCGCTAGTTCATGGGCTGCTTCAAATCTGGCCATACAAGCCTCACTTTGTGGTTGACCGTTGAACATTCTAACTCCAAGTTCAAGGTTTGAAAGCAAACGGATCGAGTCTCGAGGCCGAGAGTGATCCTATGTTGAACAATCTCAAGAGCGATTCCACGCATGTCTTCGCAGGACCATGCAAAACATTTTTTGAAATCTTTTAAGAAAACGACTAGTCACTCGCACTGAAGACAATGCGGAACCAATCTGGATCAAGCCAGGATCCTTCTCAGTACTCATATTAACAAACATGATCTCATTCATTAAGGGCTTAGCACGCCTCTCTTCCTCTCAATTGATTAAAAAGTTTTTTACAAATCCCGAGGAATTCCTCCCTCTTTATTTTCATCACAGTGTTCAAAAAGTTTTGAAAAACTTAGGCCAATGCAATGATTTTAAGGCATAGAAAAGTAGGTGAAAAACACTGCTGTTTCAGTCGAATCTTCTGGTACAATTGGCTCAAGGCAGAAGCAAACACAAGAGCGTGAAAATCACTACTGTTTCATTCAGATTTTCTGGCGCAACTGGCTTAATGGCAGGAACAGACGCAAGAGTAAAAGTGTAAAAGACAAACACAAAACAAGATGGTGATGTTCGAGGTAACACCCTCGAAATCACCCTACTCCAACACAACAGGACTAACTCGATACAACAAGACAGACTCAACTGACTCAGTACAAAAAGGCTGACTCAATTCAACGCAACAAGACTGACTCGATACAACGAGACAGACTCAACTGACTCAGTACAAAAAGGCTGACTCAATACAACACAACAAGACTGACCCAACACCCAAGTCAGAAAATAAAGTAACCAACATTTACACATTGCTCAAAACAGTGCGTGCGATCCACCACATTTGGAGTAAACTGAGCGCCATCCGTAGACGGTTCATCCCCTGATCGCATAATCACATTATCCCCTAAGTTCACTGATCCAGTGTCGATAGACTTTGCAGAGCCTGGTGTGACGATAACGACAAAGTCTATTAAAACAAGTCCAGTGTACCCGGGGGATATCGGAACCTTCTGAAGCTGTGGTTCCAAGGCTACCTTGCAAAAGAGAAAACAAAGAGCATCTCAGCCTGATTTCACCAAAACAGATATGAGCATAGTTGAATGACTGTGCTCTCTACTGAATTCTGCGCCAAATTTCTGCCTCAAACTGATACCTCCAAATACTGATGTCCTCAGACTGATACCCAAACTTGCAACTGATACATGCATTCCCTGTAGAGACACACCCTAACAGTACATATCAAGCAAGTGATAGCCAAAACACCCGTATGGTGGGGTAGGGTTTCCCTGTCCTAGTTTTGTTAGGAGCTAGGGTTTCACTACGCATGCATGCAGTTTCAAACAACCTACACTCTGGTAAGCAACCTATCCTAGCTTGGAATGGTCACTATGGCTTCCGATATGCACTAGGCCAAATGGTCAAAAAGGATGTCTTGGTGAAAACCGAGGTTTGTGTACCCATCGTGGCAGAGTCCGTAACCGGTCCGCCTTATGGCACGCTTTTCCAAGCAAGCCTCCGCTGAACCATTTAGGAATAGCAGATGGCAAACACTGTGACTTAGGCGCACCTATGCAAATGCAATGAAAAGAAACACATAAGTGTAGACAAAACAACATATCATGAGTTCGAGTAAAGTTCTCTAAATCCCCAGTAGAGTCGCCAGAAGCTGTAGACCGCCCGAACTCGCTCCGCGCGCGAGGGCACGAATTGTGTTCTAGCTACTACAGTTCGGACTCCTATCACGGTTCTGAATTTAATCTCACAAAGTGTAATGTAAGACTGATAAATCACCAAAGAGTCCAAATCTGACAAATCGTTTTGGAAAATCGATTTTAATCGAAAAGTGCCAAACATGTACTGCTTTGCCAGATTACAGAGTCACCACCTAAATATTTTCTTTTGGGAAATTTAGGAAACCCTGACTCGTGCCTAAGGCCACGTGTCCGTCATCACCAAAGTTGCCTCAGCTCGGGAACTTGGGTACGAGAGGGGAAGGTCCTGAAATGAGCACCCCCGCTCGCCCAATCAAAGATTGGCCTCTACTAACATGATATATTGTTTTTGAAAACACATGTGTTCTTAGTCTGATTTATTAGCTAACTTACTACGTGATGCACACAACACACAAGTATAGACTAGATAGCCTAAATTGGAACAAAACAATTCAATGTTTGGTTTCAAAAATGGTTTGAAGATGCTACTCGCAAGTAGGCTAAAACGCGGATTTGCCACCAAACAAGGTGGGCTTAAAACATGATGATTTGCCACTTCAAGTGGGCTTAAAACTCACATTTTGATGAATTGTTTCAATTCAAGTAATGAAGCCTTCATCCACAGACATTCATGCAGTTAAACACTTAAGCATTTAGCCTCATGACAAGCATGCTATCATGGCAATCACTTACACACATGCAAGGATGCTAAAGCGTAAACACTCACAGTGTACTCCGAGCCAAAAAAGAAGCTAGTTAGTAATCAATGCATGATCCTAGCTATGTTAAGTGCCTAATGCAACACATGCAAAATGCAACTAAATGGGCTCAGCTGTCTAAGATGGCATATGAATGCGACATTTGATACATGTATTCAAAGAAGTGTATTGAAATGCAATGCAGTTTGAATGATGCGCCGAGCCCGGTGCATGCGATACGAATGGATGATGCACTCCTGCAAAGCATAAGTATGCTAATTGAAACATGTCCTAAAACTAACCATCAAAAGCTGATAAGTAAAAGGGAGAAAGATGTGGGGTTGGAAGACATGCACACACACACGCACCCTTATTACAGCATGTGCCCTTTTGACAGAGGGTCCAAATGAATGAGCTAAGCTAACCTAACTAATCTAATTAAGCTATTTAGATTAATTATTACAAACCAATCAAATAACGAGCAAACTAATTACTAATTATTACAATACTTTAACTAATTAATCAAGTTAATTAATTAAATTACAAATTCAAGCTAACTAACAAGTAAAGCTAATTACGAATTACAATGCCTCAGATCTGGTTTGAAGATGTTGAACATGTATGGTCACATTTAGTTTCTCGCCCCGAAAAGCTCTTCGGTTGCTCTTTAGAGGCTCTGTTTGCAGGGTGTCTTCCAGTTCTTGTTGCTGAAACTTACCAAAACAGTGATGGGGAGTGCACCAGTGGCCTGCTGGCCATGAATGGTGGCTGCCGACCCACCTACCGGCCAAGAATGAACACTGCCGGCCACAGATGAAAGGGTGCCAGCCATCAGTGAAAGGGTGTCGGCCACTAGTGTGCTGTGACACCAAGCTGCAATAGAGCACAAAATAGAGAAAATGGAGGGTCTCCCTAGAACATGTATGTACTATGCCCTTCCATATCATCTCAAAACATCAAGGGAGACGCATTATTGGATCCACGACCATCAATCAAGCGTCGCAATGCGTGATGGCCAAAGATCCAAGTTGCACAAATTCAATAAATGCAATTCAAACAAGACTCTAAATCCATTACCTCCTCATGGATGATCAAAGGCAATGGAGACAAAGGGGATTGGCTCACTTTCATCACTTCAAGTATGAAGTGGGCCAATCCACCTTGCGTTCAACATAACGTCCGATTGAACATCGTGCAATGCAAACAACATGCTACGCTTGGCATGAAACACAAGACTCTAACATGTAAACAACGCATACATAACATGTTAAGGGACTAAAATGATGAAACTAGTGAAGGACACAACACTAGAGACATGCAATATAATGCTCAACTGATCATACCAGCTATGGACAGACCTAGAACATGCCAAATCAGAGGCCTAAACATGCTGAAACTCAAGCACAAGAAGCAAGAAAAGCATGCCCAACTTATGGCTCGCATGCAAGGCACAAAGCTCAACTCTCAAACACAATGAAAGAGTGATATGTGTGAGAGTGAGACAATGATATGTGCTCTGAATTTACATGCCAAATGATGTCATATCATGCAAACAACACAAGTATAGCATGTTAGGGTCCTTAGAACTCAAAGCTAGTCAAGGGCTTTACACAAGAGGCATGCAATACAATGCACAAACAATCAAACCAGCTCTCGACAGAGCTTAATCATGCTAAATCAGAGGCTACAACATGCTGGAATTGAAGCTCAAATAGCAAGAAATGCATACTCATGTATTGGCCCATAAACAAGGCGTAATGGCACAACTCTCAAAGCCATTGAAAGAGTGATTTAAGTGGAAGTATGGAAAATATATAAGCTCCGAAATTACATATCAAATGAATCTATAGCATGCAAAAAGCTCAAATATGACATGCTAGGGGTCCCAAAGTGCAAGGCTAGCAAAGCCAACTACACTATAGCTATGCAAAGCCAAACATGCATGACCAAAACCACTTAAATCAGACCTCAAGCACATTAAATCAAAGCCAAAAATGTGATGGAGTAGAGCATACACATGCTAGATCAATAGACTAAAACAACAAACATGCTAGGCTAGTGAACCAAAATTGCACTACAAGTGCAAGGAGCATGCAAGAGGCAACCAAACCAACACAAATCAGAGTTATGACATGCCAAATAATGGTTAAAAACATGCTTGAACTGAGCAAATTCAAAGCACAAAGACATGCTACTTTGCAAAGCTACAAGTAGGATTACACTACAAGTATAAGAAGCATGCAAGAGGTGACCAAGACAACCAAAAAAAGAGTTATGGCAGGTCTGAAAAGTCAGAAAAATATGATTGAACAAAGCCACAAAGAAGTAGAAACACATGCTCATTTGATAGGCCAACAAGAAAAGCAAGCAAGACAAGAGGAGAGGAGACCGCCCTCTCCTATTTGGGACCTCAAAATAGGGTTTTTACCACTGAAAATTCTCTAGATTTCAATGGTTAAAAGGCCACGAAAAGTTGTTTTGAAAGGCCTTGAAAGATAGCTCAAAAGGCTTTACAAGCCAAGGAGCAAAAGGGAGAGAGAACCCCCTAGCCAAACAAGGCTTAAACCATCATTTTTAGGACTGAAGAACAGAGTTTTCTTCAGTTCAAAACCAAGCCAAAAACAGTTTGCAAAGGTAGTAAAACAAGCATGCAAAACAAAGCTTAAAAGGGACAAGTTCTTACCCTTGAAGCATAACAACAAAACAACTAGATTTCTGAGTTAAAACCAAGCTTTAGACCTCAAATAGGACCTCCAAGGACCTCAGCTCCAAGATGAAGGTATTTGGTCAAGAGGTTGTATGCAAATATGTAGAGATTTCCCACTTTCAAGCCTAAAATAGGGTGAGAGAGGGAGTTCTAGAGAGAGAGGCCCCCAAGCCTTTGCCAAATTTTTCTACAATGTTCTAACCCTTGAATATGAGATATAAGGCTTCATTATATAGCAAAAATGGAGCATTTGGTCAAAAATATCTCAAGAGAGACAGCTGGAGCATGCTGGAGCAAAATATCTGTCCAAAACTGCTTTCTGCCATCTGTGGCCAGCACTGTACCACTGTTGGCCAGCACTTGATCATAGATGGCTGGTAAGGGTCTGTCTTCGACGGCATGGGGCCGGCATTGGCCATTTTTGGCCGGCACACTCCCATAGAGGCTGGCCGCAAAAATCAGTCCTAGTCCCCGACTTGAAGCAAGCCTAACTCCTTCATCTGGATGTCTTTTCAGGTCATTCTAGTGTGCAAATTGAACCCCCGAAAGTGAGATTTCCAATGGTGGAATCCTCACATGAAAATTCCAAGTGTGTAAAATGTTATCCCTCTTTTAGTGACGACTGCTCATTTCTGGCTCAATCGGATTGATGCCTAACTTCAACCAGCCATATCTCCCTCATCCGGACTCGGCTTTAGGAGATTCTTGAGTGTAAAATGAAGCCCGGAAGTCTTCTTTCCAACGGTGGTGGCCTCATAGCTTAAATCCAAGTATACAAAAGGATAGGCCCGATTTAGCGAGGACTGCTCGTCTCTCTTTTAACGATTCATACCCAACTTCTTCCCCAACTGGGTTTCTTCCCTCTCCTCTTCTTTTTTTCAACTCCAAACCCCTAAGCAAGGTGTTTTGAAATATTTTTCAGAGATTTCACCTCTCTTTCATTCATTTCCACTTTGTCCTGGCTCGGTTTACCGAAAAGCGCACCATTTAACAAAATGTGAGCCTCGGAGCATCGCAAAAACCTTTTTCAAAATATTTTGAAAGAGAGGGTTTTAAGATCTAAAATCTTTTGATCAAGAAATGGGGTGTGAGGTTTGGATTTGGAGTTCTCCTTGCCGAAGAAAACGAACCTTTACATAGCATAGCCTGCATCACTAAGTAAGCAATCAGCGGCGCCCAAGTCTTAAGGGCGGTCAAAAATGGGGTGTCTACACATACATGTGTAATCGAAGTTGTCTTGAAGGTTCAATTGCACAGGGATACTTGGTCGAACAATGTATAACATTTTGCTCAAGGTACTTGCATGATGTTGAGTCGAAATTGCATCGACCGTTAAGGAATTGTGATGTTAGCGACAATCTTGAGATATTAATGGGGCGGGCTTTAGGAAAAGGAAAAGGGTTTGTTCTTGATAACACAACATGGGTATAGGCTCATCGGTATATGTTATTTAACATTGCTGCGGTTGTCCCATATCGAGAGTAAGATAGACACAACCTTTGTCTCATTGTGAATGTATTTATACCAACTATAATTATCATGCGTTTTACAAGTAGTTTAATTGTGTAGGGAACATTGTGAATTTATTAAGCGGTCACATCGTCGTCTCAGAGATTATGATGTGGATTGTCGTCACAATGATGAGTTTCCTAAATGGTTCAATTCTCATGTAAGTGCATGTCAAGCACAAGTCTTTTATATTTTTGCAATCCATGTGCTTCTATATTTTTGAAGTTGTTAATTGATGTTTAATACTGATAACTTTCTTTTAAAAATAGGTTGCTAAGCTATTAGCTACTGAAAATGTAGCGTTGTCAGAAGAGATTAAAATTTTGGCTTTGGGACCT
Source organism: Camellia japonica (assembly GCA_030407325.1). Taxonomy (NCBI): domain Eukaryota; kingdom Viridiplantae; phylum Streptophyta; class Magnoliopsida; order Ericales; family Theaceae; genus Camellia; species Camellia japonica. The sequence goes on along the minus strand of JAPPVO010000016.1, from coordinate 131,121,096 downwards.
AGCCAAAAGGCCACCAGATTTAATGGGTATATAATTAATGGTACTAGGTATCATACTAAGAGTCGTGAGTTGAGAAGAAAACTTAGAATAGTGGGGTTATGGTGAAGGCAAAGACTTCTAGCTATGCAAGTGCGAAAGACATTAATATAGTGGAAGGTGATGTAGCGTATTATGGATATGTGACAGATATTATTGAATTGTATTACTCACACGACCATAGATACATGTTATTCATGTGCAACTGGATTGATAACAATAAGGGACTGAAGCAGGATGATTTTGGTTTTACACTTGTTAATTTCAATCACTTGTTATATGCGAAGAAACAGGACAGTGCTGAGCCATTTATCCTAGCATCTCAAGCACAACAAGTCTTTTATGTTAATGATTCTGTTGATGAAGATTAGAATGTTGTACTCAAGATGAAACCTAGAGACTTGTATGAGGTGTGTGGAGAACTACCAACTATTGATGAAGGACTACATCACAACGAAGTGGAAGGATTTGGTGATCAAGAGTTAGATGTAGCTTCCTTCACTTGTGAGGAGGATATGGATTGGGTTAGGCAAGGTATTGATGGAACAACTGTTGGTGAAACTATTGGACCTCTTGAAGCATCGACAGAGGCACAATTTGAAGATGACGAAGAAATGATATGATATTGTAATTGGTTGCATATTCACTTTTACATTTGTGTTTTATGTACGGATATTCATGTTAATAAAATCTTTGCTTTTATACCTTTGTAGCTTTCTTTAAATGGCCATTTTTACCTTTCATGTACTCTTATTTTATTTTGAATGTAGTTTCTTTATAGATTATCATGTCCTTAGTCATATGTTTGTAGTTTCTTTATAGATATTATCTATGAGTTCTAGCTCCGACCGTTCTTCTAGTGAAAGTGAGCAATCAAGCTCTAGTAGTTCTAGTTCAGATGAGACTCAGGCCACGCTCAAGATGAGAGTCATACCTGATCCACCAGCATCGTGGCATCCACCGAGCAGTCTTTCTACCACATCACGTAGCGGTAGTACATCACATGGCTCTGTTTCAGCTTGTACATATAAACTTTGAAAGCTATATCCAAACTTATAAGATTCATGTGCATTGTATTAAGTTGGGAAACTATATAGTGCAATGCAGCACATCCTGCCACTGTCTCCATCTACTCAATTAAGCATAGGATGAAGAGACAAGTTTGGCTCAAAAGAAAACAAAATGATCAGGTTCCAGAATCAGTTATAGGAAAATATTTGGATTTCAGATATTGGCTGAAGTGCTTAAAAGGGATTGCAATGGAAGTAAAAGCTCTATTTTTTGCCACAGAAATGTGAACTAGCCATTTTATCTGTTTAAGTGATTTGATTTTTTTGATTTTTAATGCTTTATATAACATTGAAAATGTGAAGCAAAAATGAAAAAGAATAATGAAATTTTGTTGGGGCTGTATGCTTAGTGACTTTGTAGTAGGATAATTGACAACAAAACCACTTATATGAAAAGTGACTTCGCTTTTAATTTCTTACATCAGTATGACAATATAATTTTTTAGATAGTTCAGTCAGTGATTCATACACAACTCATACTGTGATTCAAGCAAATGTGATTCATACATCAAAAGCTAGAAAAGGGGTTTGTTACTTGATAATTGATCCATTTCTTGTTGTTGGTTTACCCAATATGAACCAACCGAGTCCATTGACCAAACATATGTCTTAAATCAATTATCAAAACATTGCATTGTACAGGATACATGACAACTGTTAAGTTGGTTCAGAGAGCATTCAACAGTTCATGTGTAAGACAGTTTTAAAGAGACCATAAGTTGTTCCACATATGTGCATGGTCAATGGGGGTACTAGTGAATATTTATCATTTCTGTGTTGCAGAGAATTGAATATTTATCAGTTTCACATCATGTTTTGTAGGTCCCAGCTCAAGTCAAGCCATACAAAAGCAAACAAGGGGTCCCACATATGTGCATGGTCAATGGGGTACTAGTGAAGATGGCGTTTTAAAAGTTGTTTCAAATGAGTTGAATCAAGTAGTTGAAGGACACACATCCCTTGCTTTACATTTGGGCATTTTGGCACGAGATGGGAGTCTTGCACCACTCACTTTTACGACTTGGCATTATGTCCCAAAACAAAACAAAGATAACATATGGAGGGAGATAAAGGTTTATATGGATATTTAATATGAAATAAGTTGGAAAGATGTTGTGTTAGTTACAATTGTATTCCATATGAAATGCATATTACAAGTGTGGTTGACATTGCATATTACAAGTGTCTAGAGTTATAATGCAGGCTCATACGGATGCAGATGAATCCATGAAGAGAACAATAATGGCTTCATTTGGAAAGAAATGGAGAGATTGCAAAAGTCAAGTCAAAACAATGGGATACAAACCCTTCAAGAATGATGCAGAAAGGTTGGCTTATCGACCAGATAGAGTACATGAGGATCAGTGGCAGGCTTTGGTCTATTATTGGGGCACTCAAAGTGCATCGGTACAATTTTATTTATGTGAAAAAATGTTTATATATGATAATTTTTTTATAACATCTGAAATAAATTTCATATTTGACAGAAATCAAGCAAGAAGAATAGAAAAATCCGAAAGAAGAAGACATTACATCACGGAACAGGCCGAAAGCCTTTCTCAATAGTTCGACTGGAGGTATAATTATTCTGTCAAAGTTTGTTGAATTCTAATTTGTCCTCCTCCAATATTCTAATTTATAGGGTTTTTGTTATGGATTTTCTTTGTTGAGCTTGGTGAATTGTGTTTTGAGTGATCCACTGTTCGGTTGTGGTGTATGAATTATGAGGGTGAATTGTGGATTTTTTTCTTTTCACATCTAGTTTTTAAAGGGTTATTTGTTTTGTGATTCTTGTCAAAGACTTTGTCTAAGTGTTGGAACTGCTGTTCATGTAAGTCTTCGGCTTTTGTGACATGGTTGTGGGCCTCTGGTTCTTGAAATTTTGTTTTGATGCATTTCCAACTAAATCAAGCTTTATTCAAAATATATGAGGTCAATAATTTGAATATTGTTTTGCCATTGGTTGTCTTTCATTTATAGGAGACACAAAAAAACAATGGGGTTCCTGCTAGTCGGCCACAGGTATGGATGGCCGCATACATGAAAGATGGGACGTCAAATAGCGATTCAGTTAATGAGGTTATGGTATGTGATACTACTTTATCTCTGGACTTTTAATATGATTTATATTCATATTGGAGGCTAATTATTGAATTCAAACTTGCAGACTCAAATGAATGAGTTAACGGAGCACATGGAAGGATCTTCTACTGACCCTGCAGCATTACAGGAGCAAATCTTCACCCAAGTTATGGGCCCAGAGCGATCTGGCCGTGTTCGGACGTTTGGATTGGGACCGTGCCCCACTAATGTTTTTGGAGGTGGATATAGGCGGTCATAAGAGCAGAATCGTATCTTACAGACTCAAGTTCAGGAACAAGTTCAAGAGCAACTTCAACGGTATCAAATGCAATTCGAGTCGAAGATGAATGACGTAATGGAGAAACAAATTCCGGCTATACGCATAGATTTTCAGTCACGAATTCAGTTTTTGAAATCTCAATTGCAAGCTGTAGGCGTATTCGTTGGTCCAGTTGTTGCACCCTCAAACCCATTACATAGGCAGCAGGTATTTTAATTATTTTTAGTAGTTATTACTTTAAATTGCTTAGAGCTAATATACAACTTAAGCCTCTTATTGAATGATAGGTTGTGGATTCACTTAGTAGTCATCCCACTGTTCGGCCAATGTCACATCAACAACAATCTCATGCATTTTCATCCCAATAGGTGAGCAATCATTTAATCAAAGCTTTTTTTGACAAATACCATATCTTATTAATTACAATACTTGCTCTTATTAAATATAGGTTCACCTTTCAAAGAAGAAGAAGAAGAAGAAGAAGAAGAAGAAGAACTAACAAGGTAAAAATACTAACATCACTAGTTTTCAATTTCTCACTTTTCTAAATCTATTAAGACATGATGTGATTTGGTGTTGGAAATTGGTGGATAATTGTAGATTGTGTATTTGATGTGATTGTGATTTTGAGTTGATTTAGTACAGAGGTAGTATATGGTAGAGTTTTTATGATGTATACAAGCTAAGTGTATACATCCTCTGTCCTAAGTGTATAGAGAAGATGCTTATTAATACCAAATGGTTTTGTTCCATGAATATGCCATAGCTTGAGTTTGGAAGACAGTTGGGATGGACCAATCAACTATTACCATTTTTTAACCTTCTATGTCATAGCAGTGAAACCATAGTGGGCAATGACCCTTAACATCCACTCAATAGCCTATCTCTTTAACACCATTAAAGGCCCATCTGAGTTCAAATCACTCTTACCCACCAAAAGAGTGTCCTTCTCTTTGGAGATTAGAGACACAAGCTCATCATCTTCCCAATACAAGTCATGTTCCAACAAACCCAAATGTCCTTTCACATTCTCATCACAGTTGTCACTCCCCTCTTCCTAATCTTCCTCAAAATGTTCTTTTTCACGGTAGAGACAATCAAGAACAAACATGGGGTTCTGAGAAGCCATAAACTTCTTATAAGAATAGGACAATAGAGCCACTGCTTATTATCTTCAGGACCAGATGATGAAGAGAGACATGATCAACATTGGACCCATTACAACATCTGAATCTGTTTCCTCTCTCACTCTCTTTAGATCCTAGGGAGAAGAAAGAAAGATAGACCCAAATATAGAAAGAAGGGGGAGATTTATCTGAGAAGGTTATCAAGTCTGTCCTTTTTTCGTTTTTTCTTTTTTTGCCAAAGTTTTGTTCTCTGAGATTTATCTGAGATTTGTTCTCTGGATATTGTTCTCAAATCAAATCACTGAGTTCTACTTCAGTTACTAGCATGCGAGCAAGAGAGTACATTGTTCTGATAGTAATGGAATCCAAGGATTTAGCGAAATCAAGGACTTCATTTTTTTTTTTTTTTGGACTTTTTGCTTGATGATGATATTAGAAATTCTGTTTCTGACATGGATAATCATGAGGGATATAGAAATTACTAAAGTCACGAGAAGATAATAGACGAAACCTATTATAAATTTCTCCCGAGTGGGAACTTAAGTAACCCCCTCAAATATCATCTAATGTTGAAGGGTTCTCTACCGTTGATGTCCAATTTATAGGAGGGTAAACCACAGGAAGATTGAGTTTAATAGGAAGGAGACTTGAGTCAATTTAATGGATAATAACCCCTCTTCTTAGACTTAGAAACTGGTAATGTATCCGTATGCAACATAACTGCTGATTGAAGTGTAAAAAACAGTTTGGTTGAAAATACGAGATGAATCAAATTTTACATGTGATGTGGTTTCATAGGGGGTTAGTCACAGTTGTATAGAGTCATATAAGGAAAAATTATACCAACATAGAATCCAATGTTTATGTATAAATATGTATCCACATATACTAAGAAACAAAAAATAGTCGAATGTATATATTAATAACCTTTATTTCATTGAACCATCATTGTCATCGTTCTAAGCCTGGACTATATCTGATTTCTAGTATTGTTTGATTTTTATGCTGACATCATTTTTCTTTCTTAACAAACATTCCACAGATTGTGAAGTTGCAATCATGATGCTTTTGGCCTATTTGTCATACATGATAGCTGAGGTACCAAAGCATTCTAAAGAAAAAAAAAATAGAAGCTATATATATCCTTTAAAATTCTCCTTATAACATTCAAGAAAAATAATAATTTTGGTTATTATATTGATTGTCTTGATTACAAAAAATGTGCAAGTAGACATTTTATGTTTTTTCTACAACTTAGACCACTTACTAAATCATCATTTGTTGTTTTTCAAGGACATTCATAGCCCTCATCTCTGCTTCAGCTGGTGTTGAAGTCTTGAATCTTTGATTGAGTTAAAAGTGAACATGCTATTTCTTTTATATTTTCATGCCAGAGAGGTGGTTTACCAATTTGAATAATTGAAATTTGCTATGATAGAAAGAGAAATGAATTTAAGTCTAAGAAAAAAAAAATCCACTTGTGTTCTTCAATCTTCAATGAATCCCTTTGTTTGCTTAATGTTTAAGCTTGTTGAGATTTGTATGAAATACAATTTTGTTCTCTAATCTCCAAGATCACAAGTTCATCTATTTTAATTTTAATTTTTTAGTCATGTGAGATGAGTGTAAAAAGTACCCCTGCTTCATCAATCCCAAATCTTTTTTATTTTTTTATGTCGTTATGATTTACCTTTTAATCATGATGAATGGATAAAACTATTTCCCATTCATCCCTGAGGCATAGCCATAGTGCTTCTTTGCATTTATATTCTTGGAATTGTAGTGCTTCTTGGTGTGTGATAAAATCTTCTTGTTAGTGCTTCTTCAAGTTTTATGTACTGTTTATAAGTACTGGGTACAAATTCTTCAATTTGTGTTTATTTTGGTGAATTTGATTGCAGTTTATGTTCTGATACAGACATGTAGACCAGTGATGACTACAGCTTCTATGCTAAAACATGATTTTTGGATATATGTTAGTTTGTGGTTAATGTTAAAACATGATTTTTGGATTTTGGATATGTTATTTTATGGGTAATAGTGATTGGATATTAATTGAATAAGAAACTGAATTAATGCTTCATTTGTTATTTGAATGGAGTTATTATTTTATATGTTAGTTTTATTACAGGTATTTGAATGGGAGTTAATATTTTATATGTTAGTTTTATTACAGGTATTTTTTTAATTTAATCAAATAAAATTAGCACAATTTCCAAAAACAGAAAAAAAGAAAAGGGATATGACGGCGTTTCTACAAACGCCTCCTAAACCCTAAATACTAATGGTCATATTTTTTAAAATAGATACCACGGCATTTCCAAAACGTCGCTAAATATTGTTGGTGACGTCAGCGTGCGTATAGTAGGACATTTGGCGGCATTTTTTAAAACACCTCATGTACTAATATCACGACGTTTTTAAAACGTCACAAAGCTACAGCGACGGCTGCATCTTCGACGCTTGGTACTAAACGCCACAAAAGGAATTAGCAGCGTTTTCGATAGATATAGCGGCATTTTAAAACGCCACTAAAAGTCCAATTTCTAACAGTGAGAGAGTGGAGAAACCTCAAGGAAATCGAAATCCTACTCTATTCAAATGAAAATGAAGCTTTAGGTGAGCTCTACCTTTTTAACAAAGGGAGTAGGGTGGAGAAATGGGTAGATCTTGGTGTATTTGTAGAGAGAGAGTAAGTTCTAGAGAGAGGAGCTCTAGATTTAGGGTTTTGAAATGTTTAGAGAGAAAGACAGAGATGAAAAAGTGATGTAAAAAATTACTTTTACGAACTGATATACGCACAGTCTACTCGAGCGCGAAAAATGACGCTGAAGCGTCCACTCGAGCACAGATTACACACTCCCAGTAGTTTTAGAAACAGAAGGCCAACACTCAATCGCCATAAAGGCCACTCGTGCCAAGACCGCTCGAGCGCAAGAAGTTTCACTCGAGCATAAAATATCACTTCCCAGTAGTTTTACAGACCTACAAAAGTGCTGAGAGTTCACAAAGCTTGCTCGAGCGCAAGAAGTGACGCTCAAGCGGAGGAGTAAAATTCTAGGTAACATAAGTTTGAAAACCAAGCTAGCAACTTGTTCAACATGCAACCAATATAACCCAATAGGAAAACTCACAGAGGTATAAGGGAAATAAGATATGAACAACAATACGAAACCATGAAACCCGAGTCTAGAATAAAAAATGGGTCGGGTCTAAACCAGAATCGCTATAATCTCTCACTCTTAAAGAATTTTGTCCCTGAAATTACAAATCAAACTTTAAAACCATGTTTAAACCAATTACAACAATGATAATCAATCGATTCCAACACCATGACCTATCCACCGATCATTCATTCTCCTCAACATGATAAACAAGTTCTCAACACTGAATATACAATTAACATTTCCAAAACATATACAATGTTTATATTAAATCCACATAACAAAAGTTCGATTACATGCTCAAATGTTAACAAATAGGTCCGGATACTTCTCACGGACTTCCAACTCACGTTCCCAAGTTGCTTCCTCAACTCCGTGACGTCGCCACAAAACCTTAACCAAGGGAATTGTCTTGCCTCACAAGACTTGGTCTCGAGTATCTAAGACTCTTACCGGTCTCTCCTTATACGAGGCATCCTCATCTACCTCTAAGTCGGTCCAATCGAACACGTGCGATAGATCCGGATCATACTTCCGAGGCATACAAACATGAAACACATGATAAACCCCGGAAAGTCGTGGCGACAAAGCCAAGTGATATGCTACCTCTCCAATCTGCTTAACGATCTCAAAAGTCCTAATAAACCGAGGGGACAACTTCTCGTTCTTTCCAAACCTCATCAAACACCGCCTAGGGGATATCTTTAAGAAAACAAGATCCCCTACCTCAAAATTCAAAGGTCTCCTTTTAAGGTCATCATAACTTTTCTGGCAACTCTGGACTGTGACCAACCTCTTACGGATAAGTGCAACTTTCTCTATTGTTTCCCAGACTAACTCTGGACACAACATTGGTGTATCACCCACCTCGGCCTAACGCACAGGGCATCTACATGGTCGACCATACAAGGCCTCAAACGGTGCCGTGCCAATACTTGACTGGAAACTATTATTATAGGCAAACTCCACTAGGGGCAAGTGCCTCTCCCACGACCCCTTAAAGTCAAGAACACAACCCCGAAGCATATCCTCAAAGATCTTAATAGTACACTCAGACTGCTCACCAGTCTAAGGATGATACGAAGTGCTAAAAGTCAATCTCGTGCCCAAGGCATTCTATAGGCTCTGCTAGAAATGAGCCGTAAAACGCGGATCTCTATCCGAAGCAATAGTCACAGGGACTCCATGAAGCCTCACTATGTCCCTAACATAAAGGTCGGCAAGATAATCTATCAAGTCACTCACGCGCATAGGTATAAAGTGTGCCGACTTGGTTAACCGTTCAACTACCACCCAACTAGGAAGACCCACAACAAAATCCATCGTGACATGCTCCCACTTCCACTCGCCTGTAGACAAAGGTTGCAAAAAACCCGCTAGCCTCTAATGTTCGGCCTTCATTTGTTGACAAGTAAGGCACTTCGATACAAACACGGCCACATCCTTCTTTATTCCCTTCCACCAAAACTGGCGACTAAGGTTGTGATATAGGACGGTCATGATATCTAACACTTGTATCTGGATACACATTCAAGCCTTTCTCTACCTTCCCATTAGAGATCTTTTCCCGGAGGATTTCTATCTGTAGATCACTCTTCTGTGCTTCTATCACTTGGTTCACAAGTGTAGGTTATGCAACTGCCAAAAAAAAAGGCTGCAGACTCAACGGACTCGCCAAAATGCAAGTCAAACTCACCAATAGCACCCAACATCTCCCATTCCTAGATGGCAATACAAGCTATACTGCTAATAGATTTCTTATTCAAGGCATCAGCCGCAACATTGGCCTTTCCCGAATGATAATGTAACTCAAAATCATAATCTTCTATAAACTCCATCTACCTCCTTTGCCTCAAATTCAAGTCTTTTTTTGTAAACAGATATTTCAGACTCTTGTGATTAGAAAACACTTCAAACTTCTCACCATATAGGTAATGCCTTCAAATCTTTAAGGCAAAGATCACCGCCGCTAACTCTAGGTCATGAGTAGTGTAATTCTTCTCATGCGTTTTCAACTGCCACGAGCCATAGACAACTACCTTTCCCTCTTGTATCAACACACAACTCAAACCTTCCCGTGAGGCATCACAATACACCGAATAGCTGTGGACTCGCCTTTTTCTCCGCCCCCGCCTTTCAGAAAGGGTTTGAAAAGAAGGCCTCACAGTTGGGACTCCCGCGGTTCTGAATCTAGTCTCACAAGTGCAATGTGAAATTGATAAACACCAAAGTGTCCAAATCTGACAAATCATTTTGGAAAATCGATTTGAAATCAAATAATGCCAAAATTAGACGGCTTTGCGAGATTATAGAGTCGCCACCTAAATATTTTATTTTGGAAAAATTTAGGAAACCCTGACTCGTGCCAAAGGCCACGTGTCTGTCATCACCAAAGTTGCCTCGGCTCGAGAACTTAGGTACGAGAGGGGAAGGTCCTGAAATGAGCACCCCCGCTCGCCCGATCAAAGATTGGCCTCTACAAATCATGATATGTCATTTTATAAACATTATGGGTTCTTATTCCGGTTATTAGCTAACATTACTATGTGACGCACACAAGCAAGTATAGACTAGATCGCAAAACTTGGAACAATTCAACTCATGTTTGCTTTCGAAAATGGTTTGAATTTGCCACCCTCAAGTGGGCTTAAAACGCGGATGTTCCATCAAACAAGATGGGCTTAAAACAGGATGTGCCACTTCGCAAAGTGGGTTTAAAACACACATTCGTTGAATTGTTCCAATTCAAAGCAACAAAGCCTTCATCCACAGGCATTCATGCAGTTTAGTATTTAAGCACATAGCCTCATGGCAAGCATGCTAATCATGGCAACATGGCAATCACACTCATGCAAGTATGCTAAAATGCAAAAACTTACCGAGTACTCCGAGCCAAAACAAAAACTAATTAGAAAAATGCATAATCCTAACTATACAAGATGTCTAATGCAACACATGCAATAATGCAATTAATAGGCTCGGCTACTAATATGGCATATGAATCAATTTGAACAACATGCGATTAACCACGTATTCAAAGAAGTATATTGAATTTGCAATGCAGTTTGAATGATGAGCCGAGCCTCGGTGCATGCAAGACAAATGAATGGATACAATTATGCAAGCATAAGGTATGCTAATTGAAAATGTCCCTAATCTAACCATCAAAAGCGATTAAATAAAAGGGAGAAAGACGTGGGGTTGGAAGACATGCACACACATACGCACACTTAATACAACATTATGGCCTCGCGAAGGAGGGTCTGAATGAATAAGCTAACTAGCTACGCTAATTAAGCTAACTAATACAAACCAAAACTAATTAACTATTCTAAGCTAATTATTACAACAATTGAAACAAATTAACTAACTATTCTAAGCTAACTAAATATTACAAACTGAATTAAGCTAATTAATTACAAACGAATTAATTAACTAAATAGTTACAACATTTGAATTAACTAGCTATTTTAAGCTAACTAAAGCAATTAAATGGCCTCGAGGGCGAGGGACGCATGCATGCTCGGCTTCTCCACTCGAAAATGCCACCGCCTTGCCATCGGATGTCTCTGTTTGCACTCATTTGATCACTAAAAATTGTACCAACTCCCAGAATGCCTCTGCTCCAACTCAGGAGCACACTTGTGCAATTTTTCATTGGTGGCTGGTCGGCTACAAAAAGTGGCCGTCGGCTACCATAACTGGCCAGTCAATTACTTCCAGTGGCCGTTGGCCACTACTTCTGGCCGGTCGGCCACCCCTGTCCCGAACCTTCTTTTTTGCTGCAATAGAAAGCAAACAGCGGCAAAGTAGTGTATTCTCAAGGTTTGTGTGCATTATTACTCTCCTTATCATTACTCAAGCTCAAAAGAGTGTAATTCTTCGCACCCAAACCATCAACCAAGCATTTTCAATGCATGATGGCTAAGGAGCCGAGCTTGCACAAGTTAATGAATGCAAAACAAGACTCGACAAAACCACAACCCTATCATGCATGATCAAGGGTGATGGTGACCAAGAAAAGTGGCACATTTCATCACTTTAAATATGAAACATCTCATTTTTCTCGTGTTCAAATTAACGTCTGATCCGAACACATGCAATGCAACACAAAGATGCTTAATCTTGCCTCTTTTACTTTGTTCATTTTGTTTACACATTTTAACTTACCAATCCATTCTTTAATTGATTAGTCCAAAAGGTGAATATCCTCTAATGGAAAGAGGGCTTAAACCACAAGTGCCTTAAGCATGAAAGAGACCTTATGTCATTGGTAATGCACTCCCGAAGGAATTAAACCATTAGGTATAAGGGTCTCAATTTCACACTTAAGCCAACAAGGGGCTCAAAACAACTTTCAAAATAAATGAAAGAGTGAAGAAGAGAGGGAGATTGCAAAGATTTTAGTGCTGAAATGGAGTGCAAAATGACACTAAAACATGCAAGCAACTCATGCAATTCATGCTAAAAGCCCAAAACATTAAGCTTGTGAAGCCTCTTTACACTACAACCACACAATACAAGCCTCAAAGGACCAAACCAGCTCAAAACAGAGCTGAAGCCAGTCAAAACGGTAGCAAAAACATGCTCACATGTTAAGCTATCTAGGCATGCAAACAAGACACAAGGAGGGGAGGCTGCCCCCTCCAATTTTGGACATCAAAACAAGGTTTTTGCCACTAAAATAAATCTGAATTTCGGTGGTTAAAAGGCCCAAAAAGTTTGATTTGAAAGCCTTGAAAGATGGCATAAAAACTTACACAATTAAGCAACAAGAAGGGTGGATCACCCCTTAACACAAAATAGCGTCAAACCATCATGTGAAGCCTCAAAAACCAGAGTTTTTTGTAGTTGTAAACCAGCTCAAAAACAATACAAAAAGATAGCAAAATAAGTAGTCAAAGCAAGTACACTAAGCAAGTGAACTACCTCTTGAAGCTCAAGCACAAAACAGCCCCAAATTCCAGCTCAAACCACCTTCAAGAGCTCAAACTAAGCTCCAAAGAACCTCAGCTCAAAGGTGAGAGTGTTTGGTTAAGGCTCTATGTGCAAAGGTGTAGAGAAATTAGTCTTAAGGCACAAAATAAGAAGAGACGGAGAATTCTAGAGAGAGAGAGAGAGAGAGAGAGAGAGAGAAATTTGATCCAAATTTTCTAACCCCTCCAAATGGGGAGAGCACCCCCTATATATAGAAAATCAAGATTTAGGCTTGAAATCATCCTACCATACACGTGTATGGAGATGCACTTCAGTGAACAACAGCTGGCACAACTGGCAAACAAATATCTAAAAAAGGAGACAAATAGCCGTCGGCCACTTTAAGTGGCCATCGACCACCTTTAGTAGCTGACCGGCCACTTCAAGTGGCCGTAGGCCACCACAAGTGGCCAACAAGGCCTAAAACTGGCCAACAAGTTCCCTCCCCCTTCTAGGAAAGAGGCAACAAGGTTTTGGCCCAAAAATAAACACAAAACAAAAAGGTTTAGAGACTCAAAGACAAGGCATTCTGCTATGGACTTTGGGCGCTCAAAACGAACACAAACAAGCACAATCATCGAGTGCACAAACGATGATGTCCGAGTCTTGAGGACGGTCAAAAATGGGGTGTCTACAATAGCCCAAACCACTCTCCGGAATAATCATTACTAGAGCAGTGGTAAGTCTCACCTTAAGCTCTTGAAAGGACTTCTCACAAGTCTCACTTCACATAAACTTAATTCATTTTCTCGTCAGTCTAGTCAATAATGAGGCTAATCTAGAGAAATCTTTCACAAACCGACGGTAATACCCAGCCAGCCCCAAGAAACTACGGATCTCAAAAGTATTCATAGGTTGTTCCCAATCTTGCACTGTCTCTATCTTGGATGAATCTACAGTCACCCCTCCCCTGGATACCACATGGCCTAAGAACTTCACTTCTCCCAACTAGAATTCACATTTCCCGAACTTAGCATACAGTTTGTGGGCTCTAAGCAACTCAAGTACCACTCGCAGGTGTTCCTCGTGCTCCTCCTCAGAGGGTGAGTAAATCAAGATGTCGTCCACAAAGATGACTACAAAGCGGTCTAAGAACTCATGGAAAATTTGGTTCATCAAGTCCATAAACACGACTGGTGCATTGGTTAGCCGAAAAGGCATCACTAGGAACTCATAATGGCCATACCATGTACAGAATGCTGTTTTTTGGATATCTTCCTCCCTTACCCTCAACTGGTGATAATTCGATCTTAGGTCTATCTTGAAAAAGCAACAAGACCCCTTCAACTGATCAAACAAATCATCTATACGAGGCATTGGGTACGTGTTCTTAACAGTTACGCGGTTCAACTTCCGTTAATCGATACAAAGTCGCAACGCACCATCTTTCTTTTTGGCAAAGAGAGCCGGTGCTCCTCAAGGTGAAGTACTAAGGCGAATAAAACCCTTATCTAACAATTCTTGGAGTTGAATCTTCAACTCACTCAACTCGGTGGATGCAAATCTATATGGTGCCATAGAAATCGATGCCATGCCAGGCACTAGGTCAATGGAGAACTCAATCTCACGGTAAGGTGGCAAACTAGTGAGATCCTTAGGAAAAACATCTTGGTATTCACAAACTACCCTTGGCAATTCAACTAGGAATTTATCACACTCATTACCCAAGAAGTTTGCAAGAAGACAACTAAGCTCACTCCGACCACACGGATCATACACTGGTGATAAAACTCTATCAACCAGATCCCCCAAGAAATAAAAGCAATCACCGTTCAAGGTACATACAGTGACCCTCTGACGGAAACAATCTATGATAGCTCGATATGATGACAACCAATCCATACCCAATATGACATCAAAACTCGACATGTCAATCAGCACAAATGCAAAAGAAAATTGGCGACCGATAACCTTTATGTCACAACCCTGACACCCCTGCTCCAAAATAATCTCACCACCAGTAGGTGACTCTACACTGAAAGGAGATGCTAATCGAACCAACTCTAAACCCAAAGCCAATCCAAATGCAGACGAGATAAATGAATGGGATGCAACCATATCATTCAACACATTAGCAATGGAATTGCATAACAAGAAAGTACCTCTCACTACCGAAGGCACTGGTACTAGGTTTGGCACGATAACAACATACACGCGCACTGTAGGTCTCTGCTCAACGTGCTCACTCCTCGGAGCATAAGCCTGATGCACTGATTGAGCCGAAGAGGCTCCCTGATTGGCCCTCGAGGCCTAAATTCACTGTGTAGGCTGGTAGCTTTGTGTCTGCCTTGAACCAGACGCACCAAGTGTGCCACCTAATTGTGGAGAAAACCTCTTCATATGCCCTACCTGCCCACACTAATAACAAGTGAGCGGTTGCCCACTCCCGTGGGTCTGGCTCTGAGAATGAGTGGCTGACATTGTAGACCGCTGCCCTCCTTCCCTCCGTGGGCAAGCTGGAGACTTGTCGCCCAACTAGCCACACTTAAGGCAGGTGAAATCTCCCTGACCACCTCTTTGAGAACCTGAACTTGGCACTGGAAAAGTGGACCTCGACTCTGCTCCTTGGGACTGGTGTGGGTTAGAACCTCTCTGCTTCTTATTGTCTCCCTGAACATCCTAACTCCTCTGGGAGCCCCTCATCCGCTCCTCCTCCATCTGCATCATGGTCTCAAGATGAGCTGCCACCTCCACACGGCATTTATAATCTCTAATCATTGACCTGGTCACTTTGAACATGAGCTCGGTTCTCAACCTTTTCTCGAACTCTAAACAATGGCGCTCCGTAGTCGCTACGAGTTTCGGTGCAAACCTTGACAAACTAGTAAATACGGCCTCAAACTCAGCCACTGGTGTGCTCAACTGCCTGAGCAGAGAAAACTGGTCCCTCACCTTCTCCCTAACAATGGGAGGCAAAAACTTGTTCTGGAAGGCGTTGACACACTACAAGAAATTGCATTTTTCACAACGCAACAAAATATGTTGCTAAAAGGGAAAATTCGTTGGCAAAGAGTTTTGCCGACGCATAAAGCTACGTTGGCAACCCGTAGGCAAAAGTGAGTCGGCAAAAGTTTTTGCCGACGAAATTATCATTGCGTTGGTAAAAGTAATGCCTTTAGCGACGAACATAGTCGTCGATAAAAGTCTTCATCCATCGTCGGCAATTTACCTTGCGTTGGTAAAAGTCATTCAAATATGATGATTGTGTGGCACTTTTCGCGACACAAATTTGCATGGGCAAAAAATATACTTTTAGCAAGACAATATGCGTCGGCAAAAGTAAACTTTTGGCGACACATTTACGTCGGTAAATGTTGCCATTTGCTGACGATTTGTTTGTCGCTAAAGCTTTACTTTTGGCAAAAAATATACTTTTGGCAACACCATATGAGTCGGCAAAAGTAAACTTTTAGCAACACATTTACTGATGAGTTGTTTGTCGAGAAAGCTTTATTTTTTGACAATAACAAATTTGCATCGGAAAAAATAATTGAAAATCATATATATTTTTTACAAGACTTATTTTACCGAAAATTGATTGTGTCGCTAAAAATGCAAAAATCGCTAGCATATATATACTACACATGACAATAATTTTCTACAAAATGCTCTTGTTATAGCACCAGCACCTGGATAGAATACTAGTTGTAAATCCAACTTCTTTGGCAACAACAATTTTACAGTAACAAAAAGTATTACAGCCATATCACCATTACTTACCACAACTACCCAACCAAAAATTATAGTATAATCTCGTACACAACCCGTAGGAGTAGGTAATAAACTAAGGGGCATAGTAGTAGCAACATCAAAGAGGAATGTATACAAAAAATATTGAAAACTATAGGATAATCCACTTCACTGACACGACATGACGAAAAAAGTTCCAGTCACCACCAAACTTCAAAGCCAAACCATTGAACATCAAAATGACCAAAGAGCATCAAGTAACCCTGTCCATCATGAAGTAGTAAATAAGTATTACCAAGAAG
Source organism: Camellia japonica (assembly GCA_030407325.1). NCBI lineage: Eukaryota > Viridiplantae > Streptophyta > Magnoliopsida > Ericales > Theaceae > Camellia > Camellia japonica. Next base: position 131,104,368 of record JAPPVO010000016.1, on the reverse strand, counting down.
ATATAGGTAAAACCAATCATAAAGCAACAAGAAGAACATTTTTTTAGACATCTTTGCAACTATAGATGTGGCATATAATTAAATGAAATGAAATGTGAAACAATGCTATGATATTTGAAAAACAATGCCATGAAATGTAAATCAAGCAATCCATTACGCGACAATTTTTTATGTTACAACAAAGTTCCTTTACAGTGATAGGCTATGAAATTGTAGCATCACGAAGCACAAAATAACAGAACAAAGGTGACCTAAATTTTTAAGGTCCAACCTACAATTTACAATTAATGTTAAAAAAAAATGTATAAACTAAAATGAAATGTCATTATATTAAATTACTTATAAACCAAAACTTAATTTCAAAATCATGCTAAGCCCAAAGAAAATGTCCAATGAAACTAACTTCACCTCTACATCGAACAAAACATTATTCTAGTTGAGGTCCAGCTTAGGTATATATCAAATACTTCTAAGGTACAATAAAAATTAAGAAGAAAAAGATTGGTACATATTTCGTGCACCTAGATAAGTATGCAGAAGTACCATACAAAGTACCAGCACTAGGTAAGTATCCAGTACTAGTGCGACATTTTGTTGAAGTACCCATGCTTCATAGATTATAATAAAGTGTTAGCTTTGCAATTGGAGAGAAGTGTGCCAATTATTAATGAAAGAATATTCCTTCTTTCATCCAAAGTCTTCAATTTCTCTCTATTCTATTACACCCCACTATCATTCTAAACAACCTTCTACTTCCCAAATTTCCGATTCTCAACTATCACCAAAAAATAAAATACTTCACCAAATCCACTATTACGTACTAAGTACTAATCCTTCTACATTCCAACGTAAGTGAAAGATACATAAATTGTTTGATGGCAAGAACAAAGTGAAGAAGTTTAACAAGGTTAGGTAGAGCTTGCTGAGATAGGTCATTGTGGTGACAGATAGCACAACCAACCAGCATGTTTGCAAATCAAGTGGAGATCAAAGTACCATCAAAGATACTGAGAGCATGAGAGGGTTACTTTCAGATTCAGCCCTCTATTTCTGAGCTAGGATACACGTTAAATAACACTTGAATTTAACATCTCTCAAAAGCATAATCTATCTATGCCAGTGGAACAAGTCCACTTACAAAGCTAGTAGCTTGTTTAGTAAAACCATACGATGCAATGGCAGGCCAGTGCCTCACACAGATGCCAGCCATTGTGTGCATATCTTGTACCTTGTCTCAAAGTATGTCCACCTATGGCCCCAATTAGTGAATTAAACTCTCACTAAATTAGATCACCATGTGTGCACTTTCAGAGGAATGGATCTATCACATCAAACATAATGCTAGTGATAGTTGTGCACAAATTATGCAATATAGTACAACATAGCATAACCATATTCTTAAGCTTTAGAATTTTGGGGAATTTTTACACAATAATGTTGATAGCTACTCATATGGATCCATGTCAGTCATAATTTCCATATTCAATCATAACATTCTCTATGCTTCTTCCATCCGTAGCCCTAGACATTATAAGCATTATTACCAAACAATAGTGTGACTATATATTATATATCCATGGTGTCATATAGGAATACCTGACAAAGAACACTCCTCACTGACTCTGGTGTGGCAACAGATTTATAAAAAATTTGCCAAGTGCAGTATTCCGAACAAGAGTGCAATTATTTTAAACCCTAATTGCTAAGTTTAATACTCTAGAATATGTAAGAAAAACAATTTTATATCCAATTACCTCAACAAACTCTGAAATGATCTGATTAGAGGTCTTCATACCATGGTTGCTTCTTAATATGAAGCATACGAAGAGATAGATTTAAAAGGATAATGCCTGTGCAGACTTCAAGCTCCCTGACTGCTGCCTGAAGACCAACAACTCCTACACCAAGGCAATGATGACTCTTTTCTTAGGCACGCATCATGTTAATCTTATCTTTGCAAAATTCAAAGGAATGCAAATAATCTATGGCACTTTTTGTTTCAATAATCAATAAAAAAATAAAGGCAGCAAAAAGAATGCATCAATCCTATTGAATGGGATATGTATATTGTGATAAGAAGAGTCATATCACAAATCAAACATAAAATGAGACTGGAGTATGCATTTGCCATTTTCTCCCAAGGGAAGATGCCCTGCATATTACGACAATATCACAAGAGAAATAAATTGAATAATTTTGATGATAGCACTATTGGTTGCTAGGAAAACAGAGGTAAATATAAAACAATGGGAAGAAAATATGCAAGTAATATATATATATAGGTATATATTGTTGGAACTTCTGATTTGGGAAGATTTTCTTGTAATCCTGGATCCAACGGGGGTTCCAATCATAGAATTTATTTTTTTCTTTTTATAAATTTTCTTAGCAAACAAACAGCGCCAAGGATTTGTCCATAAATACCCAATCAAACAGTATTAAATAACCCATATACCAAAAAAGAACAACCCATTACGTAAAAAAATAGAAAGAAACAATAACCAAACATGTCAATGAAATCACCAGATAAATGTATTATTGTCAAAACAAAATTTAATAACGGATATTATTGTCTTAAAAAATAAAAAGAGTGTGTAATGTGCTTTACATATGACCTTATTTCGTTTAAATTTTAACAGAATTCTAACGAAGAATATTAATAGTTCAAAGTGATTAACTGTTACATTTTAAAATTTAAGAGGAAAAAATATAAATTAGTCATAGTTTTGAAAGGATTTACTACAATTTAGCCTAAAATGAAATCGATTAAGGAAATGCATATAGTTTCATATTGAAGTAAGAGTATATATATATTTGTTTGTTTGTTAATGAGAAATGTAGTAGCAGAGAGAGAGGGCAATGAACGGGACAATATGTTTACTAGGGGTTGGGGAGCAAATTCTGGAATTCCGTACTCACTTCAGGAAAGCAGAGTAGAACAGATTGCAAGGAGAAGAGGATAGAAATCACTACCCATGTAGAAGCAAAGAAATGTAGCTGCCGAACCGTCAAGCCGTCGAACCAGTCTCGAACCATCAAGCGTTGCTGCCGCCGAACCGTCGATCGTTCCCCGTCGAAATCTGGCGCCGCTGAACCACTCTCCCCTTCGAACCCTCTCTCTTCTCCCTCTCTTCTAGGTTATCCAATTCATAGCTTTCTAACTTCCTTTTAGAACCCAATTAAGAAGCCACAGTTGGTATATATTTTGATTAAAAAACAATCTAAGGTGTCGTTTGGCAGCTAATTATTAAAAAAATTAAAAGTATATATTAAAAGGTTAAAGTTTTTTTTTTATATCTTTTCGTAAAAATTTAAAAAGTCATTTCAAACCTACTAATTTTTTTTAGCTCATATTTTAACTAAAAAGTCAAAAAATTATTAAAATAGCATGTTTCCAAACGAGGCCTAAATATATTTAAATATATTTTTGGTCATTGGCGCTTTTTTTTTTTTTTTTTTGTGCGTAGTTGTTTTTATTATTTATTATTTTATTTTATCATAAATTATGCATTGTAAAAAATAAAAGAGGAAATTTTGAGAGTGACAAGGAGTTTACCTATCCTAGAAGAAAAGAATAAGAGGTAACTTTTCACTGCCTTTAGAGGCAGATCACCAAAAAAATTAAAAATAAAAACAATTTTTAGTTTTTTTTTAAAAATTAAAACTAATTTGAGAACTATAAAATTCAAAAATATATTTTTAAAAATTTTAAAACTATTTATGATCTTCTAAAAGATAAAATTATACAAAAATAATAAGTATTTTTTTATTTTTTCACCAATTTTTTTTTTTTTAGTTTTTCAGGAAAAAAAATCTGAAACAAGTCTCTGAAAATAAAATCAGACATATTGAAATTGATAATCTAACATTCTTTGAAAAAGTTTAAATTATCTCAAATTAGCCATCTCAACTTAAGAGTGTATTTGGACTTGATGGGTTCATTTTGTAATCTAATTCGATGATCACTTTAATTTTACAATTTAATAACTAAAATATTTAAACCTTTTTTAAAAGTTATTATAAAAATACAAATAACTAATTCACCTCATTTCACTACCAAAACTTTTACCGACGAATAGTATTATCGTCGCTAAATGTTTAACTCTTTGCCCATGCCAACTTGTCGTCGCCAAAAGTAAGCACATTAATAGCGACGCTTATTGCGTTGCTAAAAAATAAGCCTCGTAGCTAAAATTTATGAAATTTTGGCGCCAACCAATATTTTTGGCGCCTAGTCAATGTTATGCTTTTTTAGCAACGATAGTAAATTGCGTTGGTAAAGGTCTACTTTTCCCAACGAAATTGATCACTGTGTCGCTGAAAAATATACTTTTCGCTACGAAAAATTGACGTTGTCGCCAAAAGTAGTCGCCAAAAGTGCAATTTCTTGTAGTGACAAAAGCCTCCCAAGTGACTCCAATGCGCCCACGCAGATACTTCTACCACTAACTCGCATCTTCCTTTAATTGGAAGGATGCCAGGGTCACTCTCAGTCCGTCGTCCTCGATGCCAAGAATCTCAAACGTCTTCACTATCTACTTTAGCCACTCATCCGCCTTCAGTGCTCTTTGGGATCACCCAAAAACTTGTCCGGATTTGACTGGAAAAACTCTCGCTTCAGAAAAGACGGACCCGTCTCAGCAACATGGGCCTAGACTTGATTCTTAGCTTTGAGAATGTCCATAGATTCCCGCATGCTCTGGCTATTTCGTGGGCCAAGGCGCCCATGGCCTGCTAACCAACTGGCTCGGCCACATTAGCCAGACCAACCCTTTTTTCTTGCATCGGAATCTCATACGGTAGAGGCATCTCATACCTCTTAGGCCTACCACGCCTACCACCACCACGTCCACATCCTGAGATTCTAATGAAGGTAACAAAAGAGATTAGCACATTTAAAAATGTGTCGAAGCTAGCCCACTCGCATCCTAATGTGGTGGACAAGAGTAATTCACTCCACATAGGCATGTAGTTACATAAATACATACGAATTTCCATACTAGATAATGACCATCCCGTGGGGTTGCTAGAGTTTCAATTAGAAATAGCAGTGATCAAGAGCTCTTCTAATAGGACTTCTAGAAACCCATAGACCCAATCAATATCTTAGGAATTAAATCGTATACCCATATAGTCACATAAGCATGCTATCACATAAGCATACTATGCATATAAATATCTCTATTAAGTGAGATAAACATATTGTGGTAATAACCACTTCCCACGTACCCAAAGTATTTAAACCCGGTACGCTCTGATACCAAGTTGTAATGCCCCGAAATAAATATAATAAACCATCTAAGACGATAAGTAAATAACAATATGAATCAGATCCTTCTATTATATGAGATTTGGTTGTACAAAAGAGTGACACATGCGATATACATTCATAAATAGTACATCCTGAATCTACAGCATGTGTTACAAAACAGTAAAAAGAAATAAAAACTAAATAGATAATCATATGCCCTGAAGGCTTACATCTTTCCAAGTCAAGGCTTCGGTGCATCAAAAGTGAGTCTTAAGCTCAATACAAATGAAGCCCTAGGCTTGTACAAAAGTGAATATAAAATAACAAAACTGAGTCTTCAACTCCACAGTTCTCCCAAGCTAAGTCCTTGGTGAAGGCATATCACCAGTACCTGAAAATGGGTTTTTCCAAATAGGGTTGATCCAAAGCCCAGTATAAATAATCTAACACAATAGATGAATCTTAACAAAGATATAAGGGTGAAATGCATATGCAATGCCCATGTCAAATGGTTTACATTTCTTTCTCAAAATCATGCCATGCTTAATTTATATCATAATTCTCAAATCATGTTCTTTTACCATAGGAAACAAGCGAGAATTCTCAAACCGGTACAACCTTTCACGGATATTTCATCCGCGGGAAACCATCAAACGACACCCATGTAAATGCAGCCTATACAAGCTACTATTGCCATTTTACGGATATTTCGTCCGCAGGATTCGGCACCCATGTATACGCGCATTTTTCGAGACTTTCACCCTGGACACACAGGCCAACTTAATTTGGTGATACACACCTCATTCCCATATTCACCCATTTTTCTTAAAATAACATACATTTGCAATGTATTAAATGAGCAACAATGTTCAATGAACATGGATGAAAAATTAGTTTCAATTCACCTATTCCTCATGCAATCTCTAACACAATCATAGCTATCCTCCACCGATAGTCCAAAACAGGTATGTCTAAACATCTATACAATCTCCAATACGGATAAACTTTCCAAAATTTAAGATGTGAGCGAAAATATATATCCAACTCCACCATCCATATCAATATCCATTCAATTTCATATTTCCAACATCAATTCCGTTTATTTATACAAAATAAATTCTTACGACATTTAGGGAAAAATCCCTTTTTCTTCCAAAATCCAATCCAAGTATGAAATCAAGACTTTAGTCACAACTCATTCTCATTTCCACTCCCATAACCATTTTCCATATATCTATTTAAAAACCCCTCTTTTGATTTTAAACCAAAATCCTAGGTCTGTCCAAAATCACATTATTGTTTTATAAAAGCAAATAGCGAGGTTAAAAATAATAAAAGAGTGTAGAGAATCCCTACCTCAAAGCTAGAAGACCAAGGATAGAGTGGAGAAACCTCAAGGAAACCAAAATCCAACTCTATTCGGATGATAACGAAGCTCTAGGTGAGTTCTACCTTTTTAACAAAGGGAGTAGGGTGGAGAAATGGGTAGATCTTGGTGTATTTGTAGAGAGAGAGTAAGTTCTAGAGAGAGGAGCTCTAGATTTAGGGTTTTGAAATGTTTTAGAGAGAAAGAGAGATGAAAAAACGATGTAAAAAATGACTTTTATGAACTGATATACGCGCAATCCGCTCGAGCGCGAGAAGTGATACTCGAGCGTCCAGACACAACAAATTATTCCGCTCAAGTGCAATAAGTTTCGCTCCAGTGTAGAACATCACTTCCCTGTAGTTTTGTAGACCTGCAAAAGTACTGAAAGTTCACAAAGCTTGCTCGAGCGCATGAAGTGACGCTCAAGCGGATGTGTAATGACCCCAAAAGTCATTCTTATTTAATTAGGGGTTAATGTGTTTTAATTCAACTATATCCATTGGAATTGAGAATGTTTTTATCTATTTTGGGGTATTAATTGAGGTAGTGGTGTGATGGTAAAGTAAGATTGGACCAAAAACTTTAATTCGAATAATTCGTCTACGATCAGTCGTCACTCTTTTGCCCTTTTCTTTTTCCACACTTTGAATTTGGATGTGATGTTAGAACCATTGGAAAGCTTATTTCCGGGGCTTCAATTTGGACACAAGAACGACCTAAAACGGAGTCCGGATAGGAGAGTTATACCTGTTCAAAGTTTCGAAATCTGTGCTGAAAACAGGTACGCTCGAGCGGGAATTACGGGACAGCAGCTTAAAACGAGATTTTTTGGATCATTTCTCACACTTTCCTTTTCCCCTCTTCATCCCCCTCCCCTAGGTCCGAAAACCCTAGGTTCTTAATCTCCAAAACCTTCCATTTCTCTTAGTTTTGATCAAGATCATCCATCAAAAAGTGAAGAAGCATGAAGATTATTATGTTCTACCGATTGGAATTTCGAGATTTTGGAGGATTCTTCTCAATCCTTGCTCCTTTGTTTGATCCTTGAGGTAGGGGTCCTTATTCCCTTTCAATATTTGCATTCATGGATGGATTTATGGTATTTTGTGTATATAAAAACATAATCTATAATTTGAGCATAATATGTCCAACTTGAGATTTGGGGGTTTCGGGTTTATCATGTTGGTGATATAATTGATGGGTTGAAATGATAGATCATGAATCCTAGGTGTATAATCAATGGGAAAATTGGAATAGAAAATGATGGGTTGATAGGGTTGAATTTTCTTGATGTTTCAATATTTTTCTTGAAACCCTAGGTTAATTAAGGATGATAACCAAAGATTTGGCCCAAATTGGAAGTAGAATAATAAAATTGAGGTATTGAATTGTATGTGTTCAAGTTTAATTTGAATTTGGAAATGTTTGAAAATTATGTTAAAATTTGCGAATGAGCTTTGTTATGAGCATTGTAGATCATATGTTAATGAGAAAGAAAATTGGGGGAAAGATTTGTTGATGATGTGGATGATGTAAACTTGGCTATGGAATGTTGAAATGAGCCTTAGCAACTTAACTTGAAATATGTTGAATTATATTCGGTGGCATTGAGTTGAAAAACGTTAAATAGTGTGGATTATCTTGGATGGTGATGATTATGTCGGATTATGTTGATTATGTTGATTATGTCGGATTATTTGAATTATGCGAATTGTGTAGGGCTAGCTATCGGGGCGGATCAAGCATCTAAACACTGTGAGTAGTAGTACTTCGATGTATCTTTAACCGTTAATGATTATTGTTATTGACGTTATGATCTTCGTCGTAAGAATTATGTTGACATGTATGTTATGTATGCTACGTAAGAAATATTGTGAAATTATGGAAACATCAAAGGGGTATGCTATATGAGGAACATTGTGAAATTATGGAAACATCAAAAAGGATTTGTGAAATATGCATCTCGAATTTGTGAAGCATGGATCACCAACTTGTGAAATATGAATTTATGTGGCCATGGGCCATTTGTGAACTATGAACTTATGTGGCCATTTGTGAACTATGAATTTATGTGGCCATGGGCCATTTATGAACTATGAACTTATGTGGCCACTTGTGAAATATGAATTTATGTGGCCATGGGCCATTTGTGAACTATGAACTTATGTGGCCATGGGCCATTTGTGAACTATGAACTTATGTGGCCATGAGCCATTTGTGAATTTATGAATCTAAGAGGCCAAGGGCCAATTTGTGAAGCTATGAAGTTATGAATCAATGAGGCCGAGGGCCAATTTGTGAAGTTATGGATATGTTCCAAGATAAGGTCTAAGACCATTATGATTAAATACAAATTCAGACTCGTTATGTGAACTCTACATTGGTGTATGAAAGTGTGTTTTATGAAATCCATATTTTGGATTACGAAATGTTTAATATGATAAGTATTTTCTGAAATGATAAAAATGCTATGAACTTCTGACATGTTTATGATATGATACGTTTTTGGATAATTTTCCGAAAATGCCTAGAGATGCTATGAAACTCCGAATGTTCAAGATATGACAAGTTCCTTGCATAAGATACCTTGCTATGCATATAGAAACGAATTAACCATATGTTCTCTTTATTGATAAATGCACGGATATGTATTATAATTCCTGTTGAGCATTGATTTGTTATGTGCTATTATTCACTGAGCTTGGCTCACTTCATTTTATGTCTGTTTCTGTAGGCACTCAACCTGGAGGTCAACCTTAACCTGTGGCTCCCGTTACCCAGTTGTCAATTCCTGAGTATCTAAGCTCTTAGGTGTTGACCGTTCAAGTTATGGAGTTTTGCTAAATTTTAATTTGTACCCTAAATGTCTGTTAAGATTGATGTGTATGTATTGGTTATAGATATATGTACATAGCTATTTTCATGTATTATGTTCCGCTTGTGATCCTGGCATGGTAGTGGTAGCTCAATGGATATTATTTTACGCTATTATATGATATTAAATGCTTCCGTTCAGGGCCCATAAATTGTATTCATCAGGTTTTATGTCCATTTCTGAAGTGGTCATGCCCAAACTTTTAGGGGCGAGTTTGGGGCGTGACAAGTGGTATCAGAGCACGAGTTGCTATCTCACACACGGATCCATTGAGCTGTAGGATGTCTAGAAAAGTCTTAGGCTTCATGCATGACATCCTTAGTATATATGAAAAGACTGATAGCAACGCTAAATGCAATTTGTTTACGTTAACGATTATGAGCCATGTCTATTGTACCTTCCTTGTGTATATATATTATGATTGATTGTTGTGTGGAGCATGGCAGAAATAAGGATAGAGGATCACCTCGGGTTGACTGAAAAAGGAAAATGATTGGTAAGTAATGCACATGCAATTTTTGGTTGGTATGAATTGCTTAAACACTAAGTATGCAATATTTAGTTATGATATAGTGATGTCTTTCTTGTCATGGTACTGTTTGGACCTATGATTTGAAAAGTTATTGTGATACGTATTTTGATAAGTTGTGTTTTGTATACTAGTTGAATCATGTTACGTATGACCAGCTGCAAGAAAAAGTTATGTATACAATGACCCATATGAGAAGTGAAGTATTCTATTTTGTTAAGCGCACGATAATGACATGATATGACAAGCAATGCTTTATTTTCTAATCTGTTACGTTACGAATTAAGGAATGATGATATACGTATGTAAAAGTATTAATGGCATCCTGAATACAAGGACCTTACCCGGGGGCAATAATACCGTGGTCTTATGGCCCTTACCCGGGGGCAATAATACCGTGGTCTTATGGCCCTTGCCCGGGGGTAATAATACCGTGGTTTAAGTATGTTACAAGATATCTCTTGCCACCGACGGTCTGGTACGGGTGGATTAGGATCAAGCATAAACTCTGATTTCTGTTTCTGATTCAAGTATAACTAAGAATATGTATGAATATGTTTCTGTCTATCCGTTCCATTTATGCTATTGTATAACATGATGTGAATTGATAGTGTCGAATGAGTTCAATTTATGTGTAATCGGGATTTGTTTATGGAATCTGTGATCTGTGATCGGAAGTCGGTAATCTGGTTTGTTTACGTATATTCTGCAATTTGCGATCAATATTTCTTGTAAGAACTGATTGAATGATATGAAGGACCTCACCCACATCACGTGTCTACTTATATGAAAAAAAAAAAGAAAAAGAAAAGAGGCAGCTATTGACTACTTCGAAGTCAAACTAGATAGAGAAGCCACCGCAAGAATTCAAATCCTGCCTTTGTATATTAAGTGATTTAAGGTTGAGAAATCATTCCTGTGAAACTATTACATATGTTGTTTGATATTATAGAATCTAGAAGGATGTGATTCTTATAGTTACTGATTTATGATCCTATGAACGAACTTGGTAGAATCTACGTACGAGGAATAACTGGAAACTCTATGTATGTTAACTAATCGGGCCAAATTAATTTGTGTTATGACAAGGAAAGTGCTAGTAAAGGAAAATGTTATACCTTACGGTTATGAATGATTAGTCAAGTATAATGTTGAATTCAATTTCTGGCTTTGTTTTGATAATTGTATTTATTATTGAGATTTGAACTTATGACGGCATGATCAGGTGTCTATAATGGGGATTCTTCTTCCCACCATTCAGATTTTGTCAAGAAGTAGAGAATGTGGTTTAAAATCTACATAATGATATGATTTTGATATGTTTTGTAAATGGAAGATATGGTACCTCTTAGGCAGAACCTTATTTGGTAGGTTCTAAGATCCGATTCAATAATGCATAATCGGATTTAAGTCTAACCACGTAATTAAGTTATTTTGGGAACTATATGTAACTGTAATGGTCATGTCCCACCGAGTAAATTGCATTATAAGATAAGTTTGAACGCGTACTCTCGAATCAAAATTGTGTATGAACTAATATAGCTGGGCTGACCTAGTTAGAGACTTGGTGGAGAGTACTTTCATTATGATTGAACTTAATGCATGCTGTGAGAATTTATTTCGACTAATTGAATGAGAAGTTGGAAACCCTAAAAGTTTAATTATCTGAAATTGATTATGTACCTGTGACCAGCATAATTTTTATGTAATCTTAAGTATGTTTACGAGATTTCAATTTCGGAATGATTAAATGATAGGATTTTATCCTACATGTTTTTATGTATGACCATCTATGTATATATCTAAGTCTTCTTACGTATAGAAAGAAATAAGGATTGAAAAGAAGAGCATAGATCTTCAAGGAAGTAAATGAGGAAGTGAAAAGGGTGTAGAGATTTCAAAGCTTACGGTATGCTTGATCTTTTGATTGCCTCTTTTGAAGTTGAGTAGGAACTCTTCTATGTGAGTGTCTTTAAGGAGTAATGGTATGATGGTCTTTACTATTCTATGTTTTTAAATATCAATGAAATAAAGAGTTGGTGATGCTGTTAATTGAAGTGCAATTGAAAATTTTGGTGTTGGACCGTACAATGGGAATTGTCTTTGAATTGAGTTTTGGGCATTCACTAGACGTAGTGTGCTTAGTTACTAATTGAGAAGTTGTTATGGGCTTTGGGATTATAGATGGATAGTGTTGCTCCTTGCCCATTAAAATTCTGATGCGTGTATGTTGATCAAAAGTATTTGTGATCCTTTCCTGTCCCATCTAGAACTTAATTGCTACGACGGGTCTAATTATTGTAAGAAGTATATACCTTTGAAACGCGAATATGTCGTGAATGTTTCCTTAACCTTTGAGGAATTATGGAAATGGGGGTTATTTGTGAGTTTGAATTATGTTTGATAATTTATGAGCTGCATGCAAACGAATACTTGAAATGAATTCATTTCTGAATACCCTTAAGTTGTTACATTATGTGAAAGATATGATTTGTGGAGTAATAAATTAAAATGTACAAGGTTATGAACAATGAGACGATATTTGATGTTAGTAAGTATTATTATCAATTGGGTTACCAAGTAGTTAGTAGAGATGAATTACTTGTGATTTTGGGAGCAAATTCCATCAGTGTTGACTGTATAGATTTGGGAATGGGAAATGATTAAGAAATGTTATATGTCCAGGACGAAGTTAGACTTGTGGCAAGATGAATCAAGTTTGGAGGACCAAACTTCTTAAGGTGGGGAGAATGTAATGACCCCAAAAGTCATTCTTATTTAATTAGGGGTTAATGTGTTTTAATTCAACTATATCCATTGGAATTGATAATGTTTTTATCTATTTTGGGGTATTAATTGAGGTAGTGGTGTGATGGTAAAGTAAGATTGGACCAAAAACTTTAATTCGAATAATTCGCCTACGATCAGCCGTCACTCTTTTGCCCTTTTCTTTTTCCACACTTTGAATTTGGATGTGAGGTTAGAACCATTGGAAAGCTTATTTCCGGGGCTTCAATTTAGACACAAGAACGACCTAAAACGGAGTCCGGATAGGAGAGTTATACCTGTTCAAAGTTTCGAAATCTGTGCTGAAAACAGGTACGCTCGAGCGGGAATTCCTACGCTCGAGCGGGAATTACGGGACAGCAGCTTAAAACGAGATTTTTTGGATCATTTCTCACACTTTCCTTTTCCCCTCTTCATCCCCCTCCCCTAGGTCCGAAAACCCTAGGTTCTTAATCTCCAAAGCCTTCCATTTCTCTTAGTTTTGATCAAGATCATCCATCAAAAAGTGAAGAAGCATGAAGATTATTATGTTCTACCAATTGGAATTTCGAGATTTTGGAGGATTCTTCTCAATCCTTGCTCCTTTGTTTGATCCTTGAGGTAGGGGTCCTTATTCCCTTTCAATATTTGCATTCATGGATGGATTTATGGTATTTTGTGTATATAAAAACATAATCTATAATTTGAGCATAATATGTCCAACTTGAGATTTGGGGGTTTCGGGTTTATCATGTTGGTGATATAATTGATGGGTTGAAATGATAGATCATGAATCCTAGGTGTATAATCAATGGGAAAATTGGAATAGAAAATGACGGGTTGATAGGGTTGAATTTTCTTGATGTTTCAATATTTTTCTTGAAACCCTAGGTTAATTAAGGATGATAACCAAAGATTTGGCCCAAATTGGAAGTAGAATAATAAAATTGAGGTATTGAATTGTATATGTTCAAGTTTAATTTGAATTTGGAAATGTTTGAAAATTATGTTAAAATTTGCGAATGAGCTTTGTTATGAGCATTGTAGATCATATGTTAATGAGAAAGAAAATTGGGGAAAGATTTGTTGATGATGTGAACGATGTAAACTTGGCTATGGAATGTTGAAATGAGCCTTAGCAACTTAACTTGAAATATGTTGAATTATATTCGGTGGCATTGAGTTGAAAAACGTTAAATAGTGTGGATTATCTTGGATGGTGATGATTATATCGGATTATGTTGATTATGTTGATTATGTCGGATTATTTGAATTATGCGAATTGTGTAGGGCTAGCTATCGGGGTGGATCAAGCATCTAAACACTGTGAGTAGTAGTACTTCGATGTATCTTTAACCGTAAATGATTATTGTTATTGACGTTATGATCTTCGTCGTAAGAATTATGTTGACATGTATGTTATGTATGCTACGTAAGAAATATTGTGAAATTATGGAAACATCAAAGGGGTATGCTATATGAGGAACATTGTGAAATTATGGAAACATCAAAAAGGATTTGTGAAATATGCATCTCGAATTTGTGAAGCATGGATCACCAACTTGTGAAATATGAATTTATGTGGCCATGGGCCATTTGTGAACTATGAACTTATGTGGCCACTTGTGAAATATGAATTTATGTGGCCATGGGCCATTTGTGAACTATGAACTTATGTGGCCATTTGTGAACTATGAATTTATGTGGCCATGGGCCATTTGTGAACTATGAACTTATGTGGCCACTTGTGAAATATGAATTTATGTGGCCATGGGCCATTTGTGAACTATGAACTTATGTGGCCATGGGCCATTTGTGAACTATGAATTTATGTGGCCATGGGCCATTTGTGAACTATGAACTTATGTAGCCATGAGCCATTTGTGAATTTATGAATCTAAGAGGCCAAGGGCCAATTTGTGAAGCTATGAAGTTATAAATCAATGAGGCCGAGGGCCAATTTGTGAAGTTATGGATATGTTCCAAGATAAGGTCTAAGACCATTATGATTAAATACAAATTCAGACTCGTTATGTGAACTCTACATTGGTGTATGAAAGTGTGTTTTATGAAATCCGTATTTTGGATTATGAAATGTTTAATATGATAAGTATTTTCTGAAATGATAAAAATGCTATGAACTTCTGACATGTTTATGATATGATACGTTTTTTGGATAATTTTCCGAAAATGCCTAGAGATGCTATGAAACTCCGAATGTTCAAGATATGACAAGTTCCTTGCATAAGATACCTTGCTATGCATACAGAAACGAATTAACCATATGTTCTCTTTATTGATAAATGCACGGATATGTATTATAATTCCTATTGAGCATTGATTTGTTATGTGCTATTATTCACTGAGCTTGGCTCACTTCATTTTATGTCTGTTTCTGTAGGCACTCAACCTGGAGGTCAACCTTAACCTGTGGCTCCCGTTACCCAGTTGTCAATTCCTGAGTATCTAAGCTCTTAGGTGTTGACTATTCAAGTTATGGAGTTTTGCTAAATTTTTAATTTGTACCCTAAATGTCTGTTAAGATTGATGTGTATGTATTGGTTATAGATATATGTACATAGCTATTTTCATGTATTATGTTCCGCTTGTGATTCTGGCATGATAGTGGTAGCTCAATGGATATTATTTTACGCTATTATATGATATTAAATGCTTCCGTTCAGGGCCCATAAATTGTATTCATCAGGTTTTATGTCCATTTCTGAAGTGGTCATGCCCAAACTTTTAGTGGCGAGTTTGGGGCATGACAGGATGAGTAAAATTCGGGACAACATAAGTTTGAAAACCAAGGTACCAAACTGTTCCAAATGCAACCAATACAACCTAATAGCCAAACTCAAGGAGGTATAAAGGAAATAAGACATGAACAACAATACGAAACCATGAAACCTGAGTCTAGAATAACAAATGGGTCGGGTCTAAACCAGAATCGTTATACTACCATATTTTAAAAACCACATTTGATAGAAACTCAATAAATATGTTTTCCCTTACAAAATCTCCTCGGGTGTCCACAAAGAACAAATGGGGGTCATTTAATCAGTAAACTTACAACATTTTCCTTTCTTCAAGGCCAAAAGTTTCAATAGGAGTGTAGCTGTAAAATAATAATAATAATAATAACAATAATAATAATAATAATAATAATAATAATAATAATATTTATAAAAAATAAATAAATAAAGAAGCAAAGAGAGATTGGTAGTATTGCAATGTATTAACTTCAAATCACTTGTGTCAATTCAAGTAATCCTTTAGGCTTCGTTGAAATTCGTTAGAAACCTATATTCCAACCAAAGGAAATATGTCAATGTGAATTATAATTATAAAAAAAGAAAAAAGAAAAAAAAGAAAAACTGAAACTCATTACCACTAAAACAAAATCAAATGCTCCCGTTAAGTTAAAAAGTTACGCGTTCAAATGATATTCATAGATAAACAAACTTTATTAAAATGTGAATGTCATATCTCTAGTAAGTGAAAACAACTGGTATATTATCAAGATTCACATCTCCCTGCTCCAAATATGGTTTCTTGAACCAATCATTATCTAAGATTTTTGGATTGTTAGCTCTCCCTCCGATACCCAGCACTCCCCAGCCTACCCTCCTCCTAGCGGTAATCCCTACACCTCCCAGTGGTATTCCGATGCCCAACAGATAAATTAAGAAAATTTTTGAAGTAAAATTCAATTACATACCACTCTTAGAAATTCAAACTAGCTATTAAAAGGATTAGCCTTCAAGTCACTTTACCATGTTACTCATACTCCTTCTATTAACATCAATAAATAATCAATTACACAAAATGGGCATTATAAACGATTACACAATTGATTGGCCGCACCCTATACAAAATAACAATGAGCATTGGAATCAAATGACCACTTGATTGGCCATCACCAATCGATTGATCGACTGATTGGATGGGCCAACCAGGAAATACATATTCTAATTCAAGAGTGTGACATAAGGAAACAAGCCATTTCTATTCTAATTCATTAACCGAAACCAAAAACTCCATGATACAACAATAGTAGTGACTTATAATGCATCAAAAACATAATGCCAGAAACAATCTTCTAGTATAGCAACACTTGAAATGTAGTACCAACATAATGCAACAACTAAAATTAGCAAGGTCTGTGAACCTTGTTCACCATCACTATAATTTGTTCCCCATCAATTCAACCTTGGCACATGGCATTAATACTTATCTAGTTGAATAAAGTTCATGCTAAATTCTAATACACACTTGATTGCACCAATTGAAATATAAAGGTGAGCCAAAAAATTAGAAAGTCAAATCAAATACCTCTAAAATTTCTGAACAGTGTTGTGAAAAACACGCCTAGGTGCAAGGTGTGCGCATGAACAGGGCCCAGGCGAGGTGCATTGATTTAGTCGCACGCCTTGGACGCGACTTGAACCAGGCAAGAGAGGTGCAAGGCTCACACCTAGGTGGGCTTTATTGTTTAATTCCTTATTCCGATCTAACGGCTGTGATGTGTATTCGAATGGCTCCAACCACATAGGATTACAACTTATATACAATACAATACAACCCAAATACGACTCAAATGAAATCCCTAATCTGTGTCGTCTCTTCCTCTCTCGACTTCGACTTCGAATGGGCTGCTGGACTTCGACTTTGACATTTTAGGTCAGTGCTTCGACTTCTTTCTTCTTCTTCTTATTCTTCTTCTTCTTCTTCTCCTTCTCTTCTGCTTCACCGGTTGCATTTTTTTTCCCCTTCTTCGTTACTTCACTAGGTTTTTTTTGGGGCTTCTTTGACTTCAACTTCAACTTCGACTCTCTCTCTCTCTCTCTCTCTCTTCTTCTTCTTCTTCTTCTTCTTCTTTGCTCTCTCTTTTGGGCTGCTTTGTCTGTCTCTGTCGACTTGTTCTGTTTTGTTTTTTTTGTTTTTTTTTTTTTTTTTTTCAATTATGCCTTTGAGTCTCTGTTAGAAAAAAAAATACAAATACAAATACAAAATAAAACTTATATTACTGATTGATTAACTAAAAAAAAAATACGCTGAAATTTTTTATTTACAAATAATTAATTAATACATTGTGCTGTTGTTTTTTTTTTCCTTTCTCTATTAGGAAGAAAAATACAAATAATTAATTAATCACACATTAAATTACACTGAAATAATTTTCCATTTATTAAATTTGTTGTGTAGAAAATGACATCAGAAAGTAATAGAAAAGATCCAGCGTGGCAACATGCCCATTTGGTAGAGGAGAATAATTTAAACAAGTTTGAGTATAATTCTTGTGGTAAAGTATCAAATGGAGGTGTTTATCGGGTGAAACAACACCTCGCGAGAGGTTATAGGAATGTCACTGCTTTCCCGAAGTGTCCAGTTCATGTAAGAGAAGATTAGCGAGTTCATATCAAAAAAGAAGGCACAAACATGTTACCTGATTTCGATGACATGGACATGGAAGATGAAGATGAAGATGATGATGTTGTTGAGATCAATGTCAATCAACGCCGTAAGTTGACATGTAACAGTCAAGGTTCATCCAAATCCAAATCAAAAATGCCAAAGAGGAAAGGGCCTGTGGATGTTTATTTCACACACAATCCTAAATTAGTGGTGAAAAATCGAAGAGACCAAGTGTAGCTTGCTTTTCGTGCTCCTTTCGGATACGATTAGCCCTACAGTTCGGACTCCCGTGGTTCTGAATCTGATTTCACAGGTGTAATGTGAAATAGATAAACACAAATGAGTCCAAATATAGAAAATCTTTCGGAAAATCAATTTTGAATCAAAATGTCAAAAATGGACCGGTTTGCCAGATTACAGAGTCGCCACCTAAATATTTTTGGCAAATTTAGGAAACCCGTGACTCGTGCCAAAAGGCCATTAGTCCGTCATCATCAAAGTGTCTCGGCTCGGGAGCTTAGGTATGAGAGGGAAAGGTCATGAATTGAGCACCCCTCTCACCCGATCAAAGATCGGCCTCTACTAATCATGATGTGATTTTTATTTACGTTATATGCTCTTATTCTAGTTATTAGGCTAATTTTACTAGGTGACGCACACAAGTATAGACCAATTCAAAAAATTTGGAACGTTTTGATTTCATTTTTGTTTTGAAATTTGTTTTGAATATGCACTGTGGGAGCCGAATTTAACTGGATCAATAGGAATGAATGGACCCGTCCGGTCTGAAATGTAACCTCTATTCGGCATTGATCCTAGTCAATCGAAGAGCTGAATAAAATAACCGGCACTCCAACCAGTAGAACAAAGGCCAAGTAGAAGTACATGTAAAGGATCAAGGATGGGCCTGGCCCTAAGGCCCAAAGAGAAC
Organism: Camellia japonica; assembly: GCA_030407325.1. Classification (NCBI taxonomy): domain Eukaryota; kingdom Viridiplantae; phylum Streptophyta; class Magnoliopsida; order Ericales; family Theaceae; genus Camellia; species Camellia japonica. Next base: position 131,085,229 of record JAPPVO010000016.1, on the reverse strand, counting down.
ACTATAAATACGGGATCATCAGTCAGAGAAAGGTAGGTGAGAACTAGTGAACTTAACTTAAGATACAAGTAATCAAGAGAGTATACACTGACTTATCCGTCAGAGTGCTAATTTCAGCACCCCCGACTGGAGTGTTCGTTTCTTTTAAAGTGATTAGCTGAGGATCACAAGCGTCCCCCAGGACCGGAAGAGTATTTCCAAACCACATCCCACTTCTGACACCAATTGGCGCCGTCTGTGGGAATACTCAAGCACATCCATGGCGGGCGTGACGGAAGATCCTCCGAAGTCATTGTCGACCCTACACCGCAAGATGAAACCACTCCAAGCAATATGCTTGGGCCAGAGAATATTGCTGCAAGAAGGGCCTTGAATTTCGGTTCACCCTCGACATCAGCACAGGAGGCAATGCAAGCGATTATGGAGCAAGGAAAGAAAAATGAACAGAGATTGGAAAACATGATCGTTGAGAACGAATGTCTTCGTTAGGATTTGGCCTTGGAAGTAGCGAAGTCCAAACAAGCTGTACGCCAAGATCCGGAACGACCTCTAAGGGCAGGTGGTCGATGACCTCGAGCCCGGCAACAAGACACTGACAGTGACTCTGACTCATTATCCTCAGACCCCAAAAAGAAGGGTTGAATCGAAGCTACCAGTTCTTCTGAAGAGAGTGTACGTATAAGGCATAAGCGAACAAAAAATAGTTCAGACGAAGAAGACCAGCATGATCCCTTTGTACGACGAATCACAAGGGCGGTCCTGCCCAAAAAGTTCAAAGCTCCGTCGTTCACTCTCTATGACGGAAAATCAAACCCCGCCGATCACATCCGTCACTACAAGCAGGCCATGGCATTGCATGCAGATGACGAGGCCCTCATGTGCCGAATATTTCCTAGCAGTTTGGGACCATTGGCTGTTAGGTGGTATTATAAACTCGAGCCGGCTTCAATCAAGAGCTTCCATCAATTACAGAAATCCTTCAGGGCCAGATTCATTACCAACGAGGTCTAGCCGAAACAAGCTGACTCTCTCTGGGCAATGCAGATCCAGCCAGGAGAAACACTAAGAGCGTATTCGGCACGCTACTGGGAGTGCTTTAATCTTGTTGATGACGCTTGCAACGACTCCATGGCCATCACCGCCTTCAAAATGGGTTTGTATCCTCACAGCGCTCTCCGCAGCTCCTTGACTAGACGACCCCCCAAAATAGTCTGGTCGTTGATGAAGAAAGTTGAGGAATACTGCAAAGTGGAGGACGACGCCTTGCGGGTCAAAGCCAGAAACGTGGCCAACAAGACGGCTCCTTCCGAAATTGCTCAGCCGATAAGTTCCATACCACCTCAGAGCTCCGAACCGCGGCATCGGGCTAAACGGGACAAGAGACGGGATTCTCGCCGATCGAGCGACCAATGCCCCCACCGAGCAAATGAACAACTGCAAGTCGATGGCAGGCGCACAAGGCGTGCCGACAAGAAATACACAAAGTTGGCAAAGCCGATCAGCGCAGTTATGTCCAAAGTCCAACATCTTTCGTTCTTCACATGGCCGTCCAAAATGGTGGGACCTCCCGAAACGAGAAGACGAGATAGGCGGTGTGAGTATCACAAGGATCACGGCCATGATACTGAGAGTTGTTATGCATTGAAGGATCATCTGGAGGAATTGGTACAAGATGGTCGACTACAACAGTATGTCCGCAAAGGTAACTCAAGCAAAGCAATAGCCTTACAACCAGATTCACCTCCACTCGGCGTGATCCACATGAGCGTAAACCGATTCACCGTTGAGCGCGTACTCATTGATCCAGGGAGAACATCAGAAGTCATGTATTACAAGACATTCACCAAACTCAGCTTCTCTGAATCGGATCTCTCTCCGGCACCTTATCCACTATTCGGCTTCAACGCCAATCCAGAATACCCGTTGGGGAAAATCACACTACCCGTTCGAGCAGGCTCCCGAACAGTGGAAGTGGAATTGTTGGTCGTTAAGCTACCGTCCTCGTATAACCTCATCATAGGGCGAAATTGGTTGCACACCATGTAGGCCGTGCCGAGTACCTACCATCAGCTGCTACGCTTCCCGATAGAACGCGGCATTGAGCAAATCCGTGGCTCCCAGAAATCGACACAAGCATGTTATCTCCTTGCTAGAAAGACGCCAAAAGATTTGCAAGTGAATTCCATTGAGGTGCCGGATCAGGAGAGCCTCGACGATGTTGGGCGGCTCCCAAGTGAAAAGGCCACGGAAGCCCTAGATCGAGTTGAAATCGATGGAAGCCCAGGCAAGTTCTTCATGGTCGGCACCTCCCTAAATCAAGCCGACAGACAGCAGCTAATTTCTTTCCTGCTCAACAACCTTGATGTCTTTGCGTGGACTCCATATGATATGCCGGGTATAGATCGGTCCGTTTCACAGCACCGTTTGAATGTTGACCCTAAGTGCAAGCCGATCATTTAGAAAAGCTGGCGGTCAGCCGCAGAGCACACTGCTGCCGTTGTCGAGGAGGTTGACAGGTTGCTTGACGCCGGGGCAATCAGGAAGGTGACCTACCCTACATGGCTCTCTAGTACAGTAGTTGTGAAGAAGAAAAATGGGACTTGGCGAGTGTGCGTCGATTTCACGGACTTAAACAAAGCCTACCCCAAGGATTGTTTTCCCCTACCCAGAATTGACCAACTTGTAGATGCGACGGCACGCCATCAGCGTATGAGCTTCTTCGATACCTATAGAGGCTACCATCAAATCGCCATGCATCCAGAGGACCAAGACAAAACTGCATTCCTCACCCCAAGAGGAACCTACTGCTATAAGGTTATGCCTTTTGGGCTGAAGAATGCAGGGGCAACCTACCAAAGACTGGTCACTGCCATGTTCAAGGAGCAACTCAGCCACACTATGGAAGTGTACATTGACAATATGGTGGTCAAGTCCAAGGAAGAGCAGAATTATATAGCCGATCTGGAAGAGACATTCGGCATTCTACATAAATATAGAATGAAGCTAAACGCTTCCAAATGTGCGTTTAGGATTGGCTCTAGCAAATTCTTGGGTTACATTGTCAACCACCGAGGAATCGAAGCCAACCCAAGGCAAATCACAGCAATCCTAGAACTTGGCTCCCCTCGATCGGTCAAGGAAATTCAGAAGTTAATAGGGATGGCCGCCGCACTCAATAGGTTCATCAATCGTTCCACGGACAGCTGCCGACAATTCTTTCATGCACTACAACAGGGTAAGGCTTTTGAATGGTCCGCCGAGTGCGAAGCTGCTTTCAACAGCCTCACGACCTACCTCCGATCAGTTCCACTTTTGACAACACCTTCAGCCGGTGATCCGCTCATTTTGTATCTGGCAGTTTCCGACCGGGCTGTTAGCGCCATACTGATAAAGGAAGAACTGGGGGAGCAGCGGCCAGTGTATTATGTGAGCAATGCAATGGTTGACGCCGAAACACGCTACCTTCTGTTGGAAAAACTCATTCTGGCCCTTGTCATAGCAGCAAGAAAACTGATGCATTACTTCTAGGGGCATAGCATCGGGGTGCTAACAGATTACCCCCTCCGATCAGTACTACGAAGTGCAGAAGCATCAGGACGCATTTCAAAGTGGGCTCTTGAACTCGGCCAGTACGATATTCAGTTTCTACCCAGAACCTCAATCAAGGGACAGGTGCTTGCCGACTGTATTGCCGAATTCACAGGGGGTCTTACCGACTTCAAGTCTAATGAAATTCGACCTAAGCCGAACTAGAGAATTTATGTTGGGGACATTTGGCAGTTGTACTGCGATGGATCGTCCAATCAACGGGGCAGTGGAGCCGGAGTAGTAATCATGGCTCCCGATGGCGCAATAATTGAGCAGACCATCAAGCTCGGCTTCGAAGTATCAAATAACGAAGCCGAATACGAAGCCCTTCTAACCGGTTTGCATAATGCACATCTTCTAGGTGCTCAGCGTTTGCTTGTATTTTGCGATTCAAAACTGGTGATCAACCAGCTAAAGGGGGAGTACGCGACAAGAAATAACCGTATGGCGGCTTACATGAAAACAGCTAACTCCTTGCTGGAAAAATTTGACCATCATGAATTGAATAAGATAACACGTGATCAGAACACACATGTAGATGCCCTGGCTTTCCTAGCCTCCACCATTAACTCAGAGATTAAACGGACCATCGAAGTAGGTTTCATCCCGGAGCCGAGCGTTGGCCCTTCGGAGGAAGTCCAGGTCAATGTCATAGAAGCTAGACCAAGTTGGATGGATCCCATTGCTGCATTCCTATCTTTCGAACAGCTCCCAGAGGACAAGAAAGAAGCGCACAAGCTGCGAAACAAAGCCCTGTGATACTACTTGGATTTGCAAGAAAAGCTTTATAAAAAATCCCTTTCTGGTCCATATTTGGAATGTGTGCATCCGGACAAAGTCGAAGAGCTTCTGACTGAAATACATGAAGGCAGTTGTGGCACCTATTCTGGCGGGTGCTCTTTCGCTCATCAAGCCGTGACTCAGGGGTATTACTGGCCGACAATAAGAGCCGACGCCGAATGTTACGTGAAAAAGTGTGAACAGTGCCAGAAGTTCTCTCCTTTGACCCATCTGCCTGCTAAAGAGCTAAGCTCCATAACCAGTCCTTGGCCGTTCGCCCAATGAGGACTTGACATCGTCGGACCACTGCCTCGTGCCCCGGGTAACAAGCGGTTCTTGATTGTCGTGGCAGATTATTTTACAAAATGGGTAGAAGTGGAGGCACTAACGCACATCCGAGATACCAACGTGAAGCGTTTTGTTTGGAGAAATATCATAACACGATTCGGCATTCCAAGAGCACTTATCTTAGACAACGGCACCCAATTTGATTGTGGTGTCTACTGAGAGTTGTGCAGCAAGTATGGTATCTGGCCTTACTTTTCCACATCGGCTTATCTGCAAAGCAATGGTCAGGCTGAAGCCTCTAACAAATCCATCCTGGACGGCATCAAGAAGAGGCCGGAGAAAGCTAAAGGCAAATGGGTCGAAGAATTGCCGAGTGTGTTGTGGGCTCATCAAACTATGCCGAGGTGATCCACTGGGGAAACGCCATTTGCTCTATGCTTTGGAACCCAGACAATCATACCCCTGGAGATCGGCCTCCCAACCTTGAAATCGAAAGTTTTTGATATGGGCCAAAACGACATGATGCTAACCTTGGATTTAGTTCTAGTTGAAGAACGAAGAGACCGTACCCTTGCATCCGTGGCGCGGTATCAACAGCAGCTTGCTAAATCGTATAATCAATGTGTACAGCTGCGCCGCTACACAGGAGGAGTGTTGGTCTTGAACAAAGTACTTCCAGCTGCCAGGAAACCGGCCGATGGAAAATTGGGTCCTAATTGGGACGGCCCCTATCAGGTCGACTCGATCGCGGGAGTAGGGGCATATCGGCTAAAAGACACGTCTGGAAGGAGTCTTCCACGGCCCTGGAATTCAACGCATTTACGTAAATTCTATCATTGACCCGACTTGTGGGGCTTGATACTTGTACATATTTCACTTTTGCAATGAAAAGTTTCCCATTTCTTCATCGCGTAAGCCAGTTCACAAGTCTCCGGATTCGGAGCCCCATCAGCGCATAACACCTTTGGGCCGATTAAGCCTCCGGATTCAGAGTACCTTTCGTTCATATCACGATTGGCCGATTAAGCCTCCGGATTCGGAGCGCCCTTCGTGGATATCACGATTGGCCAATACAAGTCTCCGGATTAGGAGCGCCTTTCGTTCATATCACAATTGGCCGATTAAGCCTCCGGATTCGGAGCGCCCTTCGTGGATATCATGATTGGCCGATTAAGCCTCCGGATTCGGAGCGCCCTTCGTGGATATCATGATTGGCCAATACAAGCAATTGGCCAAATAAAGACTCCGGATTCGGAGCCCTATCGGCGCATGACACCTTTGGGCCGATAAAGCCTTCGAATTCGGAGCGCCTTTCGTGGATATCACGATTGGCCAAATAAAGGCTCCGGATTCAGAGCCCCATTGGCGCATGACGCCTTTGGGCCGATAAAGCCTCCAAATTCGGAGCGCCCTTCGTGGATACCACGATTGGCCAAATAGACTTCGGATTCGGAGCCCCATCGACGCATGACACCTTTGGGTCGATAAAGCGTCCGGATTCGGAGCGCCCCTCGTGGATACCACAATTGGCCAAATAGACTCCGAATTCGGAGCCCCATCGGCGCATGACGCCTTTGGGCCGATTAAAGCCTCCGGATTCGGATGGCCTTCGTACAAGCCGTATAAACAAAGGCTGAAATATGCAAATATTCAAAATAGAATAGTTCAAGCCGCATAAACGTAGTTTAAAATGTACGAACATTCAAATTCAAAATGGAATAGTTCAAGCTGCATAAACGTAGTCTAAAACATGCGAACATTCAAATTCAAAATGGAATAGTTCAAGCCGCATAAACATGTCCTTAGATAAATCGATTGGCATCAAGTGTACTAATATAAATAAAAAGTACGCTACAAATTGAAAAATAAGGGTTTTATTAATATCAGCCAATAAATACATAATTTCGCTCTCAATCTACATAAGCATTACAAGGTCTTCTTCTGTTCGGCGACTCCCTCATCATCACTCTTCTCAACTTCGAAAGCGGAAAAGGGGAAATCATTCTGTTGGTACAACGGCAACGCAGAATTCACACCTGCTGCCTAGAGAGCCTCAGCTTCCTGAATTGCCTTGATCCAGCCGTGCCTAAACCCACGATTTTCACATCGGCAAACTTCTTTGGCGAGTTTCTCCTTGGTCTTCTGAATTCCAACCTTTTGGCCGTCATGGAAGCCTTTTTCATAGGCCGCGGCCCTTGCAGTCTCAATCGCGAACATGCTAGCCGTGTTCCGATCGGCAATAGCATCACTTATTAGCCTTTGAGTCACCCTCTCTTCCACAATCGGGTTGGGATAGCTAGCTGATTGAGACTCGGCAGACTTGATTTTCCTTAGCTCACACTCAGCCTTCTCTGCGCGAGCTTCTAACTTCCGAATGCGTTCATCTCTCTGCTCTATATCGCGCCGAGTGGCGCGGAGACACATGCCGATTTCATAAGCGGTGTACAGCCCCTTCACCGCCCCGTGAACGCCTTCATGAAACACTTCGAAGTCCTACCGACCCACCATCGATTACTGGACTTAGGGTGGAAAAATCTGTCGAACGAACTCAACTGCCACATTTGGATCTCGAACGATCGAATCTGCCTCTCTCATTGGTCTATTCCCCATGAAGACTGCAAAACTCAATGGGCGCGGAGTCGCATCAGATTCCCTTCCAGAACGGGGTTTAGGAGATTTGCCCTGTGGCGGCTTGTCCCTCCTGGGCGACCTACTTCGACGACGAGGAGATTGGTGTCTCTCACGATCCCTCGAAGTCCTACTTCCTGTGCGTGAAGGTTCACCACTTCGACTCATATCTCCTCCCAGCTCAGCTAGCGTCCTCGCTTCCCCTCTGCTGTTGAAGAAAAGTCTATTCGACATTCGCACTTGTTTAACCTTCCTCAAAGAGCTGGACTGAGTTGCTGACTGAGCATATAAATAGGACCTTCGTTCACGAAGTACACGCCCATTTATTCCCTACGAGGGCAGCATATCCGAGGCAATCTCATTAATATTGAAACCTCAACGGCCCGGCGCCGATTGAGTCATATGCCCCAATCGTCCCATCAACCTCTGTTATTCGGCGTTCTATGTTTGTGAACCAGTTAGGGCAAGGGCAGATTCATCAATCTAGTCGGCTTGAGTGCCCTAGCCGTTTCACGAATCGATTCACCAGTACAATATTCATAAGTTCATTTTATTCGACGTTCTTCATGAACCAGCTGGGGCAAGGGCAGATTCATCAATCTAGTCAGCTTGAGTGCCCCAGCCGCTCCACGAATCGATTCACCAGTACAATATTCATAAGTTCATTTTATTCAGTGTTCTATGTTCATGAACCAGCTGGGGCAAGGCCAGATTCATCAATCTAGTCGGCTTGAGTGCCCCAGCCGCTCCACGAATCGATTCATCAGTACAAAATTCATAAGTTCATTTTATTCGGCGTTCTTGTTCATGAACCAGCTAAGGGCAGATTCGTCAAGCTAATCAACTTATATACCCTAGCTGCCTTATGAGCTGACCTATCGGCACCTCATGAATTCATTTTATTTAATCATAAATCAAATTCATTAATTTAATCGGCTATTAAGTTTGCCGTCTCACGTAGTCGTGACATTTTGTTCTAACTGCTGATTCTTTTAATTATGTACTCATACAACAAACAATACAAGCAATAACTTGAGAGCATAGAAAATTTTCATTCATAAATTGGGCGCTAACAGCGGACATTTTACACATGAAAATCCAAAAAAGATGAAAATCAACTAACAAAGAACATACATTGAAATAGAAAATACCTAATAAAACTAAAATGTCTCCCAAATCAAGCCTCGGGATCAGACTCAAGCGGCTCAATGTCCACTTGCTCGTATAGAATTGGCATGGCCAATGTAACTCCAGCGGCAGCAAGGGCTTTGAGCCATCCATGTTTGAATCCCCGATTTTCGAATTTGGGGACTTCTTCTACGTAGTTTTCAAGGGCGACGCTCTTTCCAGCCTCGAACGCCGTAGAAGCTTCAGAGTCGGCTTTTTCCTTGGCCTTCTTCAACTCTTCTAACTCGGCCTCCACCTTGGCAAGCGCCTCCTTGGCTAACTTGAGCGATTCCTCGCTCGCATTTGCCTTCTCCTCGACGTCAGATCTGAGCTGGTCAGCAGTCCAAGCCCTCTCCTTCTTAGCTTCGTCTCGAGCACTTTCCATTGTGTCTCTAACCGCCTCGAACTCGACCCTGCTCCTCTCACCTTCAGTTTCTGACTTCAAGCAGCCAATTCTTTCAATGGCATCGTGCTGGCGGCGGCCTAGTTTGGCTATCCTTCCAATCGTCTGCAAAACAAGTTGGGATCGTCACATACCAAGAAATATCGTATGCAAACCAAACGAGGAGTAAAAAAGATCAAGTCACATACCAGAAGGGCCGACTGGGCAGCTAATGCTATTGCTACCAAATCCGGCTCGGCACGAAAGGTTGCCTTGTCAACTGACAAGGAGACTGAGGCAACCAAGCTCAGAGCCACAGCCGGATCTTTCAAAGCCGACGCTTTAGAGGAGATCGGCATGTTTTTTATCTTTGGTTTGACAACGAAAGGAGCAACCACACCCGACTCCTCTAAGCGTGGCCGTTTGTCAGTGGGGCCCTCCTCGGAGCCAGCCTCGCTTTCGGCGATACGTTTTTCTCCCCAATCTTCTGAAATCGGCCGTTCTTCTATCATCGGCCTCTCGGCATCCTTCTCCGTCTCAGTTGCATGAACTTGAGTCGTTTCTTCCACTATAATGGGTTCGGAAGATTCAGTCGGGGCAGGCCCAGAACGGGTGGCCTCGGCTTTCCGTCGGGCAACCATGTGTTCGGCGTTTCTCTTTCGTGCCAACTGCGTGAGGCTTTCCCCAGCCATGCCCTCAGAGTAAGCGCCGGGAAGGTCTCCCAAATTCATAAAAATATCTTCAAAGGAGACGTCCCCTCGGCCTGATGTGGACGGAGGGTCGGACGAGTTGAGTCCGGCTTCCTCAAAAGCCGAATTAAGAGCTTCGTCAATCTCCGCCGCCAACTAGTTCGGGTCGTCGGCGATTGGTTCGGCCGCTTTTTCTTCTATTTGTTCCGAATCGGATGCTTCTAAACCAATCTATCTCAAGTTTTTGAAGCTAGGAAAGAGAAGGGCTGTAAGGTAGTTGTCACCTTTCGGGATCGGAATGTTGTCTGTCGCCGAAAATGTCGTGTAAGTCGGCTTGTACCGTAGAAGAATGTGGGCCGGCCTCCCTTGTTTTTGAAGGTTTGGACGGCCGACAAACGATAGCGCGGTTTTGATTTCTTCAAGTATAGTGTCGTCGTCTGAGACCAACACTTTCCTCAAGTCGCTTCCTGCATAAGCAAAGCGATTAGATGTATATAGGGTTGAATTTAGATATGGAAACAACATAAACAAAAGTGATCTAATCGGCCACCTGGTTTGCCTTTTCGCCTTGGCAAAGGGTCTAGGCGATCTTCACCTTCGCCGAATTCCCAATTGCCGCGGACGATGACCATCACGTCATCGACTCACTTGCCAGAGCTGGCAAGCATCGTCACTAAGTGATGATCAGTATCCTCGGCTCTAAGAAAGTAGCATCCTAGCCAGCCAGTAGATTTGGCTAGGACATAACAGTGCTGAACGGCGGGTATACCTAAATTAATCCTAAGACGCTAATTTAGCTCTACAATTCCCATTATGATACGAAAGAAATTCATGTTGGGTTGGGAAGGGATTAGACCCCAGTATCGTAGAACGGCCTAAAAAATGGATAAAGGGGAAAGCGGACTCCGCCCTCAGCAATTGACAGGAGGGGAAAGACGATTGTGCTCTCGTCATCCCGCTCCATATCAATGGTGTTGTCTGCCAAAAGTGGCAGATGGACGCCATCGGGGATGGAAAAATGGCAACGAAAGCCGGTGATTCGGTCCGCTGAAAGGAGCTCCTTCAAATGTTTTGCCATCTTGGCCAGCCCAAGGATTATGGAAAACTAAAAGCAAAAAAGGAAGCATGATCGAAAGTGAAGGAGAAGAAAACTTACAGGGGGCGAAGGGAAAGACGAGAAAAAAGGAGTTGCAGAAGCCGTGAAGTGAAGGAGCTGCACTAGAAGACGAACCAGATATCTTTGAGTATTCAGAACATACATTCGAAGAGACAATTTCAAATCACATTAAATGGAGGCAGTGTACGAAGGGACGGGAAAGCGTTACAATGACCAAAAAGCGTGTACGCATTCTGACACGCATTGGGAAGAGGGTTAACCGCCGAATTTTTGACTTCCCAGGCTAGAAGCCAAACACGCCGACTAACAGATGCTAGTGGGGTGTTTGGGGGGCAATTGTGGGAGCCGAATTTAACTAGATCAATAGGGACGAATGGACCCATCCGGTCTGAAACATAACCTCTATTCGGCATTGATCCTAGTCAATCGAAGAGCCGAATAAAATAACCGGCACTCTAGCCAATAGAACAAAGGCTGAGTAGAAGTACATGTAAAGGATCAAGGATGGGCCTGGCTCTAAGGCCCAAAGAGAACACTATAAATACGGGATCATCAGTCAAAGAAAGATAGGTGAGAACTAGTGAACTTAACTTAAGATACAAGTAATCAAGAGAGTATACACTGACTTATCCGTCGGAGTTTAACTAGATCAATAGGGACGAATGGACCCATCCGGTCTGAAACATAACCTCTATTCGGCATTGATCCTAGTCAATCGAAGAGCCGAATAAAATAACCGGCACTCTAGCCAATAGAACAAAGGCTGAGTAGAAGTACATGTAAAGGATCAAGGATGGGCCTGGCTCTAAGGCCCAAAGAGAACACTATAAATACGGGATCATCAGTCAAAGAAAGATAGGTGAGAACTAGTGAACTTAACTTAAGATACAAGTAATCAAGAGAGTATACACTGACTTATCCGTCGGAGTGCTAATTCCGGCACCCCCGACCGGAGTGTTCATTCCTTTTCAAGTGATTAGCCGAGGATCACAAGCATCCCCCAGGACCGGAAGAGTATTTCCAAACCACATCCCCACATGCACCACTTTCAAAAAGTGAGCTCGTATTAAATTATTCCAACTTAAGTAAAAAGGCCTTCATCCACAGGCATTCAAAAAATATATCAAATAAGCACTTAGCCTTATGGTAATCATGCTTGATATAGCAACACTAACTCATGCAATATGCTAAAGTAAGAAATGCTCACATAGTACTCCAAGGCCAGCCAAAGAAAACTAAAACAATTAGAAAAAAATGCATGATCCTAAACAATGTAAGATGACTAATGCAACACATACAACATGCAATTAATAGGTTCGGGTACTGGCATGGCATGTAAGTCAAATCAAGGCATACGAGAAAGCACGTATTCGATTAAGAAAGTTGAAATTGACATTTGTTAGAATGATGAGTCAAACCCTTATGTGTGCAAGACGAATGGATGCAAGTTATGGAAAATGCTAAGTAAATATGATACTACCATTATAAGTCGATAAATAAAAGGGAGAAAGAAATGGGGGTTGGAAGACATACACAAATTATTACATATTTGCCCTCGCGCAGGAAGGTCCTAATGTCCAAGTGTTCGAATTAAAACTAGCTATTACAAATCCAAATGAATAATAAATAAACTAACTACTTATTACAAATTCGAATGAATGCTAAATAAATAACTAGCTATCTAACTTATTACAACAAGGATAGCATAACAATAAGAATTACAACACTAATTACAACGATATAATATTACCACAATAAGTAGAATAATAATAATTAGGACAATAATTACTACAATAATATGAACATTAATACTACAACATTAATGTATATAAAAAATGCACAAGGATCATATGCGCGTGTAGACGTCCCCGAACGCCCCGGGAGGGTTAAGTCCCGTTCTGTTCATTTTTGGGGTTCACTACAGTTCGGACTCCCTTTTTGTTGTTGCGGTTCTAAATCTGAACCAAAGAGTCCAACTCTGGCAAATCGTTTTGAAGGAAAACAGATTTTTGAAAAGAAGTGCCAAACATGGACTGCTTTGCCAGATTACAGAGTCGCCACCTAAATATTTTTTTTAATGGGGAATTTAGGAAACCCTGACTCGGTGCCGAAGGCCACGTGTCCGTCATCACCAAATGTCTCGGCTCGGGAGCTTGGGTACGATCGGGGAAGGTCAGCTATGAGCACCCCCTTTCGCCCGGTCTGAAGACCGGCCTCTACTAACCGTGATATCCGATTTTGAAAACATTACATGCTCTTATTCCGGTTATTAGCCTAGAATTACTATATGATGCGCACAACACAAAAGTATAGACTAGATTGCCTAATTTGGGAATAAACATTGCATATCCGTTTTGTCTCGAAAAACGTGTTGGTTTTTGCTACTCGCAAGTAGGCTAAAATACGGATTTCAATGAGTTGTTCCAACTCACGCAATCCAACCTCCACCCACAGGCATTCAAACAGTAATATCACATAAGCATTTAGCCGCATGGTAAGCATACTGTCATGGCAACATTCACACGCATGCGAAGTGCTAAAGCATAAAAACTTACATCGTACTCCGCGCCAAAAACAATAACCCGGTTAGCAAACATGCATGACCTAGTTCATGTTAAGTGGCTAATGCAACACAGGCATAGATGCAGTCTAGAGTAGGCTCGGCTAACCCTAAACATGGTACGTGAAATGTTACAATTATCACGTATTCAAATTGGAATTGAAAATACGATGCAGTTTGTATGATGTACCGAGCCCAGTGCATGTAAACAAATGCATGAATGCACGCATGCATTGCATAAGATATGCTAATTTAGATGTGCCCTAATCTACCAACATAAGCGGGTAAATAAAAGGGAAGAAAGAAATGGGGATTGGGAGACATACACACACCCACGCACACTTATTACAACTTTTCCCTCACACAGAGGGACCGAAAGAATAATACAGTCCAAAGAATAAATGAATAAATTATTACAAAATTCTAATTACTAAAATTAAATCAAGTAAATAAAAAAAGGGGCCTCAGCCCTGCCTCGGGATGCGCGAATGATGCATGCTCGTTGCGACTTGCCCGGAAAAACCTACACCATGCCACTGCCACCTCTGTTTTTACTGCCCTGCCTCTCCAAAAATTCCCAAAGTCCCAGGAAACCTTCCTTGTGTTCTGCTGAGTGCCACCAGCTGGAGGAAACTACCACCGGCTGCTTGTGGTGGCCACCGGCTGCAAAATAGTCTATCGGCCAAAAATACAGTGCCGGTCGGCACAAAATTCCTGCAGAAGACAGTTTGACAGCAGCACAGCAGGCAGCAGTGCATGGTATTGGATTTTTGAGCATATTTATGCATGGCCAATGCTTCCTATCATGAATGGGACTCAAGGAAACATGGCTCTTGGTTCTAGGGCCATCAATTGTGCACCTTGGTGCATGATAGCCTAAGGGACCAAGGTTGCACTTTGATGAAAAAAAAAAAAAAATGCATACAACACAAACATGAGAATTAAGTCCCTATCATGTTAATATCAAGGGCCCTAATGACATGGGAATTGAGGTGTGTTTTGTCACTTAAGGTACAAACACCCCCTCACCTCCCATACTTGGTTTGACACCCCAAACCAAGTGATGAAATGCATGTTATGCAAACATGGCTCTACAATACAACCTAATACTAAGATGCAATCATGCCAAATGTAATGCAACATGCAAAGTGCAAATGCAATGCAAACAAGGGTAAATCAAGCATAGGGTCATCATGCTACAACACTTAATGAACCAAACATGTGACAAGCATAAGGCAAGCATGCAATGGTGGACTAGACCATAATGGGGGAGACCTCAAATTTCCCCAAAACAGTGGCGAAAATGGACTGAAAAGGTGGACAAATATTCATGCAAACATGCAAGCCAAAAGGCCTAAGGCTAAGGCACAAAGTGGAGCATTCTATTGCCTACGAACATGACCACTCATGGCCTATTTTGGACAAGCAAAAACAGATTTTTGGTATGCAAGAACACACCCAAAACTCACACACATGGCATCCCAAAAACTCTAAACACACAAGCATGCATAAGACCCTCTTTAAAGCATAAGAGGCCAACAATTTAAAGCATGAATAAGATGGTAAATGGGGACACATGAGCATGATACAAGAGCTAAAATATGCATGTTAAATGACTCCAAGTCACTCAAATAACATAACCAACGCATATCCATGGATCACATACTCAAGGCTAACAAGCCATAATGCAAAGTAGCCATGTCAAGCACACCAAACATGGCAAAATCAGTGGCTCACAACCCTTATACATGGTAATATGATGCTAATACCCTCATGGAACCAAGCTAAGATATGCAAGGAACATGGCCTAAATGCATGACATGCTTTTAGGCATAAAAGAGCATTTCAAAGCAAGTATGAGAGGCATGCTAGAGGCCACAAATCCGACCCAAAACAGAGGTTAAACATGCTCCAAAACACTCAAAAAAACTCTGAAATAAAGCCATACAAGGCTATGCACACATGCTATCTTTTAGGCCAAATACAAAGGCAAGCAAAGGAGGAGGGGGAGAGGGGTGTCTCTCCCCTATATGAGACTTGAAACCATCTTCCTCACCACTGAAAACCCACTAGTTTTCAGTGGTGAGAAGACCAAACACACCAAGTAAAGAAGGCCTTAGGAAAAGGCACCAAGAATGGCCAAATAAGGCCTAAAAGAGTGAGGCTTCACTCAAATACAAAAGTGACCTTAATGAAAGTTCTTGAGCAAGTAAAAACAAGGTTTTTTTATGTTAAACACAAATCCAAAATCACAAAGCAAAAGGGGTAGAAAGTTGTTGCAAAAAAGGGGAATCTAAAGTAATGTTCTTACCCTTGAAGATCCTTTGAAGAACAAAAGGTCCAGCCCTCTTTGATTGATCAAAACCAGTCCAAGATCACACAAAACAAACCTCCAAGCCTCCTAATCTCGGATTAAGGTGTAGTAGTGTGTGTAAAGGTGCAAAAATGAGGTAAAATCACACTTTTTGGGCCTAAAACACACACACAAGGATGATAGATATAGAAGTATAGATATATATGGATGTATATCAGAGATATGTGTGTAAGCTCTGGTTTTTTAGGTCTAAAGTGGCTAACCCCCATCAAAGGGAGAGAAGCCTTCCTTATATAGGCCAAATAAAGCTCTTAACTTAGTGGCTAAGCAAAGAGAGGGGGGTTCAAGAGGTGCAAGAGGGTCTTGGCTTCCAAGGGAAGCTAAGACAGCTGGCCAAGCTTCTCCAAGAAGCTTGGCCAAGGGTTCAACCTTCTAGAAGGTTTATGGGGTTCAAGGGTGCAAAGGGTGCAAACCCGGGCATGGGGGGTGGTGATAGTGCATTCCAGCTGTCACAGCTGACATGCACCATCCCTGGGGGTGCAAAGGGGTCACACCGGCCAGCCAAAACAGTCACCGGCACAAAACACTGCCGGTCGGCAACATATAGTGCCGACCGGCCAAGGATTTGGATAAAAGAGTGCCGATGGCTACTAGGGAGTGCCGGTGGAGGTGTGGGGCAGCCGGTGGGCTTTAGGGATGGCTAACAAGCCTTCCCCTACCCTCAAATGCAAAAACACACAAGTACTTGGTGCACAACCAAGCACAAAACAAGCCGGTTGAGAGATCCTGAGGCACGGCGCGCAGCCGGGGCCTCCGGGAACTCAAAACAAACACAAACACGGATAATCACCGGGTGTTCAAGCGGTGACGTCCAAGTCTTGAGGACGGTCAAAAATGGGGTGTCTACAGTTGCCCCTCTTTGACAGAACTCGGCAGTCATAACAAATGACGGGAGTGAATGTCAAAGCCCGAAGACGACCCATTTTTGACAAGGCCGAAGACTTGGACAAACATACAAGACAAGCAAGATATGCGCCCACAGGCAGGGGCAAAATGCAACTGAAAATGCAAGAAGCCTAGCATAACTTATGAAGAAAAGCTGTAACGAAGCACACATGCGACAGTTTTAAGCTAGCCAAGACAAAACCAACTACACTACAAGGCAGAGGAAATGTGAGAGAATCAAGCGATTCTCGCTACGTTTCACGCGGAGAGTACAATACCTGTCCGGTTCGTCTGGTCATGCCAGCTTTAAATGAACCGTACATACAATATCGTGCCTGAAAAGAAAGCAAACTTAATAGGTATGACATTGTTAGCAACATTCATAATAGTGCAATCGAAAGTGCGTGACAATGCATGCAATGTGTATAGAAAATTGTAATTGAACACATATAGTAAAGCAGAGCACGCATACAATGCAATGTGTATAAAAGATTGTAATTGAACACATGTAGCAAAGCAGAGCACGCATACAATGCAATGTGTATAAAAGATTGTAATTGAACACATATAGTAAAGCAACGCACGCATACGATGCAATGTGTATAAAAGATTGTAATTGAACACATGTAGTAAAGCAACGCACGCATACGATGCAATGTGTATAAAAGATTGTAATTGAACACATATAGTAAAGCAACGCACGCATACGATGCAATGTGTATATAAAGGAAGGAACTTGAACTCATCTCAGTAAAGCAAGGCACACATACGAAGCAATGAGTATATAAGAACTTGAACTCATCTCAGTAAAGCAAAGTACACATACAATGCAATGAGTATATAAGAACTTGAACTCATCTCAGTAAAGCAACGCACACATACGAAGCAATGAGTATATAAGAACTTGAACTCATCTCAGTAAAGCAAAGTACACATACAATGCAATGAGTATATAGGAACTTGAACTCATCTCAGTAAAGCAACGCACACATACGAAGCAATGAGTATATAGGAACTTGAACTCATCTCAGTAAAGCAAAGTACACATACAATGCAATGAGTATATAGGAACTTGAACTCATCTCAGTAAAGCAACGCACACATACGAAGCAATGAGTATATAGGAACTTGAACTCATCTCAGTAAAGCAACGCACACATACGAAGCAATGAGTATATAGCTTGCTATGAGTGAGCAAGTCACATACGAAGCAATGAGTATATAGGAACTTGAACTCATCTCAGTAAAGCAACGCACACATACGAAGCAATGAGTATATAAGAACTTGAACTCATCTCAGTAAAGCAAAGTACACATACAATGCAATGAGTATATAGGAACTTGAACTCATCTCAGTAAAGCAACGCACACATACGAAGCAATGAGTATATAGAACTTGAACTCATCTCAGTAAAGAAAAGCACACATACAATGCAATGAGTATATAGGAACTTGAACTCATCTCAGTAAAGCAACGCACACATACGAAGCAATGAGTATATAGGAACTTGAACTCATCTCAGTAAAGCAACGCACACATACGAAGCAATGAGTATATAGGAACTTGAACTCATCTCAGTAAAGCAAAGTACACATACAATGCAATGAGTATATAGGAACTTGAATTTGAACATGATAAAACATGATGTTGAAATGCAACATACTGCAACTCAGTATAATTGAAACAATTTCTTTTGAAATCCACAAGATATAAAAGGATACGAGAAGGGACATCCTTCGCATGTTCCGAGCATCGCTCACAAAAGTAATGGCTTGAAATTAACTTGAAGATCTATTTGCATTCTAACAGTGCATCTTCTTGTATTGTCTTGAATAATGAAGGTGCCAAACCCCCTAATTGACCCGAACAAGGGCGCAAAAGGTACGATGACCGAAAAGGGGGGGGTCACTGGTGTCAAACCCAGCACTTTGCTACCCTGCTATTCTTCTGCTTCCTTTTCCTTTTTACTAGGAGTTTAAGCACATTGCACTGCCTTAGGCAGGTTTTATTTCTCAAAAGCGCGTGTTTTTACAAAACATATGATGGAAATGAAACAACTGTTTGTTCAAAAAGTGCTATCTTTGCACGTTCTATGCATCGCATCGCAGGGCATCACACAACAATGTGACTGAAATTGAAACCGCGTTTTGAAAACCAAAGCATCGCATCGTAATAATCAGGTAGTAAACCAATTACAACTCGATAAGCAAAACAGGGTGACTCAGCAAACTAGCCAAATGCGAGTACACCTTGACAAATATTACAAAGACTCAAAGAGAGTGAAATACAACTCGATAAGCAAATATGCAACAACTCGATAAGCAAATGGGCGCGCCCTCGTAAGAATTGATCACTGGAGGGCATCGAAAGTGGTGGGACTTTCCAATTCCTAGCATAAACAGCCCTGAGGACAAGGTTGAGCATCACCGGCCCAGCAGAAAGCCCACCGGCTGCGTGTAAAGGCCATCGGCCGAAAGGATGATCCATCGGCCAAAAAGATGGCCGGTCGGCACTAAATTGTCAGCACCAGCAGAATGTTGACATCTGTCCTTTACAAAGCCTTATCTTCTTCAAAAGGTTCTCAACTTCGTGGTTCTCTTCATTTTCACACTGATTTGCTCCAAATGGAAGAATTTCTTACCCAAAATCTTACGACTTGGATTAACAACTTGGATGGCTCGGATAAGCTTAATTTCCGGGCTTTCGGCATAAACGCACTATTCACTTTGCGCCGTACCCCGCTGCATTTTCCATTCCTCCATGCCGCGGCAAGGTTTTGGAACCCGGTAACACATGTCTTTAGCTTTAGCGGGCAAGAGGTGTGTCCCACTTTTGAAGATTTCCAAGCCCTAATGGAATCTGAGCGCAATGTGGAGATCCTGCCCCAACCTCGTTTTGGCCATGCTCAGGCCTTGGGACAAATGTGTGGGCTCTCAATGCCCGATGCTCGTTCTCTAATTTGTGACGGGATATTAGATGTTCCGAGCTTGGTTTGTCGTTTTTCCGAGACTGGCGATCGCGGCGACCATCACTGGCAAGGTTTTCGGCGACACGCCCTTTGTTTATGCCTGCTATCTCATTTTCTGTTTATCTCTGGTTCTGGAGGGCCCAGTGTCCGGTTGATTGAGGTTGCCCAAGGCTTGAAGGAGGGCAAAAGCTGCATTGCCATGATCCTGGCTGAGACACTGCTGGGCTTAGACGCCTTTTATCGTCGAGAGACGATCAGGTTAGCAGGGAGTCCACTATTACTGCAGGTAATGTTTCCTATCCCGTCTCACGTTTATGTTTGCTCACATCACTCGGCCCTCAGGCTCGGTTTTTCTCACAAAAACCCTTTCCTCACTTTTTCTCTCGTCGTACATCTCTCTATTCTTTATTCTCTCATTTTTCATCCCTCCCCAGGTGTGGTTGATGGACAAACTGAAGGTCGTGGACTCTTGCCCAGCATATTCAGCTCGCGGCTACTACTTCAGGCAACGCCTAGTTGACGCCCTTGATGAGGGTTGGTGGTTTGAATGGATGTGCAATTTGTCCGCAGACCGCATTGCTTGGCGGTGCCCTTGGCTCAATCTTCCAATGATGAGCTACAGCATGACCCGTCAACCCGGGATCCAATTGATTGGCTTGACTCACTGTGTCTTCTACTTCCCATTCCGTATCCTGCGCCAGTTTGGTCATAATCAGACTTGTCCGCCGGAAGGGATAGAGTACCCAGTCACATTCCTGATTCGAGGCGCACAGCTGGCCCGGTATGCCACAGCATGGAGGACGAGAGAACTTCTGGCCCCCGCTCCCGCTTTCAGTTGCACTTTGTCTGATGAGTGTTTGGATTGGCTTAATGAAGAGGCACAGGAGGGGCCTACTTTGGCATCAGAGGCTTCGACCAGCTCTGGGAGGGGGCGCAGGGACATTTGACTTGACCGTGCCTCGGATTTATTGTTTTATTAGTACTTTCAAGTTTTCTTCATGAATGTAATAAAAAAGCAACTTCAATTGTATGCAAGAGCAAGGGAACTCTATTTGAAATCAATGAAATTGAAGGTTGTGGTACTGAAAATTTTCCGTTTTGGTCCAGAAATGGTCTTGGTTGTAAAAAGATTTATTTGAACAAAGTCATCCTCATTAAAACTTTTCAAAACTATTTTCGATATGGATCAGAACTGGACACGCCCAAAATTTGTCACTGAGATGCACAACCCCGGATCCTAGCAACTGGAAAGTTGCCCCTTGTTTGAATGGTACCGCGGCACTGTATGGCAACGGAAAGTTGCCCCTAGTCTGAATAGCACTGTACCGGAGACTGCGATAAATGCTGATGAGCAAAGATGGCCAAGAGGATCAAATGGACAAAGTTGATCGGGGAAGAGTTTATGGCTGAACTTCGGGATGAAGCTGCCTACGTATCCCAATGATGGGAATCAAGCCTTACGTAGTTCAGGCTTGGGTTCACTCGAGTATTTTCGCTCTCCTTTTGCGCTCTAACTTTTGCCAAGGCCGCCCTTTGCGGGTTTTCAACCTTGCGAGCTCAGTTTTTATATTTTCTAATTTTTTGTGCTCTGAATTTTGCCTAGGTCGCCCTTTCGGGTTTTCGGCCCAGCGAGCCTCTCAGGGTAATATTTCTTCAACTTGTCCATGTTGATCGGTTGGGAGAACTCTAGGCCATCTAGGTCCATCAGAACCACAGCTCCACCTGACCAGATAGACTTGATGATATAGGGACCAGTCCAATTGGGTCTGAACTTGCCCCTTGGGTCGTGGATGGGAGCTCGGTTGTCTTTGAGTACCAAATCTCCTTCCTTCAAATTCCTGGACTTAACCTTCTTGTTAAAAGCCCGGGCGATTCTGCGTTGATATCCTTGGACATGGTACAGTGCTTTCAGTCTTCTCTCATCAAAAGCATGAGTTCCTCGAATCTGCTCTGCTGCCAATCTGCCTCGGCTATCTGACACTCAGCCAATACTCGTAGAGACGGAACCTCAATCTCTATAGGTAGAACGGCTTCCATCCCATATACCAAGGAATACGGAGTCGCCCCGGTAGAAGTTCTAATCGACGTTCGGTAGCCCCACAGAGCAAACGGCAACTTATCTGGCCAGTCCCGATAGGTTTCCACCATCTTCTGCAGTATGTGTTTGATGTTTTTGTTGGCGGCCTCAACTGCTCCGTTGGTCTGCGGCCGATACGTGGATGACTTATGAAAAGCCACATTATACTTCTCCAACAGATCAATCACCTCCTTCTTGAAGTGAGAACCATTGTCCGAAATGATCTCATTCGGGACTCCATAACGGCAGATAATGTTGTTTCTGATAAACTTTGCGACATGCGAAGCCTTCAACACGGCATAAGATTGGGCCTCGACCCACTTCGTGAAATAGTCTATTGCTACCAAGATAAACTCATGCCCATTCGACCCTTTCGGAGTAACAGCTCCAATCACATCGATCCCCCAAACTGAAAATGGCCATGGCGACGTCATGTTGTACAGCTTTGACGGCGGGATGTTCATGCGGTTTGCGTGAATCTGGCATTTGTGGCATCGCCGAACAAAGCCGATACAATCTTCCTCCATGGTAGACCAGTAGTAGCCTGTCTGAGGATCTTTCGTGCCAGCATCACCCCATTCATATGTGCCCCACATTCTCCTCCATGGATGGCCTCCATCAGGCGCTTCGACTCTTCGGCTTCCACACACAGCTTGTGCATTCCCAGATGACCTCTTTTGTACAACTTACCCCCGCAGATGATAAACTGAACAGCCATTCTTCTAATTGCCCTTTTGTCTTTGGCATTCGCCCCTGGTGGATATGCCTCCTTCTCCAAGAAGTTCCATATGTCGTAATACCAAGGGTTGTTATCTTGCACTTCATCTATGGCAGAGATTGACTCGTAGGCAGGTGCAAATTTCTGGTCAATAATGACTGGACGCATCCGGACCCCAGATGGGATGTCTATCATGGAAGATAGAGTTGCTAGCGAATCTGCAAACCTGTTGTTCTCTCTTACTAGGTGAGTGAAATTTAACTTTTCAAACCGCGGAATTAACAAATCCAAGGTCTGGTGGTAAATTATCATCTTTTCCTCTTTTACTTTCCAATCTCCTTTAGCTTGAGACACAACTAGGTTCGAATCCCCAATGACGTCCAATCGCCTTGCCCCTAGTTCTAGGGCAGCTTCTAGACCGGCAATACATGCCTCATACTCTGCCTCATTGTTCGAGACTTTGAATCGAAGCTTGAATGCCAAAGGGATACGGGAATCGTCAGGCGCTATCAGCAATACCCCTATCCCATACCCGTATTGATTTGACGCTCCGTCAAAGTACATCGTCCAAGTTTCATCTTCGATGTGCAGAATGGCTTCATCTGGGAACAGGTACTCAACTGCTTCATCCCCTTCAACCGGGTGGTCGGCAAGGAACTCTGCTACCGCTCTTCCTTTTACTGACTTGCGCGTCACATACTTGAGATCAAATTCGGAGAGCAACAGCAGCCAACGAGCTAGCCTACCCGTAAGCGCTGGTTTCTCGAAAAGATATTTGATGGGATCAAGTCGTGAAACCAACATTACAGAGTGAGCTAACAGGTAGTGCCGCAGCTTCCTAGTAGCCCATACCAAGGCCAAACAAGCCTTCTCCAACGGAGTGTAGCGGGTCTCGTAATCCAGCATCTTCTTGCTCAGATAGTAAATGGCCCTTTCCACTTTATCTTCCGACTCTTGTGCGAGCATGCAGCCCATTGTAGTTTCAGTCACTGACAGGTACAGTATCAACGGTTTCCCTGGCTTTGGTGGCGACAACACGGGTGGATTCTGTAGATATTCTTTAATCTGTTCAAATGCAGCTTGACATCGGCCGTCCCATTGGAACTTCTTTCCTTTCTTCAGGAGACCAAAAAGTGGTTCACAAGTTAAGGTTAGTTTAGAGATAAACCGCCTTATGAATTGCACTTTACCCAGAAAGCCTCGCACCTCCTTTTCAGTCATTGGTGGTGGCATTTCTAAGATGGCCTTGATTTTGGAAGGGTCGACTTCGATGCCCCTTTGTGTAATCAGAAATCCTAGCATTTTTCCCGCTGTAACACCGAATGTACATTTCTGAGGATTCAACCGCAGCCGAAATTCCCTGATCCTTTGGAAAAATTTTTTGCAAGGCGGTGTAGTGGCCCTCTCTTTCTTTGGACTTGACAATCATGTCGTCCACATACACCTCGACCTCTTTATGGATCATGTCATGTAATATTGTTGTTGCAGCCCGTTGATATGTAGCCCCAGCGTTCTTCAGCCCAAATGGCATCACTCTGTAGCAATATGTACCCAGGTGTAAAAGCAGTCTTCTCCGGTTCTTCGGGGCGCCATTACTATCTGATTATAGCCTGAAAAACCATCCATGAACGAGAGCAAAGCATGCCCCGCTGTGAATCTACCAACTCGTCGATATGCGGTAGGGAAAATCATCCTTCGGACTGGCTCTGTTCAAATCCCTGAAGTCCACACATACTCGGATTCTGCCATCCTTCTTTGTTTTACCCGAACAATGTGGCCAACCCAAGTTGGGTATCGGATACCAGCAGGAAGCCTGCGTCAATCTGCTTGGTGACCTCTCCTTATCTTAATGCCCAATCAGGGCGGATCCTTCTGAGTTTCTGCTTGACAGGTCGGGCCTCGGGTCAAGAGGGATCCGGTGCTGTACAATCTCAGGATCGATTCCAGGCATGTCTTCGTAGGACCACGCGAAAACATCTTTGAAATCTTTTAATAAAGCGACTAAGCGCTCGCGTTCCTCCGAAGACAACGTGGACCCGATCTGGACCAGCCGCGGGTCCTTCTCAGTACCAATGTTCACGGTAGTGATTTCGTCCATTAAGGGTTTAACAAACCTCTCTGCTCTTGTTCAATTAGTCGTTGCAAAACCGGAGGAATTTCGTCCTCGTCGTTTTCATCAAAATTTTGAAAGTCCTGATTTAAGCAATAAACCAAAGGCACAGAAAAGTACTCGGAAACCACAGTCACCTCATTCTCATTAGATACTTCCGAACCGTCCAATTCTTCTATTACAACAGACTCAAAAGAGAAAGAAAAAGACGACCTGGACAGGACTGTGGCATCCGGGTTATCACCCCCAGGAATACCGAACTCAGACTCAGACGAGCAGGAACCTGATTCCGACTCACAAGACTCGGTGGAATCAGATTCCGGCTCACTACCTGACCCGTTGCTGCTAGATAAAAACCCTCCTCGTACTGCCAGGTGAGAGAGGGTGCGATGGATGCATCCAAAATAGCTGCTGGTTGGCTCCCAGCCGTTTCATCTCCAATCATAGACACCGAGGAGTTATCCCCCAAGCACAACTGGTCGATCGAAGGATCTGAAAGTAGACATGCCAGTGCTACCCCCATTTCAAACTCTGTGTCCGCAGACCCTGCTTCCTTGCTATGCTTAGTCCCAACCGCTGGGTCTGTCTGTTTTTCAACAACATCATCCCCAGATAACTGTAGGTCAAAGAAAATTTCGAACCCCGGCACGCGCTTCTTCTCTGCGTTCCACCACGGCTCCGGAAAACCACAGAACGGAAAATCCTCCCCCTCCCGGACGAAGCGTCCGTTCAGGGTACCTCGGATGGGCCGATGCATCAATTCGAAAGGTTTCCCCATCTGTTTTGCTTTGGCTCTTGCAGCCGCCTCTTTTCCTTTTCTTACCCAATCCTCCTTGGTGGGCGTATAACCCAAGCCGAAGGTATGGGGGTTGTGCGGCACTTCGGCCAATGCTGCAATGCCTTTACGGCCGCTCTTTCCTAATCCCATCCCGGGGATGTATTGGAGCTTGTTCATGAGATATACTGCTTGAGCACTGACAAATATCCCTTCGTTCGTAGCCATGATATTCTGTACGACCTGAGCCTCGGCCAAGGAAAAACCCGATATGAATACATCTTCCATGCCATGCTCGATTTCTAGAACCGGCGTGGATACCTCTGGTGGTGGGTGGATTGACGAATTCCCAAAGACGATGGCTACTCCCTTCCCGTAGGGGTATTTCACCATTTGATGCAAGGTAGATGACACTGCCTTCACCTGATGCAGCCACGGCCGTCCTAAAAGCAAATTGAAGGTTGCAGGGACCTCTAGGACATGGAAATCTATCTCGTGCTGCCCCGGCCCAACCTTTGTCTGAACTTTAACTGTTCCCGTTACTTCTCTACTCGTATTGTCATATGCCCGGATGACCTGGGCTGTTGGTACAAAATCCATGGTTTTCAAACCAATCGCATATGCTGTCCTTGCTGGGCAGACATTAATGGCGGACCCGGTATCCACAAGTACCACCGGTATCCACTTATTTCTACACTCCACGGAGATGTAGAGGGGTTTATTGTGATTTGTACCCTCGGGCGGAAGTTCTTTGTCGGAAAATGTCAGCATCGGGGTACCTCCCCCCGGGAAGACCAATCCTACCAGCTGCTCTGGCGTGGTTTCTATTGAAAGCTTTGCTTTGTCCATGGCTGATAAAACAGCCTCTCTATGCACCCGTGATGCCATGAGCAGTCCCCAAATGGAGATGTCTGCTTGTATCTTTTTCAGCTGTTTGAGTACAGCTTCTTCCTCAAGTTGCTTCTCCTTTTGCTTCTCGGCTTCCCTATCCTTTCCCGAGGCTTCCGGTTGATCTAAGTGTGGGGGCTTGAAATACCGTCCACTCCGCGTCATGTGGTCAACCTCCCCGAGGTACCAAGTGTTATCAGGTTGGTTATTCCCCCAATCTTCGTCGGTGTGGGCAAGACATAGGTCTTCGTCTTCCCACCACATTCCATCAGCGGCTGACAGACACTTATCTGGCGCCGGTATGACTGTTTTTGTGCTTGCAGCATCTTCCATCCACCTGCCTGTAGTACTTTCGTTTCCTGTGCACACAGCAATTTCAGCTCCGACATGGGCCTTTGCTTTCCTGATTCTCTCGGAATCTTCAAAACTTGCTTGTTCTGCCATGATTGTCTGTTCAATCATCTCCATACTCAAAATGTTCCAATCTCGGGCGAAATTCTTGACACTGGCGCCCCCCGGCGATGTGTTCTGCTCTTCGACCCTTCCGGCCGTCGCTGACATTCTTATTCCTGCTGAACTCTGCTCTGCCTGAAATTCTCCCATCACATCGGGCTGATCGTCCAACCACCCGGTAACTTCCGCTGAATCCTCATAATCGAACCATACGACTGCCGCGTCCTCTGGGTATTGGTCACTGTAAAACTGGAGATCGGCAAGATCCTCCCCCACAGCGGTCACATCATCTGTTCCCTGCCCCAGGCTATCTCCTTGGATCATACACAACTCTCCCCCTGTTGGCAATTCTACTCCGGGCCTATCTTGGCCTTTTGATGAAATGTAATCACTCGGACTATATGTGTTCCCAACGTAACTCCCAGATTCCGCAGACTCTGACTCAAACAACTGTCTCTCCTTTGGGATCTCTCTTTCTTTGTTCTTGGCGGTCACCGCCACTGGCTTGGATTGGGTCATGGAGATGTCCATCATGCACAAGTCGGTGCAATCAGGGAGGAACACCTCTGGTTTAGGCAGGTGGGTAGGGGTGATATAGATACTAGGATCATAGGACACGGTCCCAGCATAGATGAAATTGAGTCTTTTGGGTGGTGGAGCTTGGTTATGTGTGGGGAGAGGGTTTGTAGTGACATTGGGTTTTTCGGGAGGCAAAATCACCCCGTTGTCGATGAGATCTTGGATCTCATGACGCAACCGAAAGCACACATCGGTGTCGTGACCGTGCTGTTGGTGGAAGGCGCAATATTTGGCCGGGTTATGGGTAGGAGGGAGTTTTTCTGGTAAGGGTCGCGGCTCCAGGGGCTTAAGGTGCCCTTTTTTGATCAAAACCCCCAGAGCTTTGGATAGGGGCATATACAGTGGGGCGAAGGTTCTGGTGTTTCTGGGTGGGTATTTGGTTGTTTGTGGGTTGCTTCCGGACGCGCCGGAGAATGGCGCAGCTGCCGTATTTCTTTGAGGGGGGTTGGCGGTGACCATGCTTACTTCGGTGGCTCTCGAAGTAGTAGTGCCACTCGGGCCTGCATTGCTACCACGGTTGAAAGTTCGTCGGGGTTGCTCCCGGTCGTTATCAATCAAGCCTTGCTTCAAGGCATCCTCAATCTGTACCCCCATTTCATGTAGGTCAGAAAAAGTAGGAAAGGGAAGTACTATCATCTTTTGCATTAATTTCGGTTGAAGATTGCGCACAATCATCCGAATCTGGTCTTTGTCCGTAGGCCTCAAGGCCATCATCGAAGCCTTGGCCCTCCATCTGGTGACAAACTCTGAAAAACTCTCCTTAGGCTCTTGCCTAGTCGTCTCGAGATCACGGGTAGTAATCTCAATCTGTGTATTATACGAATACTGTGCGATGAAGGCCTCAGCCATCTCGTCCCAATTCCTCTTGACGTCATCTTCCAATTTGGCATACCAGATGGCCGCCACACCCGACAGGGTCCGGCCAAATAAAGACAACTTCTGAAGCCTACTGAGGCCCATTGGCCTTAGGACATCTGAAAACAATCTTAAGTGCACCATGGGGTCCCCGGACCCGTCGAATCGGTCGATATGAGGCATTTTGAATCTGTCGGGCAGCGTCACAGCTGCATCGGTGTATCCATCTTCAATATCAGGGATAGTCTTGACCCCCTGTGATCTCTTGAACAGCTTTTCAAGCTTGCTCAACTTCAGTGCGGTAGGATCAGTCTCGAACTCAAAGGGAGAGTCCGGTAGGTTAGTAGGTGTTTTTGACAGCTGAGGTTGGATTTGAGGTAGGATTGGAGGTGGGGGTGGTCCTGTGGGCAGCTCTGTATCAGTTTGAACATTGGCTGTCTCCCCGACGTTAGGAACTCCTGGCGGGGGAGGAACTTGATGCGAAGCAGACGCTCCGGTCTACTGCTCTAGCCTGGCAATTGTCTCTGCCTGTTCTTTTACCAGTGTGGCCTGTTGCCTGGCGAATTCTGCCTGTCGGACAGCATCTTGCTGCATCATTTTCATGCTTTCTTGGAGGTGGCGCACCATCTCTTCTAAACTAGCCATGCTATTCTGCTCTGGTTGAAATGCCGGTATATATTCTCTCTCTGTTGGCGACACGGAACCCTGATCCCTACTGAACACAGGTGGGGTAGATAAGGCCCTCTGAACTGACTGCTGTGCTAATGTCCTCTGTCTGACTGACCTCCGCTTAGTAACCGGGGGTAGTGAACAGTACACTGGTTGTCCGTCTACCAGATCTTCAGATCGATGGAGTCGACGACCTCTAGTCCAGAGTGCTCGGGGAGTATCTACTGGGTCAGAAGTAATCGTGCTCAACTACCTAGTAAAAACAAAGATAAATAAAGCGTATAAATAAACAGACAATTGGACAGCACAACGGCATAAAATAAACATACAACACACGGTTCGGATATCATAACACACTGCTAGTGAACTGGATACACTGCCCCTCAAGTACTAATCACTGTTCTTGAATTATTGCCCCCATGTCTGAATCTGGTACCCACAGATAACTGATTCCCCAAAATACTGTCACTGGTGCCCTCAGGCCGGATATCAAAACTCGCAAACTGATATGCGCATTCCCTGTAGAGATACATTCTAAAAGCACATAACACGTAAAAGAGAGCCAAGACACCCCTATGTTGGGGTAGGGTTTCCCTGTCCTATTTTGTCAGGAGCTAGGGTTTCACTACGCACGCAGCGGTTTCAAACAACCTATATCGGGTAAGCAACCTGTCCTAGTTTTGGAATGGTCACTATGGATCCGAATATGCACTAGGTCGAATGGTCAAAAGGGGTGCCCCGGTAAAACCGGGGTTTGTGTTCCCATACTGGCAGAGCCCGCAACCGGTCAGCCTTATGGACATGCCTTGACAAGACAAGCCTCCGGCAAACCGCTCAGGAATAGCAGATGGCCAACACGGTGTCCTAGGCGCACCAATGCACATGCAATGCAAAGAAACACATAAGTGTAGTCAAAACAGGATATCACGAGTTTGAGTCAAGCTCTCTAAAATCCCCAGCGGAGTCGCCAGAAACTGTAGACGTCCCCGAACGCCCCGGGTGGGTTAAGTCCCGTTCTGTTCATTTTTGGGTTCACTACAGTTCGGACTCCCTTTTTGTTGTTGCGGTTCTAAATCTGAACCAAAGAGTCCAACTCTGGCAAATCGTTTTGAAGGAAAACAGATTTTTGAAAAGAAGTGCCAAACATGGACTGCTTTGCCAGATTACAGAGTCGCCACCTAAATATTTTTTTTAATGGGGGAATTTAGGAAACCCTGACTCGGTGCCGAAGGCCACGTGTCCGTCATCACCAAATGTCTCGGCTCGGGAGCTTGGGTACGATCGGGGAAGGTCAGCTATGAGCACCCCCTTTCGCCCGGTCTGAAGACCGGCCTCTACTAACCGTGATATCCGATTTTGAAAACATTACATGCTCTTATTCCGGTTATTAGCCTAGAATTACTATATGATGCGCACAACACAAAAGTATAGACTAGATTGCCTAATTTGGGAATAAACATTGCATATCCGTTTTGTCTCGAAAAAAGTGTTGGTTTTGCTACTCGCAAGTAGGCTAAAATACGGATTTCAATGAGTTGTTCCAACTTACGCAATCCAACCTCCACCCACAGGCATTCAAACAGTAATATCACATAAGCATTTAGCCGCATGGTAAGCATACTGTCATGGCAACATTCACATGCATGCGAAGTGCTAAAGCATAAAAACTTACATCGTACTCCGCGCCAAAAACAATAACCCGGTTAGCAAACATGCATGACCTAGTTCATGTTAAGTGGCTAATGCAACACAGGCATAGATGCAATCTAGAGTAGGCTCGGCTAACCCTAAGCATGGTACGTGAAATGTTACAACTATCACGTATTCAAATTGGAATTGAAAATACGATGCAGTTTGTATGATGTACCGAGCCCAGTGCATGTAAACAAATGCATGAATGCACGCATGCATTGCATAAGGTATGCTAATTTAGATGTGCCCTAATCTACCAACATAAGCGGGTAAATAAAAGGGAAGAAAGAAATGGGGATTGGGAGACATACACACACCCACGCACACTTATTACAACTTTGCCCTCACACAGAGGGACCGAAAGAATAATACAGTCCAAAGAATAAATGAATAAATTATTACAAAATTCTAATTACTAAAATTAAATCAAGTAAATAAAAAAGGGGCCTCAGCCCTGCCTCGGGATGCGCGAATGATGCATGCTCGTTGCGACTTGCCCGGAAAAACCTACACCGTGCCACTGCCACCTCTGTTTTTACTGCCCTGCCTCTCCAAAAATTCCCAAAGTCCTAGGAAACCTTCCTTGTGTTCTGCTGAGTGCCACCGGCTGGAGGAAACTACCACCGGCTGCTTGTGGTGGCCACCGGCTGCAAAATAGTCTATCGGCCAAAAATACAGTGCCGATCGGCACTCTTTCCTGCCGGTCGGCACAAAATTCCTACAGAAGACAGTTTGACAGCAACAGCAGGCAGCAGTGCATGGTATTGGATTTTTGAGCATATTTATGCATGGCCAATGCTTCCTATCATGAATGGGACTCAAGGAAACATGGCTCTTGGTTCTAGGGCCATCAATTGTGCACCTTGGTGCATGATAGCCTAAGGGACTAAGGTTGCACTCTGATAAAAAAAAAAATGCATACAACACAAACATGAGACTAAGCCATAATGCAAAGTAGCCATGTCAAGCACACCAAACATGGCAAAATCAGTGGCTCA
The DNA here is from genome assembly GCA_030407325.1 of Camellia japonica. Taxonomy (NCBI): domain Eukaryota; kingdom Viridiplantae; phylum Streptophyta; class Magnoliopsida; order Ericales; family Theaceae; genus Camellia; species Camellia japonica. The sequence continues at coordinate 131,053,988 of JAPPVO010000016.1, read as the reverse complement.
CAACCCTTATACATGGTAATATGATGCTAATACCCTCATGGAACCAAGCTAAGATATGCAAGGAACATGGCCTAAATGCATGACATGCTTTTAGGCATAAAAGAGCATTTCAAAGCAAGTATGAGAGGCATGCTAGAGGCCACAAATCCAACCCAAAACAGAGGTTAAACATGCTCCAAAACACTTAAAAAAAACTCTGAAATAAAGCCATACAAGGCTATGCACACATGCTATCTTTTAGGCCAAATACAAAGGCAAGCAAAGGAGGAGGGGGAGAGGGGTGTCTCTCCCCTATATGAGACTTGAAACCATCTTCCTCACCACTGAAAACCCACTAGTTTTCAGTGGTGAGAAGACCAAACACACCAAGTAAAGAAGGCCTTAGGAAAAGGCACCAAGAATGGCCAAATAAGGCCTAAAAGAGTGAGGCTTCACTCAAATACAAAAGTGACCTTAATGAAAGTTCTTGAGCAAGTAAAAACAAGGTTTTTTATGTTAAACACAAATCCAAAATCACAAAGCAAAAGGGGTAGAAAGTTGTTGCAAAAAAGGGGAATCTAAAGTAATGTTCTTACCCTTGAAGATCCTTTGAAGAACAAAAGGTCCAGCCCTCTTTGATTGATCAAAACCAGTCCAAGATCACACAAAACAAACCTCCAAGCCTTCTAATCTCGGATTAAGGTGTAGTAGTGTGTGTAAAGGTGCAAAAATGAGGTAAAATCACACTTTTTGGGCCTAAAACACACACACAAGGATGATAGATATAGAAGTATAGATATATATGGATGTATATCAGAGATATGTGTGTAAGCTCTGGTTTTTTAGGTCTAAAGTGGCTAACCTTGATCAAAGGGAGAGAAGCCTTCCTTATATAGGCCAAATAAAGCTCTTAACTTAGTGGCTAAGCAAAGAGACGGGGGTTCAAGAGGTGCAAGAGGGTCTTGGCTTCCAAGGGAAGCTAAGACAGCTGGCCAAGCTTCTCCAAGAAGCTTGGCCAAGGGTTCAACCTTCTAGAAGGTTCATGGGGTTCAAGGGTGCAAAGGGTGCAAACCCGGGCATGGGGGGTGGTGATAGTGCATTCCAGCTGTCACAACTGACATGCACCATCCCTGGGGGTGCAAAGGGGTCACACCAGCCAGCCAAAACAGTCACCGGCACAAAACACTGCCGGTCGGCAACATATAGTGCCGACCGGCCAAGGATTTGGATAAAAGAGTGCCGATGGCTACTAGGGAGTGCCGGTGGAGGTGTGGGGCAGCCGGTGGGCTTTAGGGATGGCTAACAAGCCTTCCCCTACCCTCAAATGCAAAAACACACAAGTACTTGGTGCACAACCAAGCACAAAACAAGCCGGTTGAGAGATCCTGAGGCACGGCGCGCAGCCGGGGCCTCCGGGAACTCAAAACAAACACAAACACGGATAATCACCGGGTGTTCAAGCGGTGACGTCCAAGTCTTGAGGACGGTCAAAAATGGGGTGTCTACAGCGCGTCAATGAAGAACGTTTGTAGAAACTGCTCTGTCTGCTCTCTGTGAAATTGCCCTATTTCACCCTCAGCCACTGCCCTCTGTTTCTGCCAAAAATACTCTTCTTACCAAACATTGGAGTCTGGCCGGCCCCCAATGAGGCCCGGCTGGGTCCAACAAAATCCGGTCGTGCCCTATTTTCATGCAGAAAAATGTTTTTGTGCCCAAAGGTGAAAACAGTGTAGACAGAGCCTTTCTAAGCCTAGTTTATCCTTTCTGCTCCTTGTTATCATGGGGAAACTCAAGAGAAGAATATATTCGGTTTCGTAACCATCAATGGTCGCAAGTTGATCACATGATGGTTTTGGATACGTTTGGACAAAGAGTTAATAAATGCAATGAAAGACGACAACCTCTCCCTCCTATCATGAAGTTGGCTCAAAGAGGAAGGTAGACATGCCTCAAAATTCATCAAAATATCATGAATTAATATGTCATGACTCTTGACGCAATAGACTCGGCATAACGTCTGGCCGAATCCAAACAATTTTATTAATCTTCTTTATGTCGATTGAATTGATTTTAAGTCAATTTCATTAGCCCTTTTTTTACTTACCATTCCTAAACATTTAGTCCAAAAGTGAGATTTAAGTCCACTAAAAGGAGAGAACTTTCAAATGAGAAGTTGTTTTGGGCATGAGAGAGACGTAATGCCTTGGTAATGAACCTCCGAAGAGATTAAACCATTAAGCATTGAAGCGTCTCTTTCTCAAGCTTAAACAACACTCGGTTGAACCAACTCTCGAACAAAGAAAACCAAGAAAGGAGGGAGGGTGCAGAGATGATGTGTGAAGTTGATTATTACAACTAAGCAAGTAAACAAAAAGCCATCAACTCAAATGACTCGGTGTCTAAGGCCTAAACAACCAAAGCCATGAGGACTTACAACACAACAAGCAAAGTATTCAAAGCATAAACTATTTAAATGAAATAAAAATAGCCCTAAACAACCCCCAACATACAAAAAACAGTGGCTAAAAGTATGTTTAAAGAGCATAAAAGATAGGTAAAGACAAAGAGATACAACACTAGTAAACAAGACCAAGGAGGGATGGTTAATCCCTCCACTTTTGAGACTTCTAAACCTTATTTTTCAGCCCTTTTAAACTCTGAAAATCAGCGTGAAAACCAAAGAAAGAGTGGGAAAACAAGGGGTATGAGCTATGCGATAAGGTGCAAGAAAGGGTGTTAAACCTCTCTACCTTTGGTAGCTCTTCAACCCCAAGTTGTAGCACTTGGAATAGGTCCAAAACAGTATATAAACACAAGAAAATGATAGAAAAAGATTGAAATGAAAGCAAGGGAAAAGGTGCTAAGCTTATACCTCTTGAAGAGAGAAAGCTTTGGTTGTAAACCAAACTTGATCCTAGAGCACTCTCAAGGTTGAATTATGATTCTCAAGGCTCAACCAAGGCTCCAAGGTTTAGCTCTAAGGGTGTGTATGATGTATAGATATAGTTCAAGGATGATGCAATAGCACAAAAATAGCTTGCTAAGGAAGAAGGAGCTCTCAAAGATTTTTTACACTCTTGGGAATTTTTCTAACCCTCAAAACAGAGACATCAGCTTGTATTTATAGAATTTCAGCCAAATAGGTCATAAATATCTTTAAAAATAAACTGTTTGCTGATTCCCGCCGAGAACAATATTTCTCACCCAAAAGGCCCGGTCGGCCCCAAATGAGGCACGACCAGGCCCAAATGTAGTTCCCCTGTTCCTCTGTTTCAAGCATAGTGCAGGTTGGCACAGTGCTAAAAGATGGATTTTTGTGGTATAGAGGTATAGAAATAGCTTGGGTATGGAAGGTTGAGACTTTTTTAGGGCTAAAAACCGGATTCCTTCTTTGAGAATTCGAACCAATGACAATGTAACTTTCATCAGCATGTGCTTGGAATAAAGCACTTAAGTCTTAAGGGCGGTTAAAAATGGGGTGTCTATAGTTGCCCTTCTTTATCAGAGCTTAAAGTCATGAAATGACGTGAGTGAATGTCAAAACCCAAAGACGACCCATTTGACGAGGCCGCAAGACTTGGGCAAACAAACAAATGAAAATACAAACCCAAGGGTTGCTTACGTATCCCTTTGCAAGGAATCAAACCTCTATAGTTCAGGGGCAAAATACACAAAAATATATATATAATGCGATGCATTTTGAAAGTTAGACTTACACCCTGTGCGAACCTAGCTACTTTTGAAAACTCATGAACATGCAAAACAATGCAAGGTAGTAGCACAAATGAAAAGTTTCAAAACAAATCTAACCATGCCTCACACGGAAAAGAGTGAACAATTAACATGATGGTGCAATTGATAAACGCGTCTCTCTGTATTGCATACGAAGGGAAATGGAGAATTTTAACCAAGAGAAATCAACAATCTAACGCGTCTCACGCGAATGGAGATAAGGTGGTGTGAACACCAAGTGCACCTGATGTTTTTAGCCGAGAAAATCAACTGCCTAGCTCGTCTCATGCAAAAGGAGGAAAGATGGTGTGAACACTAGGCGCACCTGATGTTTTCAACCAAGGAAATCACAACCTAATGCGTCTCACGCGAAAAGAGGAAAGGTGGTGTGAACACCAGGCGCACTTGATGTTTTTAACCGAGGAAATCACAACCTAACACGTCGCACGCAAAAGGGGAAAGGTGGTGTGAACACCAGGAGCACCTGATGTTTTTAACAGAGGAAATCACATCCTAACGCATCTCAGGCGAAAGGAGAAATGATGGTGTGAACACCAGGCACACCTGATGTTTTAATCGAGGAAATCACAACCTAATGCGTCTCACGCGAAAGGAGGAAAGATGGTGTGAACACCAGGCGCACCTGATGTTTTTAACCGAGGAAATCACAACCTAAATGTGTCTCATGCAAAAGGAGGAAAAATGGAATCAACGAAGAATGAAGCCCTCAGAGAAAACCCATTAAGGTGCCAAGTTAAACGCGAATTAACGAAGATTTGAACGTGAATTTTAACAAACTAAACAAAGATACATAAAATCAAGACAATCAAAACGATGCTCGAATTAACAATTTGAAATCAATTTTGCCGATTTTCTTTTAAAAGTGGGCTAATTGGAAATAACATACCTACGAAAGATATATATATATTTGAACAAATTATGAAATGAAACAAAACAACAAAACAAAAAGGAACAAAACCCTTTCCCTTCTTTTTGTTTTTTTCTTTTCTCTTCTCTATTTTTTTGCTTTCTGTTGCTTTTTTTTTTTCTTTCTCTTTTCTTCTTTTCTCTTTATTCTTTTTTTTTTGCTCTTCTACTCTATGTTTTCTTCTCTTCTTCTTTGCATCGAGGCCCACCTGGAATAAAACACGATGACCCAGTACTGGAATAAACAAAATGAACAAACTACATTGCATTAGGGGCCGGCCAGGCGTAAATGAAGAACGGCCTGGCCCCAATAGAGTCGGCTGGGTGGAGATGGCGGCGAAGGGGTAATATGATAAAACCGTAACCCGTGAGTGTTTAAAACACTCTTGGTCCTTCAATCCTCACACACCCACATCCAAAACTCCTTCTCCTCTCTCTCTAAACCCCTTATCTCTCTAGGTTTCCCCTTTCTTCACAATACCCATCAACCCTCACGGATTTTTTTTCTTAAAACCCCTTCACTCCTCTTCATTTTGAACCAATTAAAATTTGTTTTGGTGGAGTTTTGAGATTTCTCTTGGTTTTTCTTGGTTTCTCGCGTGTTTGCCAAACTTTTCCTTCCCCCTTTGATTTTTCCACTCCCTTTTTCTTTTCTCTCTCCTAGGGTTTGGGTTTTGGATTTTTTTGACTCAAACTCACCTGCCCACTCACTTTTCTTCACATTTCCTCATTTTCCCTCTATGGCTAGTGGTGAGATCCCCATTCCTGACCCTGTTGTTGGTATTGGAGCTGTCTTAAGTAAGGACATGGAGGCCAAGGATGTTCTCCCGTATGTTCTTGAGCCTAAGTTGCTTCCCTTGGCAGATAGACCTTTTTATGTGGCCACCTATCATCCACGTACACACGCCTTGACCCCTGGCGGTATCCTGAGATTCGAGGAACTCATTCCAGGGATTGACGAGGACGTCTTGCTGCGAGAGCCCGCAAAACACTTGTCCGCCTACGCCTCTATGGTAAGAAATCTTTTCTTGGTTTTGAATATATTTTGAATCTCGTAAACAAATCTTTGATTGTCTTTTAATGTGAATACTGACAATATTCCTACACTACAGGTGATAGCCAAGAGGATAAGCGGCTACGGGTTTGTTTTTGGCCCCCGGCATTGGTATGAGAGGTGTGGAGGTCCGCACACTAGTTGACACCACCAGCTTCAGGCCTTTCTGCTTAGGACTCATACAGATAAGGACCAAGCGACTGTTGTACAGGGCCCTGGTGGAGAGGTGGTGGGACACCACCGACTCTTTCCACTTCTTATCAATCGGAGAGCTGACTCTCACCCTGTTTGACTTTTTGATGCTCACCGGCTTGCGGATATGGGTTGGCAATTCGATCCCATTTGATCTTCACATGGCACAATGGAGAACTGCACAGCTTTAGCTTCTCAGGGCGATCCCGACACTATCGGCCATGAGATGGTACGATATAGCTAGTTCTTGGACCACTTCTCCGGCCTTTAGCTAGCTACTCCCGAGGAGATCGCTCAGTACACCCGCGGATTCCTTATGTATCTCTTCAGTACTACCCTGTTTACGAATAAGGAAAATACTGTGGGGCTATACATCTTGGGGCACTGGTGTATCTACCACAGGTGATAGAGTGTGAATGGGGCAGCGCTAGCCTGGCCACCCTGTACTACTACATGAGGTTCGTGTCCCACCAAAAGGTGGATTCACTTGGCAGTTACTGGTGAGTTTAGGAGTTACATCTCTATACTTCCTTTTCTGTTTTGCTACAAACCATGCTTTTTGCTTTTCCTTTTCTATTTATATCTGCTTCATTTGTTCACTTGGTTTCCCTTTTGTAGCTATGGGTGTATACATACTTCAACTCCTTAGCCCCAATCCTAGTGCAGCCGATTGAGTTGTCTGTACCCCACTCTCGATACTACAACTCCCGATTTGAGTGGTGCTGGTGCATAGATCGTGACTTCCCTTACTTCCGCTGCTTATTTGACACCGTCATTGCGGAGAGGGTAACAAAATCTAACACTAGTCTTTATTTTTTACTGCTTCTACTGTTTCTATACTGCTGTTTCCATATTGTTCAATCCCTGATATCTAACACTTGACTTGCATCTTCCACTCGCAGATTGACTGGCACCCCTGGGCAGGCATTCCCCAGGCGTCGAGGACGACCTATGCTGCTGCATGGCATGCCTCCACTATGCGGATCCTATTCGATGGTCCTTTCGGTAGGGCATATTACTTGGGAGAGAGGTTCCTCCATCAGACCCGAGGTAGAGATGATCTTGAAGTTCCATATCCCCCCCTTCAGGCATGAGGATAGTTGATGATCTCCATGACAAGCCCCTGATTGATACCTTATGCAGGGAGAGGACAGTGACCGATATCACGGAGCTGGTGACTTACTTGTTTTCTTACAGACTAGGGTGATGGCCGCTCTTAGTAGAGGTGTGGTTCGTCAACTTCCTGAGGCTGTTGCCGCTGCTGCTGGAGGTGTTCCTGCTGCCACTCCCATTCCTAGACGTCCTACGATACCAACAAAGGTGGTATACATGCGACCTGACGGGGTGATCGAGCAAATCCCTCTTGAGCATATTGAGGAGAGAGATCGTAGGCTAGTGGTTACTTCCGGCATCGAGCAGGTACATACTTCTCTATATTTCAGCCCACCATGTTTTTATTTCCGTTCGTTGTGCTTTATTATTTTGTTCCACATTCTCAATTCCTTTCTCTCTTTTTTTTGCAAGTGCCTGCGGGGTATGTTGATGACCTCCTTCGGACGGTTGATTGACTGCTTCTTATGGTGCAGAGGAGACAGACTGCTCTAGCCAGTCATGGAATTGAGGTATACTCTGTCCATAGTTGTTACAAACTTGCCCATAATCCTGTTGAGTCTATCATGATATCTGTACTTTTTCAGCTTGAGCCGGCACCGGCTACACTTGCAAGACCTCCTCCAGTTGGGAGGAGGAAAGGGAGACGGGGCATAGAGAGAGGTAGAGGATGGGTTGATCGAGGGAGAGGGAGGGTGAGACAGTGCTCGCCCTCTAAGGATTCCTTTGACGAGTACACGACCCCCGAGGATGAGGGGGATGAGGTCGATGTCTAGTCTAGCAGCCATAGTGATGATAGTGACGCACCTCCTCCGCAACCGAGAAGGAAGAGAGCGATGATGGATTGATTTTTACTTTTCTTTTCTTTTTGCTTTGTAGTTAGGAACTATGTAGCTTCCGATAGACCTCTGTGTTTTGAAGACTTTTCTTTTGTTTTGGTTTTTGTAAAACAATGATTGGGGTTGGACCCACTAGTTTCTGAAAAGAAAGACTTTAGATGATATCCTTGCATAGTATGTGATGAATGGCGTAATCCTTGCATAACAACCTTGTATAAGACTTTTGTAACTGTAATGCTTGCTCTTACATTTATTCTTGAATCGGATAATAACCTACAACTGGACAAAGTGTAAAATACAACTTGATAACAAAAAAACACAATGAAAACAACCTAAAAAGGCCAAAAAACACTTGATATAAACCAAACAAAACTCAAAATACAGCCACAGTATACCAAGGCAAGAGCTAGCCTTTTTTGTAACTGATCTGCTCTGGGCTAACATTTAGACCCGGCCAGGTCCAAATAGATACGGTCAGGCCCCAATGAGGCATGGTCGGGCCCAAAAATCATGTTGGTGGGTGTGATCCAGTTGTCATGCACTGCCTCTTCTCAACCTCTATAAATGGTGCTCCCATGCTATTTTTCTGGCAGAATAGCAAGTCTTTGATCTTTTGTTCTCAAAATGGAGATCCTAACCAACAATAGATTCCGAGACTAGATAGCCACTTTGGATGGCTCAGAAAAGGTGAATTTTTAAGGTCTTGGCATAAATGCTATTTTTCCTTTGAGCCGTACTTCGCTTTGTTTTCCATTCTTCCATGTCGTTGTTCGATGCTGGAACCCAGTTACACATGTTTTTCGCTTTGGATCACAAGAAATATGTCTGACACTCGAAGAATTTCAAGCATTGATGGAATCCCGGTGCGACGAAGAAATCATGCCACAACCCCGTTTCGGTCATGCCCGGGCACTTGATCAGATGTGTGGGCTTACATTACACAAGGCTTGGTCCTTGGCTCATGACGGGGAGTTAGACATACCCATCTTGATTCATCGGTTTTCCGATATTGGAGATAGGAGTGACCTTCTCTGGCGAGGCTGCGACCAACACGCCTTTTGTTTATGTTTGCTTGCACACTTCCTACTTGTCCCTAGTTACGGTGGAGCCAGCATTAGGTTAATCGATGTAGCCCAATACTGGAAAGAGGGTAAGACTTGCATGGGTTTGGCACTAGCCGAGACCCTGATGGGTTTAGATGTTTTCCATCGGCGAGAGACCACTTGATTTGCAGTGAGTCCGCTGCTTCTCCAGGTATTGTTTCCCACCCTTTCTTATTTATGATTCCTTGCATCTTTTGGCACTTACTCTCTATTTTATCCCTTTCCTTACTTTTCTCTCAACGTATATCGCTCTATTCTTTAATCTCCCTTATTTTTCATCCCTTCCCAGGTATGGCTCATGGATAAGCTGAAAGTAGTGGACCCTTGCCCCACGTATTCAGCCAGAGCTTACTTTTTTTGCCAATGGCTAGTGGACTTCCCTTCAGAGGGATGGTGGTGTGACTGGATGTGCAGCAGATCTGCGACTGACATAGCTTGGCATTGCCCCTAGCTTAACATGACGGAGATGAGCTCTAGCTTTTCTCGACAGCCGAGTATACAATTGATTGGCCTCACGCAATGTGTATTCTATTTTCCATTCAGGTTCAGATGCCAGTTTGGATATGATCAGACCTGTCTGGAGGAAGGGGTGGAATACCCGGCTCCATTTCTCATTCGTGGTTCGCACTTGCCTCGGTACCTTACTACTTGAAGAATGAGAGAACTTCTAGCCCCTACCCTTGGCTTTAGTTACACCCTTTCTGGCGAGTGCTTGGCTTGGCTTAAAGACGAGGCACAGGTTGGGCCATCTTTGGCTGCAGAGATCTCCACGAGTGTAAGCAGAAGACATAGGACCACTTGACTTGTTTATGCCCCTAGTATATTACTTTGTCTTTTCTTTTCAAGTTTTTATAATGTAAAAGCAACTTGATTTAATCAGAGAGTTGGAGAATGTACTTGTTGAAATCAATGGAATTAAAGTTGCGAGCATTGAAAATTTTCCTTTTCGGTCCCAAAATTGGTCTAAGTTGTAAAAGGCAAAATTTTGAGAAAAATCAATTTCTTAAAACTTTTCAAGACGATTTTAGGAAATGATCACCAGCTGACACACTCAGAATCAATCCTTAAGGTGTATAACCTAAAATCAGAAAATCATAACTATCCACGACTACATTCATCATCGCTGCTCTATCTTGTAACTGGCCTTTCTACCAAATAGAGATGACACAACCCAGCTAGAAGACAATGGATAGAGATGGTCCGAGCAAACAAATGGACAAAACAGTTGAGTTAGAGATGGTTATGGTCGAACTTGGAGATAAAGTCACCAACGTATCCCAAAGATGGGAATCAAGTCTTACGTAGTTCGGTTCAGGTTCACTCAAGTATTAACTCTCTCCTTTTGCGCTCTAACTTTTGCCAAAGCTACCCTTTCGGGTTTTCAGCCTAGCGAGCCTCTCAATGATAGTATTTCTTCAACTTGTCCATATTGATTGGCTGTGAAAACTCCAAGCCATCTAGATCCATAAGGATAATCGCTCCTCCTGACCAGATAGATTTGATGATGTAAGGACCAGCCCAATTGGGTCTGAACTTGCCCCTAGGATCATGGATGGGGGCTCGGTTGTCTTTCAGTACCATATCTCCTTCCTTGAGATTCCTAGACTTAACTTTCTTGTTAAAAGCCCTAGCAATTCTGCGGTGGTAGCCCTGGATGTGGTACAATGCCTTCAACCTTGTCTCATCAAACAACATCAATTCTTCAAACCTGCTTTGTTGCCAATCCACCTCTGTTATCTGACACTCGGCCATGATTCTGAGCGACGGTACTTCAATTTCAATCGGCAAAACAGCTTCCATCCCATACATTAGAGAATAGGGTGTATCCCCCGTTGATGTCCGAATTGACATTTTGTAGCCCCAAAGAGCAAATGGTAGTTTATCCAGCCAATCTCTGTAGGTCTCTGCCATCTTCCGCGGGATGTTCTTCACATTCTTATTGGCGGCCTCAACAGCTCCGTTGCTCTGTGGTCTATACGTTGATGACTTGTGAAAAGCCACGTTATATTTCTCGAGCAAATCAACCAACCCATTTAGTAAAATAATCGATTGCCACTAGGATGAACTCATGCCCATTGGAACCCTTTGCCGAGACCGTTCCGATAACGTCAATTCCCCAGTTTGAGAAAGTCCTTGGCAAAGTCATGTTGTAGAGTTTTGACGGCGGGATATTCATGCGATTAGCATGGACTTGACATTTGTGGCATCGCCAAACAAAACTAATACAATCCTCCTCCATAGTTGACTAATAATAGCCTTGTTTGAGGATCTTTCGAGCCAGCATCACACCATTCATGTGTGCTCCACACTCTCCTCCATGGATGGCCTCCATGAGATGTTTCGATTCTTCTTCTTCAATGCAGAGCTTGTGCATTCCCAGATAGCCTCTTTCGTATAGTTTGTTTCTGCTGATGATGAACTGGACGGTCAGACGCCGTATTCCCTGCTTATTCTTGGCATTTACCCCTGGTAGATACGTATCTTTTTCCAAAAAATTCCAAATGTCGTAATACCAGGGGTTCTGGTCTTGCACCTTATCTATTGCAGTTACTGAAAGGGTCACATAAGCAGGCGTATATTTCTGTTCAATAATGATCGGACGCATCTTGACTCCAAATGGGATGTCTACCATGGAAGATAGAGTTACCAACGCATCAGCGAACCGGTTGTTCTCTCTTAGCAAATGCGTGAACGTTAGTTTTTCAAACCTTGGAATCAGAATATCCAGGGCCTGATGATAAGCCTTCATGTTTTCTTCCTTGACCTTCCAATCCCCATTGGCTTGAGAAACAACTAGGTTCGAGTCTCCGATGATGTCCAACCTTATTGCCCCTAGTTCTAGGGCAGCTTCCAAACTCATAATGCACGCCTCCTATTCTGCTTCATTGTTGGACACTTTGAATAAGAGTTTGAAAGCTAAGGGTATGTGGGAATGATCAGGTGCTATGAGCAACATACCTATTCCATAACCATATTGATTAGACGCTCTGTCAAAGTACATTGTCCATGTTTCCTCTTCTACATGCAGAATGTTTCATCTGGAAATAGGTACTCTACTGCCTCGTCTCCTTCTACTGGGTGGTCTGCTAGGAATTCCGTTACTGCTCTTCCTTTAACTGATTTGTGCATGACATACTTGAGATCAAATGCGAAGAGAAGAAGCAACCAACGAGCTAGCCTACCCATAAGTGCTGGTTTCTCAAAGAGATATTTGATAGGATCTAATCTCGAAACCAGAATTACAGAGTGAACTAACAAGTAGTGCCTCAACTTCCTGGTAGCCCATACCAAGGCTAAGCAAGATTTCTCGAGGGGAGTGTAGCAGGTCTTATAATCCAGTATCTTCTTGCTCAGATAGTAGATGGCCTTCTCCACCTTCGCTTCAGATTCTTGAGCAAGCATGCACCCCATGGTTGAATTTGTCACTGACAGGTACAAGATCAATGGCATCCCCGGTTCTGGTGGTGACAGTATAGGTGGATTCTGCAAGTATTGCTTGACTTGCTCGAAGGCAAACTGACATCGATCGTCCCATTGGAACTTCTTGCCTTCTTCAAGAGACTAAATAGTGGTTCACAAGTCAAGGTTAATTTTGAGATAAACCGTCTTATGAATTGCACTTTACCCAGAAAGTTGTGCACCTCCTTTTCAGTCCTTGGTGGTGGCATTTCTAAGATGGACTTGATTTTGAAAGGATCTACTTCAATTCCCTTCTGTGTTATCAGAAATCCCGACATTTTCCCTGCAGTCATCCCAAAGGTGCATTTATGTGGATTTAACCTCAGTCTGAACTCTCTAATCCGTTGAAAGAACTTTTCCAGTGCGGTATAGTGGCCTTCTCGCTTCTTAGACTTGACAATCATGTCGTCCACGTACACCTCAACTTCTTTGCGGATCATGTCATGCAAGATATTGGTCGCAACCCTCTAGTATGTAGCCCCATCATTTTTCAACCCAAAAGGCATAACTTGGTAGCAATAAGTACCCCACGACGTAGTGAAAAGCAGTCTTCTCTCTGTCCTCTGGTGCCATCAGGATTTGGTTATACCCGAAAAATACATCCATAAATGGAAGCAAAGCATGGCCAGCAGTGAAGTCTACCAACTCGTCGATGTGCAGCAGTGGAAGTCGTCTTTTGAACTGGCTCTGTTCAGATCTCAGAAGTTGACACAGACTCTGATTCTGTCATCCTTCTTTGGAACTGGAACGATATTAGCTAGCCAAGCTGGGTACTCAGATACCATTAAGAAACCTGTCTTCATCTGGTTGGTGACCTCTTCTTTGATTTTTAACGCCCAATCTGGACAAACTTTGCACAATTTCTGTTTCACTAGTCGAGCCTCAGGATCAAGAGGGATTCAGTGTTATACAATCTTAGGATCGATTCCAGGCATTTCTTCATAAGACCATGCGAAAACATCTTTGAAATCTTTTAATAAAGCGATTAAACGCTCGCGTTCCTCCAAAGACAACATGGACCCGATCTGGACCAAGCAAGGATCCTCCTCAGTACCCACGTTAATTGTAATGATTTCATCTATACAGGGCTTAACACGCCTCTCCTCCTCGTGATTTTTCAAAGCCCAAGGAATTTCTTCCTCTTTATTTAAATCAAAATTTTGAAAATCGATATCAATGCAACAAACCAAAGGCACGGAGAAATAAGTGACATCTACATCATTCCCATTCAAAAAGTCCATATCTTCGGTTATAGTAGACCCAAAAGAAAAGCTGAAAGACGACCTAGATAGGACCTGGGCATCTGAGTTACCACTCCAAGAAGTAACAGCCTCAGAAGAACTCGAATCTGACTCTGACTCCACAGACTCAGTGGAACCAGATTCTAACTCATTATCCGATCCAGAACTACTGATGGCGCCTTTCTCAAACTGCCAGACCAGTCGTGGAGCCTCAAACGCGTCCACGATGAGACTAGTAAAATATGCTGTCAATTTATCCACAATCATTGAGATAGTAAAACTATCCCTCAAGTTGACGAGTTTAGTCCCATCATTAGAACTTGTTAATAGATCAACCAATGCTTTCCGCAACAGCTCTTCTTTGTCGTCGATGTCCAAGCTTGCAGTCTTGCCTTGATCTGCATTGATGCTTAGGTCCGTCTGCTCATCCTCCTCTTCTGGTAACTGGTGCCCGAAGAAGATCTCGAACCCCGAGTACCTTGTCTTTGTTTCTCGGTCAAACCAAGGCTTTGGAAATCCACAAAATGGGAAATCTTCCCCTTGGCGGACAAAGCATTCGTTCAGGGTTCCCTGAATTAGCTTGTGGAGTAATTCATATTACTTCTCGGTCCTCTTTTCTTTAAGTCTCTCTCTCAACTCATCCCCCTTCCTTTGCCAGTCTGCAGCGGTAGGCTTGTACCCCAACCTAAAAGCATGGAGGTTATGACTCATCTCTTTGGCAATAGTACCTCCTTGCCTGCCACTTCTGCCCAGTCCTGATCACGGAATATGCCCTTGTTTGTTCATCATGTAGATGGATTGGGCGCTAATGTAGTTCCCGTCATCTTCCGCTATGATAGTTTGGACCAACCGGGCCTCCGCCAAGGAGAAGCCGGAGAGGAACACATCCCCTTCTCCATGTATGATTTCCAGCAAGGGCGTGGTAGTTCCCTGAGGAGGGTGGATTGCCATACATAGTAGAAATCCCACTTTTAAAGGGGTATTTCACCAGCTGGTGAACTATTGATGACACTGCCCTCATCTGGTGTAGCCTAGGCCTACCTAGGAGTAGATTGAAAGTTGTCGGTACGTCCGTGACATGGAATTCCACCTCATGCTCAGACGGGCCGAATAGTATGTGGCTTTTGAATGTTCCTATAACATCCCAACTAGTGTTGTCATAAGCTCGGATGGCTTAGGTTGTGGGCGTGAAGTCAGCCGACTTCAAACCTATAGCATAGGTAGTCCTCGCCGGACATACATTAATTGCTGAGCCGGTAGCTACCAGCACCATCGGAATCCACTTCTTTCGGCTCTCCAGCATCACATATAGGGGTCGATTGTGGTTCGCACCCTCAGGTGGCAACTCTTTATCTATAAAAGATATCACTAGCATAACGTCCCCGGAGGTGACCAATGACACCAGTTCATGGTCTAGCAGTGCTTGATTGAAGCCATCAGTCAGATTGATATGTCTGCATGAATCTTTTTGAGCTGTTTCAAGACCAGGTCTTCTTCAACATCCTTCTCCTTGATTTCTCAGCCTCTCAACTGGAGGATTCTAGTTGATCTATAGCTGAGGGTTTGAAGTACCGACCACTCTGAATCATGTGGTTAATCTTGTCAGTATACCACGTATCATCAGGGGTATCGGCTTTCCACCTTTCATCGGTATACGCATGACTTAGGTCATTGTCTTCCCACCACTCCCCTACTGTCATGGCCGAGCTATTATAAGGTTCTACCTAGAGCATGTTCACATCACGCCCTCCATCATTATACCACTCCTCTTCCACAACAGTTTTGGTTTCTGTGTTCTAGTACTTCCTGAGCTTTCTTGGCAATATTTTCCTGTTACTAGGTTCCTATTCAAGTTTCCCTGTGTCTTGGACATCGTCCGCTGTCAACTCGGCCTTTGCTTTTCCCTTCCATTTTCCCTGCCCTAGGGCTATCTTCCTTTGGATTTCCTTTATTCTTTCGCATTGGAATTGTTCTAACTCTCACTCTTTGTCAGTTCTAAGCATGGCCCCAGTCGTAGGCACGGCCTCAGTCGTAGGCACGGCCTCAATTTGGCTACTATCACCAACTTCCTCTTATTTTACAGTCTTTTTCGCCTGCTCCTCCACATCTGATTCCTCTTCACTCGACCACACATTGCTAGTTTCGGGTTGGCTTGGATCCCACCACCCAATTTGTACACTGCCCACATTTGTACTCTTCTGCAAGTGAGGCCCCCTTCTTTACAACTCGGGTGTCAAACAACCTTGTCTCTAGTGCATTCTTCTTCTCCTCCACTTCTGCCACCACAGGCCCTAGTTGGGTTCGAGGTGTTATGTCCGTCATGCAAATATTTGTGCTCTCTGGAATAAATACCTCGAGTTTTGGTAGGTGGGATGGGGTAATATATGCGCTGGGGTTAAAGGAGGATAGTAGTGTATGGATTAGGTTAATGTTTCTGGGCGGGGGAACTTGGTTATAAGCGGGAAGTGGGTTGGTAGTCACGTTTGGTTTAGAGGATGGGGCGATGATTTTATTGTCAATAAGATCCTGGATCTCATGACGTAAGCGATAGCAACGGTCTGTGAGGTGACCGTGCTGTTGGTGAAAGATACAATACTAGGTAGGGTCATGTCTAGGTGGTAGGGTCATGTCTAGGTGGTAGTAGGCCAGGGAGAGGGCGAGGATCGAGGGGCTTGAGATGCTCCTTTTCCATTAACAGTTTTGAGGGCGCGGGCTAGGCTCATATGGAAAGGGGTAAAGGCTCTCTGGTTTCAGATTGGGCCGGTAGGTTGTGCGGGTTGTGGGGTTGTTGCGGCAAAGGGATCGGTCATTTTGGTTGCTGTGACAGCAGTACTAACATCTACAAACCATGGAATAATGCTATTGCTAGCATTGGTATTCCTGGTAAATGGCCTTCTTGCAGGTTCACTAGTTCTTTGGATGATCCCCTTCTTGAATGCACTTTCGATTTGGACCCCCAAATCGTGTAGAGAAGAAAATGTAGATAACGGTTCCACCATCGTTCTCTGCAGCATATCTGGCTCAAGATTCTGGACCACTAGCCGGACTTGCTCTCTTTCAGATGGCCTATTTGTCATTCTCGCTACTTTTGCCCTCCATCTGGTGACAAAGTTGATGAAAGGTTCTTTGGGGTTCTGGGTAGTGGCTTCCAGCTCACTTCTGAGTGTTTGTAGACACCCCATTTTTGACCGACCTTAAGACTCAGACGTAAACGATTGAGCGCTCGATGATGATGCATATTGTGCTCGTTCTAAGGTTACAGAGTCTCGGCTGAGAGCCTTGCCTCCGGACTTCGGGACTCTTTTGTGTTTTGCCTCGGTTTGTGAACCAGGTCCTGTTTTCTCTGTTTTCTCTTTCTGAAGGGAGGGATTGGTCTCGTAGACCATCTCTCAGTGGCCGTAGGCTACGTTTCGTGATCGTAGGCCTTTTTTTCTCGTTTGGAGACCAGTTTTCGGTTTTCGGAGCCGTCGGCCGTGCACCTCGGTTCGGGACCGCTTAACTTTCTCTGTTTGCTCCAATTTTTGGCACACACCTTGTTTCCTCTCCGTAGAGGGACACTATGGCCCGGGAGACCACCTTTGTGGTCATATGCCACCTCCGGTGCTTAATAGTCAGTTTTCGGGGCCCCCGGCTGCGCGTTTTGGCCCCCGAACCCTCGTTTTGCATCGGTGTGGGTTCATTTTTGGAATGGACCCTAGTTTCATTGTTAGGAAGGTGGTAGTAGGGTGGGAGACCACCTTTTCTTCTTGGAGACCACCTTTCCCGGGTCGGGTGGTTTTTCTTGGCAGGTAGGTGGTCTCCCTCACTTTTAAGCCACAATTTTGGGTCTCCCATACCACCATTGTGTTGCATTCACCTAGGAGACCATTAATATGGGTAGGCCGACCACCTTTTCAACTTGACCCTTTTGACCCCTTGGTCTCCCTCACTTTTGAGCCACAATTTCGGGTCTCCCATACCACCATTGTGTTGCATTCACCTGGGAGACCACCAATATGGGCTGCCGACCACCTATTTTTAAGTTGGACCTTTTGACCTGGCTGGCCGACCACAAAAGGTGGCTAGCCGACCACCTGGCGTGGTCGGCCAACCACTTGAACTGGTCGGCCTACTCCCACATGTTTTGTCTTCCTGAGTTGCTTCCAGCTGTGCCAGCTGGGAGGCATTTGCTGCATCCTCCATACACGTGTATGGAGGATGTTTAATCTTGCTTCCAAGCTTCCAAGAGAAGCTTTACACCTCTTTGGCTATAAGGGAGGCCTCCTCTTTCATTGGCAAGGGTTGAACATTTTTGTTAAGGCATTTGCATACACCTCTCCATATCTCTCTACTTCAAGCTCAAATACTCCATTATTCTTGGCCATTTACACTACACCTCCAAGCACAACACCTCCATTATCAACCTAATCACCTTGGAGCTGATTTTCAGAGGTTGAAGAGCTCCCACCTTGGTCCAGAAGTTGCTGGAGGTCTTCTCTACAAGGGTAGGTCTCTATTTTCCTCTTTGTAGCATTGTTTTGCTTCATAGTTTAGCCTTATTTGCAAGCATTTTGGGCTTCATCATAAACTAAAAAAAAAGTCTTATTTTGAGCTCCTCTACAAGTTTGATTAAGGTCATTTTTCTGTTAGGGGTCATCTACCCCCTTGCATGCTTGTTTTCATCTTGTTTTGAGCCATGCATTAAGGCCTTTGAGTTGGCCTTGGTTTGGCCTTTTAGCCACTGAAATCCAGTGGATTTTCAGTGGCCAACATGTGTGTTTGAGCCTCAAAATCAGAGAGGGGTGACCCTCTCACCCCTTGTTCTCTTTACTAGCTTTCTTGGCCTTCCAAAGGAGCCCCTATTTGCATGTTTTGAAGCCTTGTTTCAGGCCATTATTTGTGAGTTTTATGACCTGCATAAGCTCTGTCCGGAGCCCTTTTGGTCATTTTGAATGTCTATTATGCATGTGTAGAGCAATCCTATTCAAGGCCTTTCCAAGGGGCTTTTACTTGCATGCTTCCTAGCCTCATTTCAGGCCCTTTTTGGTGAGTTTTAGGGCCCTCATAACCTCTATCTAGAGGTGGTTTTTCCATTTTGTGTGTCTATCATATATGTGTAGAACAACCCCTTGCATGGCCCTCCAAAGGAGCACCTCATTCTAACATGTGTTGACTGAGTTTCAGTGGGTTTTTTGGGCATATTTTGGCATGGCATACTTCCATTTTTGGCTGGTTTGGTGATCTCTCATATGCTTCATATAGTTGTAGTGCAAATCATGGTTCACTAGCTTACTTTGCATGCTTTGTTGACCCTTGATTTTAGCACTTTTTGGCCATGCCTGAAACTGATCTTGTGCATCTTTTGGACTGCCTTAGCTCTGCTTTTGGGTCTCATGGTCGAATGATGCTTGTTTTACATGCTTGTAGTTCAAAACACTTGCCTAGCTTTGAGATTTGAGGTCTATTGCATGCATATACTGAGGTGTTTTCATGCTTTGGGGTCATTTTACATCATATTCCAGAGCCTATGTGAATGCCATATCCTCATGTTTTCTCCTCTTTAAGTGTGCTTGAGAGTTGTGTATGAATGCCTTGTTTTTGGACCATTGAATGAGCTCCATTTCTTTGCATTCCGAGCCATCATTTTAGGCCATTTCCCCACTGTTTCAGACCTGCCTAGGGTCTATTTGGGGTTGGTTTTGCCATTTGTGCATTGCTTTGTGTACCTCTAGTGTAACGCACTTCACTAGTTTCGGTATTCAGGCCATCTAGCATGCATTGTATGACATACTTGCATGTTTCGGGACCATCTTTTATGCCATTTCAGAGCTGTATCATGTGCCATCCTATGCCATATTTCATTCCTTGCCATGCCTTGTTAGGGTTGCATGTTGTGCCTTAGGATCGGTCCATTGCATTCGTGCACATTTGCATGTATTTCGGTTATCTCATTTTCATCATATGGCCATTGATGTGAGTGCGGCTGAGGTCCACTCATATTGGTGTAAGTCCATCGTGCATTGTGTATGCCATTTTAGTCCATAGCATTGCGTATGCTAGGTTGCATGTTAGTGCATTGTGCATGCCATGTTGTGTCACGTGCATTGTGTTTGCCATTTTAGTCCATAGCATTGCGTATGCTAGGTTGCATGTTAGTCGCATTGTGTATGCCATCTCATTTGCATTGTGTTTGGGATAGGAGTTAGCCCAAGCACGGGAAACGAGGGACGTTTCGTACTCAAAGTGACGGAACGTGCCTCAATTCCCAATCGCTGACACTCCAGATTACCCATGATGGAGTCTAGGCCTTGTTGTGTTTTCATGTGCATTCATTTCACATCGAGTCGTGCAATTCGACTCCTCAGCCATCATGCATCGAGATGCGTGATTGGTGGCACGAGGATCGAAGTGTGCATACATATGTGAAAATACTTTGCCATGCCCCTTTCTTGCTCTCTGGTGCAGCAAACCAGAAATCAGCAACTTTCTAAAGCCTTGCACAGCATTCCGGGATCAATTGCAAACAGAGGCAAATTGGGGCATCGCGAGGAATTTCCCGACGAGGCGACGCGAGCATGCATGCATCTTTCATCATTCGGAACAGAGCTGAGGCGGTCCATGGATTTGCATGCTAATTTACTTGCTTTCCTAGTTAATTTGTTGATTAATTAGGGTTTTTTAATGTTTAATTATTTATTCAGACTGTAATTATTTATTCGGACTGTATTATTTATTCGGACCCTCCGAGCGAGGGCACAATTGTAATAAGTGTGCGTGTGTGTGATGTATGTCTTCCAACCCCACGTCTTTCTCCCTTTTATTTACCAGCTTATGATGGTTAGTTTAGGGCATGTTTCAATTAGCATACTTATGCTTGCATGTTTACATCTATTCATCTGTCTTGCATGCACCGGGCTCGGCGCATCATACTAACTGCATTGTATTTCAATTCCGAGTTGAATACTTGTTAGCTGTATCATCCTCATATGCCATTCTTAGAATAGCTGAGCCTATTATAGTTGCATTTTTGCATGTGTTGCATTAGGCATTTCTGTATAGTTAGGATCATGCATTGATTTCTAACATAGCTTCTGTTTTGGCTTGGAGTACTCGGTAAGTGTTTATGGTTTAGCATCCTTGCATGCGTGTGAGTGACTGCCATGATAGCATGCTTACCATGAGGCTATGTGCTTATGTAATATACCTGCCTGAATGCCTGTGGGTGAAGGTTGGATTATCTGAATTGGAATAATGCATTGACTGTGAGTTTTAAGCCCACTTGATAGTGGCAAAATCATGTTTTCTAAGCCCACCTGAGGGTGGCAAATCCGCATTTTAGCCTACTTGCGAGTAGCAAACCGTTTTCAAAACAAACATGAGATGTTTCGTTCCAATTCAGGCGATCCAGTCTATACTTGTATGTTGTGCGCATCACATAGTAAATCTAGGCTAATAACCGGAATAAGAACGCATAATGTTTTCAAAACTCGATATCATGGTTAGTAGAGGCCGATCTTTGATCGGGGGAGCGGGGGTGCTCACGAAGTGACCTTCCCCAATCGTTCCCAAGTTCCCGAGCCGAGGCAACTTTGGTGATGATGGACACGTGGCCTTAGGCAACGAGTCAGGGTTTCCTAAATTCCCCCAAAATAAATATTTAGGTGGCGACTCTGTATCTGGCAAAGCAGTCCATGTTTGGCACTTCTTTCAAAAAATCTGTTTTCAAAAACGATTTGCCGAATTTGGACTCTTTAATGATTCATCGGTCTTGCATTGCACTCTGCGAGATTAGATACAAGACCGTGACATTGAGTCCTGAACTGTAGTGAGCCCATATGAACAAAACGGGATTCCCTCTCGGGACGTTTGGGGACGTCTACAGTGTTCTATGAATATTGGTTGAATCCCTCAGATAGCTCCTACCAATTTCACTTAGTAGAATCCTCCTGTTTAGCATACCAAATGGCCGCCACATCAGATAGATTTCTACCAAACAACAAGAGCTTCTAAGCCCGAGACAGTCCCATCGGCCTCAGTACATCTGAAAATAGGCGAACATGTACAATGGGATCGCCACTCCCTTGGAATCTGTCGATGTGGGGCATCTTGAATTTTTTTGGTAATATGACCAAAGCCTCAGTGTACCTGTCTTCAATATTCAGAATAGAGTTAAAGCCTTGGGACTTTTTCAGCGCTTTCTATAGCCTGGAAATCTTCATCAGGGCCGGATCAATATCATTGATGTCGAAGGGAAGGAGTCCCGCAGGGGGCTGTGCCAGAGGCCCGTAAGTTGGAGCTGGTAGAAACATCTACTGAGGATATAGGGCCTGGGGATTTTCCACTGGTGGAGGCGGTTCGGGATTTGGCTGGGCAACTGGGACTGGATGTACGGTAGATGCGGATGCCTCAGATGGACGTCGCAGATCAGCGATGATTTCATCCTGTGCGGCCATCCTTTGATTCACGATATCCATGGTTCTCTGAAAAGTTGTCGTCATGGCAGCAAATTCTTCTGTGTTCTGTGCCATTGCTGGTCAGGATGAGTTGGATGCAGGTGAACTGATTTGGTGAGAACGAACGGGTGTTTGTTGAGTGCTTTGTACTGGTGCTGCTGACTGTCTGTTCCTTCTTCATTGAACAACTGGTGGAAGTGAGACTAACACTAGCTGACCACCAACAAGGTCTTGAGTTTTGCAAAGTCTGCCAAAACGAGTCCAGACAACTTAGGAGACATCAAGTCTATCTGAAGCTATGATTGTAAACTACCTAGCAAAAGAAAGAAAAGGAAACGCAATAAAAAACGGACAGCACTTCGACCCAAATTGTAATGGATAAAATCACACAGTTGAAGAACTATAAATCCCACTGAACTCTGTTTCCAAACTGATATCAACCACTGATATGAGCATTCCTATACAGTTTCACTGTAAAAGCACATACCAAGTAAAAGAACCAAAACACCCCCATAAGGGGGTAGGGTAACCCGTCTTAGATTTGGCATGATCTAGGCTATATTACTTCAAGCAAGTAGTTTCATAATAACCTGTATACGGATGAGCATCCTATCTTAATTTGGGAAAGTTACTATGGCTTCACTATATGCAGCTAGGTCCAATGGTCAAAAGGGGTACCTCGGCAAGATTACCTAATATACCTCTCACACCTAACACCGAGAAGTGAAAGGTGGATCAAGCGGTACAGCAGTAATCCAAATCCAAGGGTTGTGTTTCCAACATGACAGAGCCCACGACTAGTCAACCTTTTGGCACACTTTTGGGCAAGCATCTGACAAACCATCCAGGAATAGCAGATGGAAATCGCAGTGACCTAAAGTAACCATGCAAATGCTGCAAATGCAATGCAAAGAACATATGAGCGTAGATAAAATTTCACATCACGAAGTTCAAGTCAAGTTCTCTAAATCCCCAGAAGATTCGCCAAAAACTGTAGCTTGCTTTTCGTGCTCCTTTCGAATACAATTAGCCCTACAGTTCGGGCTCCCGTGGTTCTGAATCTGATTTCACAAGTGCAAAGTGAAATAGATAAACACAAATGAGTCAAAATCTAGCAAATCTTTTGAAAAATCAATTTTGAATCAAAATGCCAAAAATGAACCGCTTTGCCAGATTACAGAGTCGCCACCTAAATATTTTGAAAAATTTAGGAAACCCGTGACTCGTGCCAAAAGGCCATTAGTCCGTCATCACCAAAGTGTCTCAGCTTGGGAACTTAGGTATGAGAGGGGAAGGTTATGAATTAAGCACCCCTCTCACCCGATCAAAGATCAACCTCTACTAATCATGATGTGATTTTTATTTACGTTATATGCTCTTCTTCCGGTTATTAGGCTAATTTTACTAGGTGACGCACACAAGTATAGACCAATTCACAAAATTTGAAACGTTTTGATTTCATGTTTGTTTTGAATTTGCGCCACTTTAAAAAAGTGAGCTCGTATCAAATTATTCCAACTTAAGTAAAAAGCCCTCCATCCACAGGCATTAAAGAGATATATCAAATAAGCACTTAGCCTCATGGTAATCATGCTTGATATAGCAACACTAACACTCATGCAATATGCTAAAGCAAGAAATGCTCACCTAGTACTCTAAGGCCAACCAAAGAAAACTAAAACAATTAGAAAAAATGCATGATCCTAAACAATGCAAGATTACTAATGCAATGCATACAACATGCAATTAATAGGTTCGGCTACTAGCATGGCATGTAAGTCAAATCAAGGCATGCGACAAAGCATGTATTCGATTAAGGAAGTTGAAATTGACGTTTGTTAGAATGATGAGCCGAACCCCTATGCGTGCAAGACGAATGGATGCAAGTCATGAAAAATGCTAAGTAAATATGATGCTACCATTATAAGCGGGTAAATAAAAGGGAGAAAGAAATGGGGGTTGGAAGATATGCACAATTATTACATATTTGCTCTCGTGCAGGAGGGTCCGAATGTCCAAGTGTCTGAATTAAAACTAGCTATTACAAATCCAAATGAATAATAAATAAAATAACTACTTATTACAAATTCGAGTGAATGCTAAATAAATAACTAGCTATTTAACATATTACAACAAGGATAGTATAACAATAAGAATTACAACACTAATTACAACGATATAATATTACCACAACAAGTACAATAATAATAATTAGGACAATAATATGAACATTAATACTTCAACATTAATGTATATAAAAAATGCATGAGGATCATATGCGCGTCAATGAAGACCGTTTGCAGAAACTGCTCTGTCTGCTCTCTGTACAATTGCTCTGTTTCACCCTCAGCCCCTGCCATCTGTTTCTGCCAAAAATACTCTGCTTACCAAACATTGGAGCCCGGCCGGCCCCCAATGAGGCTCGACCGGGTCCAACAAAATCTGGTCGTGCCCTATTTTCATGTAGAAAAATGTTTTTGTGCTCTGAGGTGAAAACAGTGCAGACAAAGCCTTTCTAAGCATAAACTATTGAAATGAAATAAAAACAGCCCTAAATAGCCCCTAACATGCAAACAAAGTAGATAAAAGTATGTTTAAAGAGCACAAAAGATAGGTAAGAACAAAGAGATACAACACTAGTAAACAAGACCAAGGAGAGGTGGCTAATCCCTCCACTTTTGAGACTTCTAAACCATATTTTTCATCCCTTTTAAACTCTGAAAATCAGTGTGAAAACCAAAGAAAAGAGTGGGAAAACAAGGGGTATGAGCTATGGGATAAGGTTCAAGAAAGGGTGTTAAACCTCTCTACCTTTGGTAGCTCTTCAACCCCAAGTTTCAGCACTTGGAATAGGTCCAAAACAGTATATAAACACAAGAAAAGGATAGAAAAAGATTGAAATGAAAACAAGGGAAAAGGTGGTGAGCTTATACCTCTTGAAGAGAGAAACCTTTGGTTGTAAACCAAACTTGATCCTAGAGCACTCTCAAGGTTGAATTATGATTCTCAAGGCTCAACCAAGGCATCAAGGTTTAGTTCTAAGGGTGTGTATGGTGTATAGATATAGTTCAAGGATGATGCAATAGCACAAAATTTGCTTGCTAAGGAAGAAGGAGCTCTCAAAGATTTTTTACACTCTTGGGAATTTTTCTAACCCTCAAAATAGAGACATCAGCTCGTATTTATAGAATTGGAGCTAAACAGGTTATAAAAATCTTCAAAAATCGACAACTAGCTGATTCCCAGCCAAAACAATATTTCTTGCCCAAAAGGCGTGGCCGACCCCAAATAAGGCACAACCGGGCCCAAATGGAGTTCCCCTGTTCCTCTATTTCAGGCTCAGTGTAGGTCGGCACAGTGCTAAAAGATGGATTTTCGTGGTATAGAGGTATGGAAACAGCTTGGGTATGAAAGGTTGAGAGTGTTTTAGAGCTAAAAACTAGATTCCTTCGTTGAGAATTCGAACCATTGACATGTAACTTTCATCATCACATGCTCAGAATAAAGCGCCCAAGTCTTGCAAGTGGTCAAAAACGGGGTGTCTACACCAAGCAAAAGGGATGCAAACACAAATTGATGCGAATGACCCTTACAAAAAAGAAATGTGAGCTCGGGCAGTGTAAAGATTTGCAAGGTGGATGTGTGATGCTGATATCCCTTTTAATGTAGTAAGTTATGAGAGTTTTGGACCAATGATTGAAGCCATTGGGCAATATGGTCCCAGTATGAAGCCACCAACTTACCATGATGTGCGGGTTACCCAACTCAAAAAAGAGGTGAAACATACTAAAGATTTGAAGAAGAATCATAAAGAGGATTGTGCAAAATACGGGTGCTCCACAATGGCTGATGGCTGGACTAATAAGAGAGGAAGGACCTTGATTAGCTTTTTAATTAATTGCCCAAGAGAAACCATGTTTGTTGAGTCGGTTGATGCTTCTAGCTATTCAAAGGATGGGTAGAAGCTATTTGAATTACTAGACAAGTTTGTGGAGAAAGTTAGAAAAGAGAATGTGTTGCAAGTTATCACTAATAGTGTTGCAGCTAATGTGTTAGCGGGTAAGAATCTTTCCTCCTTCCTTACGTCAAAATTATTTACTCAAAGTTTGTTTTGTATTTAAAATTTAAAAACTTGAAAATAATAATTCTTCGTAATTGGTACATTATAGGGAGGCTTTTGGAAGCCAAGTATGAACACTTGTATTGGACACCATGTGCTGCTCATTGCTTGGACTTCATGTTAGAAGACATTTTCAAGATACCTTGACTGAAAAAGACATTTGAAAGGGGTATTGCAGTACATGGCTACATTTACAACCGGCCTACGTTGCTAAACATGATGAGGCGCTATACAAATCTAAAGAATTTGATCAAGCTTGCAAAAACTAGATTTGCAACCGCCTTTCTGACTTTGTCTAGGATGCATCAACAAAAAAACAATTTGAGAAAGATGGTCACCTCCAAAGACTGGACCTTAAGCAAATGGGCAAAGGAGCCACACGGTAAAAGAATGGCACAAACTTTGTTGATGCCTTCATTTTTCAATACTGTTGTGTTTGCCCTTAAGGTCTTGGGTCCTCTCGTCAAAGTGCTTAGATTGGTTGATACTGAGAAGAAACCTCCCATGGGATACATTTATAAGGCAATGGATAGGGCAAAAGAATGCATTGCAAGTTCATTTGATCATAAAGAAGAGAAGTATAGCGACCCCGGTCTTTGTCCTTTAGATTGTTGTATCCGGACTTAAGTTCCGTGGATCCAGGCATTGTGTATTGTTGTTGTTGTCCTTTAATTCTTTATTTTTGAGTTATAGGATGTCTTTGGACAGGTTTGTTTCAGGTTGGTTGGGTTTAGACACCAAGGGTTGCTGTCTAGAATTTTGGACCTTCGCTCGAGCGAGGAGTTGGTCGCTCGAGCGAGCTGTTGTTTTTGTTCTTCGCTCGAGCCAGGATTTGGTCGCTCGAGCGAGAGTCGCGTCTGGGCTTAGGACCTGAGAGATGTGTTTCTTGGCTCGAGCGAGCTTTTCTTCGCTCGAGCGAGCGAGGTGTATGTTTTCGAGTTCTTCGCTCGAGCGAGCATTTCGTCGCTCGAGCGAGCTTCTGGATTGCAGACCTGAAGCATCGAGTTTTTGGCTCGAGCGAGCTTTCTTCGCTCGAGGGTGGGTTTTAGTGTCTGGTCGCTCGAGCGACCATGTCTTCGCTCGAGCGAGCCTGTCCAGTTTAAATACGCAGCAACAGTTTTAAATCATTTTTTTTTTACAACTTTCTGATCCAGAAACCCTAGTTACGAGTTTTCTCTCTCCCAACTCACCTTCTCTCCTAGGTTTGATCTAGTTAGGGTGTGTTTTTACCCTAGTTGCTTTACAAATAAGATAGAGGAGAGTGAGGGCTTTCATTTAATCTGAGCAATTGTTGGTTTGGAGCACTTTCAAGTTTTGGGCATCATCTTCATCTTCTCCTTTTTGAGTTATTTCTTCGAGGTAGGGATTTCCTACTCCATTTATACGCTTTAATCCTAAGTGGTGGTATTTTGGTATGTGGGGGTAGTTTGGTAATTTTGGGAGAAACCTTAGGGTTTTGTCATAGATTAATTTATATAATTAATTTAAGGGAAGATTGTGATATTGGGTTAAATTCATGAGATTGGGGAATTTAGTGGTTTAATGATGTATTTGGTAGTTTAAATACTACCTTTGAAATTATTGAAATTACAATTATTGTAATAGTTATTTCTTGCTTAGAAATGATTGTTTTGGGCTATCGGTGGAGGATAGTCATTGATTGTTGTAGACCTTGCATGCGGCTTAGGTATAACTGAAATTAAGTCATTTATCTTGACTGTTGAATTAATACAGAACATTCATGTATTGATTATGTGTTGTATATGGCAATTGTGTGTTTCATTGCATATGCATTTGGTTTGGAGGAGATAGGGGATGAACTCCACGGTTTAGGGGAAGATAGGGGATGGACCTCTAAACCGGACTTGTTGGGAGGAGATAGGGGATGGACTCCAGTAGCATCACTTATGTGTGTGCTTAATTATAATAGAAATATTTCTATTTGTTGTTGATATGATACATCACCATCATGTGTATCAGTTGGGAGGTAAGGAAGTGAATTTGATTGAGATTGGTATAACATCAGCATGTGTGTTTATTATGTTATGAGAAAGGTTTAACCTGATTTGTTATCCTTGTTGAGTTGTTTGGTCAGGTTCTGAGCCATGACTGTATAAATGGAAAGTAAAAGGTGTCATAGACCATGTGTCATAGACAACGTAGGCGTTTGTGTCGATGAATTGTAAATTAATTATCTTGTGTTAACCATGTATCGGGTGCTACTGCTTTAGTTAATTCTTATGCTTGGTTTAGTATTTCTCTACTGGGCTGTGGCTCACCCTATATGGGAACTTCATTTTCAGGTTCAGGTGGTTCACTACCTCCAAAGACTTAGCTTGTGAGGATTTGGACTTGAAGACTTGTTTTATTTGTTTTAGTTGTTTTATTTGTATTATGTAAACATTCAAGCCCAGGGCTTTATTTGTTTTGAGTTAGAACTCATGAAATTGTGTCCAAGTGTTGGCTTGGCAAGATGTAAGCCTGTAGGGCATTTATTTTGATGTTTTATTTCGTAATACTCTGATGATTTAAATAATATAATGTTTTTCTTTTATTAATGCATGCCTTGTTTTATATTTAACGGGTTTAATTTTGAGGGCGTTACAAGAAGTATAATGAAATCTTCGAAATCATCAACAAAAGGTGAGATATCCAATTGCATCGGCCTTTACATGTAGCTGCGCACTTCTTAACCCATATTTTTTTTACCCAAAAGAGTTAGAGGTGCAAAAAGACCATGAAGTGATGAATGGGTTTTATGAATGCATGCACAGGTTGGTCCCGGATGTCACTGTTCAAGATTTGATCACTAATGAGATGAGTATTTATACGAAGGATGAGAGCCTTTTTGGCAAGCCTATTCGATTAGGCAAAGAAATACAAGGGCACCAGATAATATATTATAGGCTCATAGAGTTTATTTTTAGTAATACTTTTAGTAAAACTCAATACTTCGTAACAATTTTTTCTAACTAGTGATTATTGCAGCTGATTGGTGGGCATCATATGGTTCTAAAATCCCAAACTTGCAAGCGTTTGCCATAAAAGTCCTTAGCGTAACATGTAGTTCATCGGGTTGTGAGTGAAATTGGAGTGTATTTGAACATGTGAGTATTTAGCATTCTAACTAATTTTTTTGTTGAATTCAAATATTTTTTATTCTCATTATATAGAATTTAATATCTTTTCAATACTTACAGCTTCATAGCAAGAAAAGAAATAGATTGGAACAACAACGTCTCAATGATTTAGTGTTTGTCAAATATAATAGAACATTGAGATTTAGATATGACATGCCCAACACTCTTGATCCCATATCTTTACAAAATATTGATAAAAGCAATGAGTGGTTGTTTGGGAGGATGGATGGAGAATCAGATGAAGACAATGAGCCAGTGTTTGATGATGATGATGGCTTGACGTAGGCCACTGTTGCTAGAGCTTTGGGAGTAGAAGAAAGTAGCCATGCAAGTAGAGCAACAAGTTCACGCTCAAAGGCACAACCAAGGATATCTAAATCATCAAGATTAACTCCACTTCAATTAATAGATGAGAAGGAAACGGGCTCAGATGACATAGAGGAGGAAGATGTTGAAGGATATAAATCAACTGATGGAGAAGAAGATGATAGTTTGCTTGCCATTGATGTTGAGGATGATGATTGACTGACCGACCTAACCTACCCTTTCTTATGATATTGATGTTTTGAAGTGTTAAGACATATATTAGCATTTGCTGGATATTTATGTTTTGGATGTTTACTATTTTTTCTTTTTTTTTTCTTTTTTATTTTATTGAATGTGGATTATTTTATCTTTGAAAATTGGAATACTATAATATGCACTTTCATGGTTTTGAGAATTATTCTATAATTTGTCTGAATCTTGATTACTTTTTATTTAAAAAAAATAAAATTGTCTTACTACTATGAATGATTAGTCTATGTTAATTTTTCTATTTTTTACTAAGACTGTGTGCCTACTTCAATAAAGCCCTCGCCTTGCCTTGCGCCTTGCGCTTAGGCCCCAAGAGACCTTCAGCACCTTAGTGCGCCTTGAGCCTTTAAAAAGACTGTTTCTGAAGTGGATTGGGTACTAATGGGATATAATTAGGGAGGTCATGTCATCAAAATAAGACCTGAATATCTTAGGAACTTGATATGCAAGTAGAAATGAAAAATTATCTAAAAACTAATATTTGATTTTGAATCTAGAAAAACGTCATGAAGCTTTGCTTGACTTTGTAAGGTCTGATAATGTAGTTTATAACAGAACAGAACCAACCAATTTGATGAATAATAAAAGTTGAAGCCATGTCAATTGATCATATGACACATGACCTATTACTTCAAGAAAAATCCAGCACTACGTGGTTGTCTTTTGTATCTGGGGTGAGCTTTCAAAGTCCAAATGAGAGCCATTGCCATGAAAAATGAGCAAAGAAAACAAAAATATATCCATGCAAGCTCTGAAATAACACAATTTAATCAAGGAGCTTTTGTGACCTTGAATTGGTATTCATGCTGCTTTTACCTTGCGTAAGAAGTAAGGACAGTTGCCTTCCATATTATTATTGGAACTGTATCCATGCAAGCTCTAAAGAGAAAACTTCCTAAATTTATGATTAACTCAATTACTAAATTTGCATGGCTTTTCAAACAATCAATATTCTACTAATTTCTTTATCATTGTGCCTCTATAGGCACATTTATACATGCATGCATGTGAGTATTTGTTTACATTGAAATTTCTCTAAGCAAGCTAGTCTCTCATCCCTATCGCCAAATATCACATTTCATATATGTAGTCTGAATCCTGCCTAAATGAGACAAGTTAAGGCCTCACTTATTATACAAGTACAGAAGAGTAGATATGGGAATTTATTTTATTTTATTTTATTTTTGATTAGCAAAGAAAATCTTTGTTGATGAAGAAACCATACATTACATATGAGATTACATCAATAAGGATGAGAAAGAAAAAAGGAAACAATGCATAGTGTTGGAGAGAAACGAACAATAGCTCACAAGACCACTAACACTTGTTGCCACCACCACTAGCTCACAAGACCACTAACACTTAAAGCCACCATCCAAAGACTAGCTTAACAATTTCTAAAAACCCACTAACACATACATTGTGCGTATATGAGACCCCTCTCTTACATTAGAATGCTCCAGCTTTGATTACTAGTTGCCATCCTACTTCCTTCTTAGACCTATCCCTCCTATTTGGATCTCTCTTTTTCCTTTAGCTCTAGCTCAATAATCTTGTTCAGAACATCATCTTCTTTCCCATTGAAATTGATGCCAAGAGATTTTCCCAATTGTATAGTGGCTTTATCTTCATTGAGGAGAAGATTGTTCGGACTAGCAACACCCTCAGACAGATCTGAACATGCTATCGCAACTGCTACTGGCTTGTAGATAACAGACTTAGAGGTGTGCTTGCTGACTGCTACAGCTTTATGCCCATGAAGTCTATCAAAACTAGTGAACCCCTCTAGATGAACCTTCTTCTTTCTTTTTATCTTCTCATTCCGCAAGAGTTTTGGGACAGAAGCAAGTTGCCTAACGAAGCCTAAATGATTTAGGCTCAAAATTCCCTTCCCATTTAAATTCTTACTTAGTGCTTGGGCCAAATCCACTTCAAGATTGATGCCATGCCCTAGTCCATCTCTAGATCCACTAAAGCTTCTGATAAGGCCAAGTGTAAAGACTTGCTCAACATTAATTTCTGGGTTGTACACGAACTCCTCCATCATGTACAAATACAAAAGAGGTAAATGCATAATACCATGATAATCCACCATTTGCCAATAGCATCTCAACATGTTCAACCTCCAAACCTAGTTCATTCAAGTTAACAAATTAGAAGCTCTTAATCCAGAATTTTATCCGGATGTACTCCTCCATGGTGTCATTGAACCAACAACAATTGTTAAGGAAATTCCCATGCCATAACAACACTCCACTTTAGTAAATGATCTTGATGAGTCACTGCTAGAACATGTCCCTAAGCGAGATGTGAATTTTCGTATGGGATGATCTAAGCGAATCTAAGCCCCAAGATATCGCAATGTGGGTCTAGAGGATTTGGAGACTATTGTTGAATTTCCGCAACTCCATGACCATGACCATGACCAAAGCAAGCACAAGAGAGAGTCACGGATTGAAGATAGTATCAGCAATCCAAGTCTTCTTCGACCACCTCGACGTAGAGCTATTTGATCTAGTTGCTTCAGGCTTGATAGAATCCTTTTCTATCTTTTTGACTGTGTTTGTTTGCAGGGTTTTGTTGCAGTGGCTGGTGGATTGCATGTTGTTATTCGATGGTTTTATTTAATTTGTTGTGTCTTTTGGTAGTGGTTAGCTCCTTCGATATGTATTATGTATGTGAACATGATGTATTGCTGGTTTATCTATATATTTGTCTTTACCTGTCCTCAAAAAAAATTCAAAGCTACTGAAAGAGTATTTATGTTAGATACCAACATAAATTCTAGCATATTCTACAAGTAAATTAACCAAATCAAGATATTTTTGTAGAACTATAATTGAATTCTTCACATCTCAAAGATGCAATTTAATTTATTATTCATGAGAAATGTAACAACAAGAGAACCCAAGACCTTCATGGATTCACAGTATCTCCCTTACAATGAAACTACAAGAGCTTGCTTGCTCTCTATTGTAATTGGAAGCTAAAATAATAGTATATAATGAACAACTAAAATTCTCAAACTAACACAAATTATATTAATATTTGATAACAAACACTAATTTAACCAAGGAATTATTTTTTTTAACTTCGATAATTATCTTTTAAAATAACGATTACTATGTTCTTAATAGTTTATATTTAATAATTAATACTTATTACATTTAAGACAAATTTTAATTAAACAACATTAACACTTGGATAATTAGTAAATAGTGATTAACAATTTTCATAAAAATCCGCTTAAAAGGCATAATATATACCTTAGTTAAGTAATGATACATGAATTGGAGATGATGCAAGGGTTCTAATGTCATGTATCCTATCATAATATTAGCAGCTACGGGCACTGTAAAGACCCAAGATCACTTTTCTACAAGTCAGCAAAATTAGTTTACTAATCGATTGCACATCGAAAATTTTACAAAAGCATTGATTAACTAATCAATTGGAAGAATTGGCCACTGCAATCGATTGTCAAATTGATCGGATGGCTTTGCCACCACTAATCCATTCACCAATCGATTGGAAGGATTGTCCACCAACAATCAATTGTGCAATTGATTGGATGGATTGGCTAACACTAATCAATTGTTCAATAAAAATGGTAAACAATCATGCTATCATGCCTCCCAATGTCTAAAACTAGGAAAAATCTTATTACTATCTTCCTTTCTCCATTATCTTAGAGAGCAAATTATTCATTAAACAAACAATAGCTACTAATAAATAAATAAATAAAGAGACTTAATTTTCTAAAGTATAATCAATTATATTCCACGACTGCTTTTAACCTTTTGCATATGTACTGCACTCCTCGGCACTCCTCCTCCATAGGTCTTACAATGTCCATGCCGAGCAACTTTTATCAATTCTACTACCATTTCGTAAATAACTTTTAGATATTAAGCACATTGTTTTAACATTTAAATAAAACTCAGATTTGTAATATTTGTTTTGAGGACCTTAAGCCACCATTTTAGCCACTATATATACATCAGTTGGGACTCACTTTCCAACTTGTACTCAACAACGAAACATAGAAAAGACTAAATCCAAATGTATAACTAGTTCATAATGGGACCCAGATTACCAAAAATTTACACATGCACAATATTTAATTTTTTTAATTGTAATTACAAATAATAATAATAATAATATAATAATAATAATAAATCTTTGGATTGGGATTACTCTTTCACTTTAATTAAAGAGGAAAAAACAAAATTAAAAAAACAAATTGAACTGAAGAAACACAAGTCATTGAACTGCTTAAGACAATAAATTTTATAGTTAAACAAATTGTACTTATTGAAAGAGTAGAAACACGAAAACAACTACTTCGAAGCCAAAAATCCCAAGTGACAATCAAATCAAATACAGTTAAAAGAGAAATGTCAATGATAATGTTTCAATGCCTCAATTTTTAATCTTTACCAGCTTTATTGCAGGAGATAGCCAGCAAGCAAAAATACTACAAAGCCAAAAATCCCAAGTGACAATGAAATCAGATACAATTAAAAAAGAAATGTCAATGATAATGTTTAATCTTCACCAGCTTCATAGCAAGAGATAGACAGCAAACAAAAATGACAACTCCTATCAAAACTATATCTCTTTCTACCATGGACTTTAACCTCTATTTCTACTTCAATCATGGCCAATAGATAAATCCCAGACAATAAATTCATATATACTAAAAATGCTATCATTCAATACTTTTCACACTACAATTTTACAATCAATTGTCCAATCGATTAGGAGCAGATTTGTATTGTTTAGACTTGGCTATTAATGGTACACAATCAATTGTGCAATCAATTGCTCTGTACTGTTGCAATATGGATATATTTTGTGCCCAACCACTTATAGTATCAAGCTCATCTAAAAAACAAATATTCTTGAAATTTTCAAAACATTAGCCCATTCAATGTTAATATTCATTAACCCATTGCATTTCAAGAAAGAAAGTGATGAGCTAATAAACAATTGTAAGGGAGAGAGTTCCTAACCTGGGTGTTTGCTTGAGAAGGAAAATTAAAGAGAACTTGAGTTGCTAACAATCACCTAAAGACAGAAGGATAAAAAGATAGGCATAATGAGGACATTCTTCAAATGTCAATGCTAGCTACATGACTTAAAAACTAATTTCTACATAACCAAAGATTCCCATTTAATGTTAATTCCTATGTCCAAAAGAAGTTAAAAATAAAAGAATCAGCAACAACAAAATATGTCCTTTAGAAATAAAGGAGCACCAAATCCAGAATAGTCAGAGCACTTCTCAAGGATAGCAAGATAAAGTGGCAATTCTCATTAGTGAGATCACTTAAAAAATGTAAAAGAAAACTAACTTTCCATGGCTAATCTATAAAAAATAATACTCAACTTTTGACAAAGAAGAGCATTACCCGATAACAAAACTCATTTGAAGTATATAAAAAAAACTATTGCTCAAACCACTGCTCACACTAGCTATTCACCACAACTCACCACCATTCTGCAAATCACCACCACTTGCATATGTGATAATATGAGTTACAAAGCTATAATGTGCTCACATGAGTTTAGCAACACCATTCATCCCAAAATATACCAAGTACTTAACAAAAGTTCATATCTGGAATTCATATACATTTCAAATTTTAGATATCAGATTTCAAAAGTATCGATTAGCTAATTGATTGGAAGAATTGGCCACTCTAATCGATTGTCCAATTGAATCAATTAGAAGGATTGTCCACCACCAATCAATTGTACAAATTATTGGATGGATTGGCCAACATTAATCAATTGTTAAATAAAAATTATAAACAGTCATACTATCATGCCTTCCAATGTTCTAAAACTAGGACAAAATCTCATTACTATTTTCTTTTCTCGATTATCTTATAAAGCAAATTATTCATTAAACAAACAATAGCTACTAATGAAAAAAATAAAGAGACTCAATTTTCTAAAGTATAATCAATTATATTCTGTTACCAACATTCCACGACTACTCTTCATATGGTTTCAAACCAGAAAACACTTTCCTTAAATAAAATAAATAAATATAAATCCCATATTGATGAAAAAAATTATCTACAACACCTTATCTCCAAGCCAGAGAATGTCCAAGATCCTTTGTAAGAAGAATCTTAAAATAAAATAAAATAAAAACAAAACACATGGAAACCGTCGAGATCCAAATCTAATAGAGCATAAGTATCACAACGCCAATGTTCTGATTATCCTAATCTTTTCTCATTTCATTACTTTAATTAACCATTTTCTTTATATTTCATTTCAATTTACATTTGATTCATCCATCATAAATCATCACAACTTGTGCCTCAAATCATAGATAAATATCATATGTGAAGGTATATTGCGCACAAATATCATTGTTCTATGTAATTCTAGAATGATAGTTAACACGATTTCATTTAGAGCTATGCATTGTAGCATGGATACTTCTAATAAGGTAAAGTATCGTGTCCAACACCGTATCCAACACTAACGTGGCATGACACTCGTCAAACACTTCCCAACACTACACACAAGAAACACATTACAAGTTTGAATAAAATTACTTAGAACTCAATGACAAAATAAAAAACAATGCAAATTTATACATATTCCTCTATAGTCAAAATTACAATATCTTAGTTTTTAAAATGAAATGTCCAATTCTCAGGCCATCATAAGTGCTCCAAACATCTACTATCAATAAAATGTAAGCAAGGTTTGGCGCCACACGTTGTTGGCACATAAATTTCAACCAAATTTATGTTCAAATTTCAAATACAGTCAATCAGTTAATGACACACATAGAGCCTATGATAGGATTATTGTATGTAATCACTTCCTAAATGATCAACTTGATCCATTGAAGTACACAAATAAAACACGTTGTGTCTCAGCGACGTTATTCAAGATACTCAAATGATACATGGAGCCTATGAAAGATGACACCTGTAAAGCCTATAGTAAGGACACCACACAGGATGAAGTCTAAAGGAACAATACGGTTAATCAGATATACGATTAATCAAATATGCATATCTGATTAATCAGATATGGTTAATTAGTGTAAGTACAAATTTTGTAGGCTCTACGTGTCATTTGAGTATCTTGAATAACGTCGTTGAGATACAACGTTGTTTTATTTGTGCACTTCAATGGATCAAGTTGATCATTTTAGGAAATGATTACCTAAAATAATCCTATCATAGGCTCTATGTCTGTCATTAAATAATTGATCGTATTTGAAATTTGAACATGAATTGGGTTGAAATTTATGTGCCAATAAATGCCCCCTCATAACTTGCACAAGTGAATTTTCTTAACTGTGCGAGTCATGACAATTTGGCACTTTTATCTAGATCCTCTCTAGATCTTGGATGGAATTATTTCTTGGCCTTGGTCTCTTTCGACCACTTTTCAAGTTTTGTATTTTTTTTTTTAATTTTAAACTTTGCTATGTCATACGTGGACCCCCCCTAAAGAATTTAATTAATCCTCTCTTTTTTTATGGGTTGATTGCTCTTTATAGTCCATGGGCCTTTTTTTTTTTTTTTTTTTTTTGTGGCATGGGCCCTTTTTTTGTGGACTTGATCCCTTTTTTTCTAATGTAAGGTCATGGGTCCGTCCTCGTCAGTGACTCCACCTCCATGGTCATCGGTCTTCCTCCTCAGCTACCGTCGTTGCTTCGACACGATGATGCACGGCTCTGACGATACATATCTAGATCCAAATCTAGATCTGTCGATTCTGTCGTCTCCAAACACTGAGGAGATAAAGAGAGAGAGAGAGACAGAGAGAGAGAGACAGAGAGAGTTGTTACCATTATAAAAGAGCTCTATCAACAAGATGATCCTAAATCTATCTATTCCACTCTCAAATGGATCTCCATCATTGACTTGTAAGAGCTCTAATTCGAACTTTCAATTTTTGATTATTTCATAAATTGAACTTGTATATATGTATTTGTATATCTAATGTATGATAGAATTGAAGAACTATTTACTCGCTTAGTTTGATTAGTATTGTCAATTTGTAGTTTCAGATCTAGTGGTTATGGCAAGAGAACAATGGTTCAGGTGGCCTTTTCATTCACCAGCCGATCCATAGCAGATCTGTGATCCCAGCATATTAGATATAACAAATAGATAAGATCTATGTGTGAACGAACAGTTCGTTGTAGAGTTTTTTTTAGTTGTTGATTGTTGTTATTGTTGAACAGATAGTGGATAATTTTATTTTATTTTTTTTGAAAAATTTGATATGATCTATTACAGAACAAATCTGTTAAAAGTGACTTGTTGAACAGATAGCCATTGTTGAGAATTTGAACAGATAAAATTGGTGAGAAGAGAAGTGCGATTGATGATGTGTATTCGTCGGATTTGAAGTCTAGTTGGGGTATTCATGTTCCATTCTTCTGCATCGTCATCTTCTTCGAGATCGCTCAATCCTACAACGATTCTCAAGTTTCATTCACTTTTCCTCATTTTGTATATCATCCAATTCACAAATTCAAATATCTCTGTCTCTCTATCTTTCTCAAACTGTAATTTCATCAAAACATCGTTGATTCTTTCTTGTAATGTTAGGGTAATTCCATTCCTAAGGGACACTCAGCTTCTTTTTCTCAAAATCACAGTTCATCAATGTCGAAAAAAGCCTCTTCTGTTCAATTCCTACCTCGAAACGCTTCGAAGAAGATACTAACAAAAGGAAACGAGAATGAGAGTTTGGATTTGATGAAGTGTATGTGGGTGTGTAGGTGTTCTATTACGATGACAGTTTGGATTTGTGGATGAAAATGTTGACTTTTTTTTTTTCTCTTTATTATATGTTGTTGATTATGATTGTGATTGTAATTGTTATTATTGTACAGATAGAGGAAAATTTGAACAGATAAAGGAAAAAAATTTGGACAGATAATAAAAAATGAAACACATTTAAACAGATATTGTTTCAAACAAATAAGAAAAAATTGAACAGATAGATAGAATTTAGGGGAAAAATTGAACGAATAGATAGAATTTAGGGAAAAATTGAACAAATAAATAGAATTAAGGGAAAAGTTGAATAGATAGATAAAATTTAGGAGAAAAATTGAATAGATTGGGAAAAATTGAAAAGATAGTTAAAAATTTTGAACAGATAGATATAAAATTTAAACAGATAGTCAAGGAAAAGTGAAATAGATAAAAAAAAAAAAATTAAGGGGTAAAATTGGAAGCAAAATGTGTTCTAGGACTTCTCAGTAAACTATTTCACAAAGTGTGGACTTTTCACCAATAAAAAATACTCACTGGACCTAATGCCATGCACCTTCCTTAGATTGGATTTATCACTAATTTTCTCTTATTTTTAATCAAAATGAGTGTTTATTTTACTATCTTATAATTTAATATATCATATAAAATTATTATATAATAATTACACTTTTATAGCACAATAAAACTAAAATTATCAAAATAAATAAATAATTTAACTAAATTTATTATATATAAGTATTCAAGCAACATTTTTATAAAACCATAAGGCTAAGATTATTAAAATAAATAATTAAAGTTAATGGCATTGTGATTTTATATCAAATATCATATTTATAGAAGTGATTTATGTACATGTGTAGCTTCCAATTTGATATTGATTGATTAAAATAATATAACTCAATACTTTTTTGTCAAGTTTTTAGAAGACAAATTGACAGATGCCAAATGATAAATGGTGTGGAGTATTATTTTAAAGAATACTGATTCATCGAAAATGATTGTGTATATTTAAGACACCTATTGATGTTTCTTGAATAATTTTTGAATAAAAATTTTGAATTTATAGTATTATTGATAATGCACATTCATGAGCTCTGCTAGAAAAGATATGAAAAAATAATTGGTTAGAACAAAAAAATTGTGGTTATTATGATGTGTCACATAATTAATCAAAACCCTTTTGAGAACTGAAATTATTAAGGTTATAAAGATTTTGTGTCTGATTCTCTTTAAGGACATTATTTATGATTTGAATTTCTAATTTTTTAAACATCAATATGAATAACTCTTATGGTCTTACTAATATAAACATAAATCCTACCTTTGAGACAACCCACCGTAAGCACTTTTTCGTGTAACAAAATACTTAAATATTGTTATATAAAAATATTATAATAGATCATAATTAAACACCACTTGAAGTATAATTAAAGACCCGATGCACTACTTTAGACATAACAAAAAAAATATAAGAAATTAGCAAAGACCTTTTTGATTAATAACCAAAATAATACACCATGAGTTATAACCAAGTCATAATTTGTATATTATAAAATTTTCTGTTGTTTTTATTTTTTTCAAAAAAAAAATATATATATATATACTATTGGAATTCATGATTTTTAGTAAATTTGATTAACACAAATGAGAATTTGATTTCAAGTTGAGAATACTCTTTTTTTATTTATTTATTTTTAAACTTTGAAATAAATTATTTTTATGAGCCTTTTACATAGAATCACACACATGGTGACAAAAAATTTCATCGGTCATTAGCAAATTTGTTTGTATTTGACTTTCAATTGTTAAAATTTTCTACACATGAAGTATTAAAACTCAAAATCAAATTTTCATTTTAAAAATAAATTCTGGTGCATCGCACGGGTTATCTACTAGTTATATATATATATATATATGTATGTATATATAACGAGAAGGGGAGGGGGTGAAACAAGGAGGGGAAGAGAAGTGTACCAGGGAATTGGAGTGGGCTTGTGACTGAGGAGTGTCTTACGCGGTGAAGTCTTTAACTCTTCAACAATCTGAACTCTAGCCTTAGGCATTAGGTGAAGAGAGAGGGAAATGAATGGCATCGGGTGAGAGAATGAGGATGAGAGGTAGGCTACATTCGACCAAGGAAAGGGTAAAGGGAGGTCGATAGGTAACAGAGAAGGGTGAGAAGGAGAGAATCGTGAGAGAGTGGAGAGAGGATTTTGGAGGATTCTCAATTTTAGGGCAAAAATTTTGGTTAAAAAATGATTTTATCAAGTTTTCAAAATTTGCTAATTTTTTTTTCAAAAATTATAAATTA
The DNA here is from genome assembly GCA_030407325.1 of Camellia japonica. Lineage (NCBI taxonomy): Eukaryota > Viridiplantae > Streptophyta > Magnoliopsida > Ericales > Theaceae > Camellia > Camellia japonica. The sequence continues at coordinate 131,012,999 of JAPPVO010000016.1, read as the reverse complement.
ATTTAATAACAATAAATATAGCTAGACTGTAACATCTGATTTTGGGTAACCGCTCGAACGGAGATTCGTAGCTCTCTGTATCTCGCAGGTTTGCAGGCGAGACCGCTCAAGCGAAGGAAATGTCGCTCGAGCGTAAAATGTGAGCTCCTAGTATTTTCACTGTAGCTCTGCAAAACTTTTGAGACCTTCCGTTTACCGCTCGAGTGGTCCCTTTGTAATTTGGTACTTCGCTTGAGCGGTCTGATCAGGACAGCAGAGTTATATTGTGACCCAAACACTTTTCTAACTCATTTCTCTGACACTCCTTCTCTCTCTAACAACCCTCTTTCCAAAACCTTAGCTAGAAAACTTTAGATTTCATCTAGTAAGAGCAATAATCGATCTTTGGGCCTTCGTTAAAGTTTTATCCTCATAACGAGCTACGCTTTGAACCAATTAAATCATGGTATTTTGGAAGTCTATCGTGTGGACCTTCATCTCTCTTCTTGCAACCCTTGAGAAGGGGTACTTTTAACTTGGTATATTTTTTATTTGAGGTATATATGTGATATTTTCTTGGTTATAGTAACGTATGAGATGGTTATTGTGATATAAGTGGGTTTTTGTTGAATAAAAAGGCATTTTTCCCATGTTTTGGAAAATTTTATGCATAACCTTCTTGATTATTGTTAGAAATTGTAAATATTGACTTTTAGTATGCTAATGGGAGAAAAGCCCCAAATTTTTATTAAACCCTAGTTTTCCAATTGAATTGATAAAGGGGCTTTTGTTCAATTGACTCTTAAATGGTGGAATTGAGTGTGTTGAGTGTACTTTTGCATTGGGATATGGACTTTTGATAACTTGTGGACATAAATTCTTGAGATTTGGAGGTGGTGAACTTGTGAAATTGAGGAATTTATTATGTGATAAATATTATTATTATTAATGTTGTTGTGGATTGAACAACCCGAGGAAGAATTTATTTGAAACCTAATGCATCATGTGAATTAACCCGCCTTGTAGGTGTTGGATAATGTCAAAGGGGGTAAATAGCTTATGAGTCTGGGTAGTTGAGTCGGGTTTGGGATTGAGTTATGTGTCGTATTTGGTACCCACGTGGGGAGTTAAGGTGCCTAATTGCCCTATTTGCGCATTTCGCCGGACAAATGTGGGAAATGTTTTTTGGGTGTCCATGAGCCTGCACGTTTATAGAGTTGACGAATGTGGAAAAACTTGATTTTGGGTGTCTACAAGCCTGTCGTTTTTAGAGTCAACAAAAGTGGAAAGGGAAAGGTTTTGGGTGCCCACCACCCTGCCGTTGTTAGAGCCGACAAATGTGGGAATATTTTCTGTATATAAAACTGTATATGTATATATAACTTTGCAGCTCTTGCTTGGGACATCATAGCGTATTTACCACCCCGCGTTGTGGACGAGACATTGAATGACAATCATGCATTGAACATTTGGGTTTGAATGGAGAAATTATGAATCTTAATCTTGCAAGTGCATACATGACCATTTGTATCTCAATTATTTATATAACTTTTTAAATGTATTTCCTACTGAGCATTAGCTCACCCTGAAACTAACCATCTTTCAGGGAACGATGTGGATGTGTCCCTAAGTGATTGGCTAAGCTCTCTTTTGTTGTTTCATGTTAAGCCTCGGGCTATTTTTGTGTTTGGTAACTTAGATTCCATTTTTGTGTAATCAAGGACACTATCATGTTAATCAACGATGTGGATGTGCCCCTAAGTGATTGGCTAAGTGCCATGACCAGAACCCACCCCTATGGGTTAAGGACATAACGGGCCAGTAATCAAAGGATTACCTACGGCCTCAAACCAAACAAGACATATCTCATCAGAGTAAAGGGGCCAAACGGAAACAAATTTAAAACTTTTGTCCATAGAGCTGTGCTTACATGGCACATCATAACAATCCATATATATACCTGTTAATAACTCACATCAAAGAGATAATAACACAAAGTTCTGTACATACAGGATCATTCAAGTCTAAGTCAGTCAAACCCAAAGTTTATATACAAAAGTAATCCAATGTTTTCGCCGATATAACAAAACTATATCAAAAGAACAAAAGAGGCAAAGACAAGTCTCGTGCGTGAGACATTTGGGCTGACTCTTCAAAACCTTGACTGTTTCTCACATAATTCACCGAGGCTGGGTTTGGACATCCCTTTGCTCACCTACATACACATGAATGAGTGTGAGTGAAAGCCCAGTGAATAATATCAAATAAAGAAGGTACGCAATTGAGATTCACATATATCAAACGGCCTTGGGCCCATGTAGAATTCTATTTAGTGCATTATTTTGGTACATTAGGTGATTCAAGCTCGAACATATCAAACGGCCTCTGGCCCAATCATTTGTATCCAACGGCCTTTGGCCCAACCATATGGCATAACAAATATTTGTCCACAATTCAAATTAACAAGCTTATGAGACTTATAAGGAATAAGCAATAGGACAAATAGCATACTTCAAATCATCTTTACTAAGATATTACTCACAGTGTTCTGCCAGTGGATTTGCCCTGGAGCTCGACCCTACACATTACATAACACATATGGGTCACAATCAATTCAATCCATTCTTAATTCATACATCCCTCTTAGGCTTCTTTCTTATTCTTTTAATTCATTCATAATGCTCAATGCATGCCTAAGAGTACTTAGAAGCGAAAGAGAACGGAAAATGAAACACAGAACACCTTTACAAATTTTCTGAAATAGGGGTCCCCGCTCAAGCGTAGGTTCCGCCACTCGAGCGGACCCTGATGGTCTGCAAAAATACTGGTTACCTCATTTCTACGCTCGAGCGTGAATTCGGATGCTCGAGCTGAAAGTCACACTACATGACTCCCCGCTCGAGCGTGAATGTCCCCGCTCGAGCGGACATCAATGTCTGCAAAAATTCTGGGAGCTCGCATTTCACGCTCAAGCGGCGCTTTTCCCTCTCGAGCGGACATGCCAAATTCTCGGTTTCCCAAAACTATTCTTGAGGCTCAAATTCGATATTCAAATGCTTTAAACTCATGATTTGTAATACAAAAACATGAAGGGACATCACCTAACATAAGGGCATGATTAATTGGGAGCCAATTTACTAAAGTCATGGTTCATTTCTCAAACCATTTCAAATTCTTCAAGATTCAAATAACCAAGATCTTTACTTACATGAATCTTGTACAATACTAACTTGATTCCATTTCAAATGGTGCAAATGGTGTTCAAAATCATGAAGCTACACAAAATTACTCATGCATGTAAAGTTTGGTGCTCAATTCTTCATATTCAACATGCTTCATGCTTGAATGTGTATAACCATGGCAATTATGCACATGCATGAACATATATGCTTCAAATTCAACAAATTCAATTCAAATTATGTTCTTGATCACAATCAAACTTTGAATTCACATGGTTACAAACTCAAACTCATGAATTAAGGGTTGATCACTCACCTAGGAGCTTCAAACACCCAAATTCTAGCTAGATCCTTGAGTTTAGCTTCCAATTCTCAAGCCTTGAGCCAAAATTGCATATTTCTCCCTCTTTCTCTCTCTAGAGCCGACCCTCTCCCTCTCTAGAGTGTAAAATCTGATTTTGAGCTCAAAACTACAGAAATATGGGTGTATTATGCCCCTTTTAAAGTCTCCCTTAATCCTATTCCATTAACACTAATTAATTGAGCACTAATTCATCAATTTAATCTAATTAATCTTATCCGAATCAATTTTCAATTAAATTTCACCGTAGGCTCTAAAAATTACGCCAATCACAACGACATAGTCAATTTCGGTTTCTGTGGCCAATAAGGCCTTTAATTTAAATTCCAAAGCAGGAAGTCAAACAGATTTTTCTACGGTGAACAGATGGAAATTCAAAACCGCATATATTCATATAAATAGCAGTCAAAATCATGTCAAACACATAATCACATTCATAATTAAGATTAATTAGCATAATACGGAGCAGAGTTATCACACTAAGCTCTCTTTTGTTGTTTCATGTTAAGCCTCGGACTATTTTTGTGTTTGGTAACTTAGATTCCATCTTTTGTTGAAAGGTGTTTACCATTTGGCTCTACCTTCACATTATCTCTTGTCTTCTAAACTATCATGTTTTGTTGATCGATGTAGAAAGATACATGATGTAATTATTGGGAATAGTTCAATTGAGAGGAGATAGTTATGATATTTTGCTAATGTTATTATAGACTTTTCTCTCTCTCCCTCTTTTCCATGGGTTGTACCCAAGTGAACATGTATGGTAAGGTAACTTAAATACTGGGGTGTCACATAAACAATATTTTTAATCTATATATATTTTAAGAAATAGTTATTAGTAAGTTTAAACAATATTTATAGCTAAAAACATAACAAATAAAATTTATATTTTTTTAAAATATATAGAAAAATTACTATTCATGAGGGGTTTTGAAAATTATTAGTGCAAAAATTTGTAATTTTAATTATTAACATTTATAATATTTATCACCTTTTATAAAAAATTTTTTTCTAACAACACTGATATGTATATTCCCATATTTACATGATATATAAAAAATTTGTATTTATTTTTTAATAATAATTAAAATAAGATGGTATATGATATGGTGATGATGGTAGTCATGTGTCCTCACTCTTTCAATTGCCACCATGCACCGTCGCCAATATGTCCTCACTCTTTTTAGTCACACCATTTATCTTATAAATAAATAATTATTTATCAATTAATTATTGCACCTATTTAATAATTAAAATTAAAATATATTATAGTGGTGGTGAAATGATAATGGTGCTGACAATAGTGTAATGATAGTGGTGGTGAAACGATGATGATACCCATTAGTAACACTTGGGGCCATGTCCTAGTGGACAAAGCTTGGGGCCTAAAGGTGTGTCCCCTTTAGGTCTTAGGTTCAATACCCATTAGCAATAATAAGATCTTTCGGGTCATGTCCATTCAAGGCATTTGCCCTGTCTTTAAATGGGGCCCTTGCAAGTGGGCGATGAGATTGGTCCCTCAAGATTAGTTGAGATGTGCGTAAGCTGACTCGGACACTCGATTATCAAAAAATTTATCGTAATTGTGGACCATTGGTGGTAATGGTTATGGAGGTGAATAGTTGTAGTGGTGGTGGAGAGGTGGTGGTAATGACAGTGGAAACTGTGATTATGGTTGTGAAATGATGGTGGTATTTATGGTAACGATGACAATGGTAATAAAGGTGGTGGTAACAACAGTGGTGGACAACATGTACCGCCTCTTACACTAATACCACCAATGGTAATCAAAATTGGTCATAATTTAAATGAGTTTTATCCTACATACTCAACTACAATTGGATTGAAATTGATTGGACAACAAGTACCGCATCTTACAGCAAGACCACCAATTTCACTACTGCCATCAACATCGTTATCATTGTCGCTACTCCCTACCGCTATTCAACTCCACTACTATCACTACTATACCGCCATCGCTTTCACTCCCTACACCACCACCACTACTGCTACCACCTTACCACCACATCCACCTTCACCTCCGAAATTATAAAATTTTTAAATTTGTAAATGAATCAAATATATATTTGATAACAAAATACTAAAGTACAATGGTTAATCTTATGGGAGAGTAGTTTAGTCATCATCTGGTTTTTGAATAATTAGAAGACTTGAGTTAATAATTTTTTTAATTATTTTTGTTATACTAGTAAAAACTTATAATTAAGGGAGTCCCAACAAAATTTTCATTAAATTAATCAATATAACTATGAAAGTAAAATAGATAAACAAAATCATAACTTAATTTATTGATAATTCGACGTTGTCTTGACTCCTATATATTAAATTCAGATCAAATTCAAGTATTTTTGCATATTAAATTATTAAAAAAATAAAAAATTTAGTAAATAATAATTTATTTATTTTTTAAATACATACAAACAAATATTATAATTGGCCTCATCGTATATAAAATAAGAATGGGGATTGAAATCAAATGACCACTTGATTGGCTACCATCAATCAATTTGCCAATTAATTGAATGGTTTGGCCAAAACCAATCGATTTCACAATTGATTGCACATCTACAATTTCACAAAAGAATTGCTCTAATCGATTTGTCAATTGAATGGATTGCTTGGCCACAACCAATCAATTAACCAATTAATTATACAATTGATTGGATAAATTGACCAATAACTTACTCAAATTTGTGTTAACTTACATGTTTTTTTGAGATCACTTACATGAATTCTTCAAAACTTATGGGATTTTGTGTTATTCAAAAAATTTATGAGACAACTCACAAAAAATTTGTGTTAACTTGCGCATTTTTGTGAGAGCACTTACGTAAGTTCATGAGAACTTACGCGTTTTTGTATTGTTTATACTTTGATTATATAACTTACTCGAATTTGTGTTAACTTACATGGTCTTTTGAGATCACTTACGTAAGTTCTTGAAAACTTACGGGATTTTGTGTTCTTCAAATTTTTTTTGAGACAATTTACGAAAAATTTGTATTTAACTTACGTATTTTTATGGGAGTACTTACATGAGTCCGTGAAAATTTATGCGATTTCGTGTTTTTCAAATCTTTGATGAGATAACTTACTTAAATTTGTATTAACTTACGCATTTTTGTGAAATCGCTTACGTAATTTCGTGAAAACTTATGAGATTTTGCATTCTTCAAAAATCTTATGAGACAACTTATGAGAAATTTGTGTACGGATTTTTATGAGAGTACTTACGTGAGTTTGTAAAAATTTAAGCGTTTTTTGTGTTGTTCAAACTTTGATAAGATAATTTACTCGAATTTGTGTTAACTTATGCGGTTCTCTGAGATAACTTATATGAGTTCTTGAAAACTTATGGGATTTTGTATTCTTCAAAAAAAAATTTAGAGAACATACAGGAAATTTGTGTTTAACTTACGGATTTTTGTAAGAGCACTTATGTGAATTAGTGAAAACTTACGCGTGTTGTTCAAACTTTGATGAGATTGCTTATTCGAATTTGTGTTGACTTATGCGGTTTTTTGAGATCAATTACGTAAGTTCTTGACAACTTATCGGATTTTGTGTTCTTCAAAAAAATTTTGAGACAACTTATGAAATTTTTTTGTTTAACTAACGTTTTTTTGTGAGAGCACTTACGTGAGTTCGTGAAAACTTACACGTTTTTGTGTTGTTCAAACTTTGATAAGATAACTTATTTGAATTTGTGTTAACTTACGCGATTTTTTGAAATCACTTACGTGAGTTCTTGAAAACTTACCGGATTTTGTGTTCTTCGAAATTTTTTTAGACAACTTAAGAGAAAGTTGTGTTTAACTTACGGATTTTTGTGAGTACACTTACATGAGTTCGTAAAAATTTACACGTTTTTGCGTTGTTCAAACTTTGATGAGATCACTTACTTGAATTTGTGTTAACTTACGTGATTTTTTGAGATAAGTTACGTGAGTTCTTGAAAATTTATAGAATTTTGTGTTCTTCAAAACTTTTTGGGACAACTTACGAAAAATTTGTGTTTAAATTACGGATTTTTGTGAGAGCACTTACGCAAGTTCGTGAAAGTTACACATTTTTGTGTTGTTCAAATTTTGATAAGATAACTTATTTGAATTTGTGTTAACTTACGTGATTTTTTGAGATCACTTACGTGAGTTCTTGAAAACTTACGGGATTTTGTGTTCTTCAAAAAAGTTTTGAGACAACTTAAGGAAAATTTGTATTTAACTTACGTATTTTTGTGAGAATACTTACGTGAGTTCGTAAAAAATTATGTATTTTTGTGTTGTTCAAACTTTGATGAGATTACTTACTCGAATTTGTGCTAATTTACGCAATTTTTTTAGGTAACTTACGTGAGTTCTTAAAACTTACTTGATTTTGTGCTCTCAAAATTTTTATGAGATGACTTACGGAAACTGTGTTAACTTACGCATTTTTGTGAGATAACTTACGTAAGTTTGTGAAAACTTATTTGATTTTCTGTTATTCAAAATTTTATGAGATAACTTACTCAAATTTGTTTTACTTACATATTTTTATGAGATCACTTATGTGATTTCATGAAAACTTAATTGATTTTATGTTCCTTAAAATTTTTATGAGATGACTTACAAAAAATTTGTGTTAACTTATGCATTTTGGTAAGATCACTTATGTAAGTTCGTGATAACTTACTTGATTTTGTGTTATTTAAAATGTTATGAGATGATTTAATCGAATTTGTATTATTTAAGCATTTTTATGAAATCAGTTATGTGATTTTATAAAAAAATTATTTGATTTTGTGTTCCTCAAAACTTTTAAATTTTGCTATTAAATTCTGCTACAAACTCCAATAAGCTAGTTATATCTTGTTATATCTTGCTACTAACAAACTTCCAGTTTTGCTACTCTCCATTGCTACTAAAAGAAGAAAAACAAAGGAGAGAGAGGACCCACGTGATTGTCACATCCCGATTCATTTGATTTAATTTTATTTTTTATATGCTTATATTAATTTTTTTTTTTTTTCTTTCTTCTTTTAGGAGAAATAGCAAATAAGTCATAGGTATAAAAATAAACATCAATTTTATGGAAATCCTTATGAATTTGACTTTTAATGTAGCAAAGTTTACCATTAATATCTAAATATTTTCTCAAATATCCACTGGAATGGTATTTTCTTTTCCTTTTTTTCTTTTTTTTTCAAATACTTGTAGATTACTCAAAAAAATGATTAAAAAGTTAACTTATATTTCATGTATATATACAAATATATATTTTTTAAATTTAAGTTTCTACTCAGATTTTTAATTCAAATGCAACCTTAAAATCACCGACAAATTTTGAAAAAATAATATGTTGATTAAGGGTGGAGCATCTCCAGGGGGCTATTTAAAAGATACTTATGCTATTATAACTAGTTTTATGTTATTTTACTCACTCCAATAGGCTAGTTAGTACAATAGCTATTTTAACAGGATTCTTGTAGGCTAACTACATTTAGAAAGCATTTTTGTTGATGTATTGGACCATTTCTTAAACGATTTATTCAACATTCCATTCTTTTTTTCATTGTGGGTGGGTAAGCTTTAACATCTTGATAGAAAACTTGTTAGTAAATAATATAAACCAACTGTTTGAGTAGAAAATTGAAGTAAAATAACGTCAAAATCCAATATATATATATATATATATATTTAAACCACGCACCTAAAAACCATATAATTTGTTTTAACTTTTGAAATGGTTTATTACTCATAATTCTAAATTTTATTTGTTAAGGCTATATTTCGTTCATAAATTTGAAAAAAGAAAGAGAAAAAATGGTTGAAGTGTGAATAAAATATAATTATATTTCACTCATCTTTTTTCTTTCATTTTTTAAATCTTTACCAAAATCCATAATACAAACATAGTTTATAAAGGATTTCTCAAACTGAAGCTAATAGGTACTCCAAGTGACAATCTGGTGCAAACTATCCACATGATAATTTCCAGGAGATGAAAACAAACAAGTCCACTTTCCATCTCAATACATTGGAATGAAGTTGATTTAAATGTGAAGTTCATGAATTTAGACAAAATATGGTGAGGATAAATTTGCTTGACGAAAAAAAAAACTAAGGATTTGATCATTGTGACAAAATAAACTTTAAAATTTTTAATTTTATCAATTTAAATCCTAATCTTTTAATTTATTTTCAATCTAAGCCATTTGTCTATTTTTATTAAGTAAAACTAATGAAAAAAAAATGTATTTTAGTTATTAAATTTAATGTAGGTATACATAACATATCTAAAATACTATTTTAATTGAGTTTAATAACTAAAATTTTATTTATTTTTTTTTCCATTAGTTTTTACTTAACAAAAATAGATAAATAGTTTAGATTGAAAACAAATTAAAAAAATTAGGATTTAAATTGATAAAATTAAAAATTCATAAGTTATTTTTTGTACACCTAAAATTTATATATATATATATATTATGTTAGATCGTGTGGTAGGGGAGGGAGTTCGGAATTAGGGTACAGAGAAGGGACAATTGATCGTCAACCCTCAAGTAAAGTCTCAAGTAGGATGGTAAGGCCTAGCAATTGGGTCTTCTGTGTTCTGTGTTTCAATTGCGAAAAGATGCCTTTCCTTTATCCTAATTAGCCTTTTTGGTTCCCACTTCTTTGAGTTGTTTTGTAGAACTGAGAAATTTCAAAGTTTTTACAAAATTGACAAGTTTGTCAACTTTCATAAAATTTCACAGTTATGTATAGAAACATGAAATTTTTGGAATTTTTTATTTGCAAAAAGATTTTAGAAAGAAAGTTCAAGACAAGATAAAAGTGAAAAATATATAATTTTTTTAAATTTTCCTCTGTCTTTTCAATTCTCTTCACAAATAGCTTCTCCAATCCAAGATCTCAGCAAAACGTAAATGATTCATGTTTGCTGTAAATTTTGCTTCAACAACAAAAAGACGTTGCATGGAACACACAAAATGGGAACAAAAAAAGATTTGTAACAATTCCAAGTAGTTTTGGCAAAACATCCTTAGGTCATGACCAATTTGTTTAATGTGAAATTTTTGTAATTGGGAATTCCGTTTGACAGAACTTCTTTCAGTTATAATTTTATTCGCTCTTATGTTTCAGTGAGGATGTGAGTGTTTAGATGCGAATCCAACCCGAATTATACCTATGTAGAGGGGTTTGTGAACTTGAGGCTTTCATGTTTGTCACTTCGCTCGAGCAATTATTTGTGCGCTTGAGCTGTGAATGGCATTATCCAATATTTTTGCAGAGCAAACTCAACTTCCAAGAGAATCCTTTATGCGCTCGAGTAGTGGAGTCTTGGCTCGAGCAATGGGCATGCATTTTAGTGAGTTGTCTCAAGCAATTGAGTGGTCGCTCGAGCAATCTTCTCAGCTCTGTTTTCTATAAAGTGTGTCGTTTGTTATTTTTAGGGTTTAAGCTGTCCAGAATCTTAGAGAGAAAGAAAAAGTGTTTTCTATTGAAGGCTGTTTTATATGAGTTTCCTTGGTGTATAGAAGGTGATCGATTCATTAACGAATTACAGATTGTCAAACATCAAGGGTTGTTCTTATTATTTCGTTCACAAAAAAGAGAGGTGTTCTTCGGTGGATTTTGGAAAACTTGAGCCTGAAGCTCTAGTAGATTCTGGAGTGGTTCATCGTCGTAAATTTGATATCAGTATGTGAATTCAACGTTGGACAAGACAATTCCGAGGTGAAAACAGTAGTGGAAGAGGCACATCAAGTTTGGTTTAATTTAGGCATAGATTCACTAGGTATAGCGATCCCGGTTTTCCCCTTCATGTATTGTATTTTGAACTCGGGTTCCATGGTTGATTGTTATTGTCTGTATCTTGTTTCCGTCCTTAAATTCTTTGTATTTGAGTTTTGGGATGTGTTGGCTAAGTTTGGAACAGGTTAGTTAGGAGTTAGAACAAATGTTTCCTGCCTAGATTTTTGATTCTTCACTCGAGCAAAGGTTCTTGCGCTCAAGCGAGGATGGAGGGTCCTCTGGTTTCTTTTCAGACGCAGCTTCTGCTCGAGCAAGCTTTCTTGCGCTCGAGCGAGCTTGGTCTGGTGTGTCTCTTCGCTCGAGCGAGAACTCTTGCACTTGAGCATGCGTCTACGTTTCTTTTGGACCTGAGGGTTAGTCATCTTTGCTCGAGCGAAGCTTCTTGCGCTCGAGCGAGAGAGGCCTATTGTGACAACCCTCACTACTGTTTACTGATAAGACCACTGCTTACTGCTAAACTGTGACTGAACTGGATAAGTGAATGATTAGACTGAAATTCCGAATTAAATTGCATGAATATATTGTGTTATTTGTATTTCTATCTGTTGACTGTTAAATGCATCTGTTCATGTTTCATGCTTTAAATTGCAAATTGAAGGCCTTATCGGCGGCCGAATCTGAAATTAATTGATGTTTTGTGCTAATTAGAATTAATGTGATTTTATGGTGTATTTATCTGAAATGTGTTTTGGTATGATTTAATTAGATTAAATAAAGCTAAATTATAAGAGTTTGCCTTATTTACAACCTTGCCCTATTAGTGGACCACTACACCAAACATTTGAGGCTTGGTTTATTTCATCTTGGCATCATTTTGATCATCTCATTTTGAGACCCTTAACCGACCAAGAGAGAAGAGAGTGAGAGAATTTGAGTTCCATCTTATGATTTGCTTGGTGAATTAAAAAGACTGAGGGTTGATTTCATAATTGAGCATCCTACACTTGATAATCAAGGTCTAAGGTAGAAAATCCACCTTCTTAAACTTGTCTTTGAGTTAGTTCTTGCTTGATTCTTGTTATATTAAAGATTGGAGTCAAAATTAGCTTAATACATTGAATTGAGTAGAAATTCATGCATGCATGTTACCATTCTTGAGTTTTGAGGATTTTTGTCCATGAAATTGTACATGCATGTTCATATTATAGTTCTAGTTCATGAATTCCTCATGTTTTTGAAAGGATTGGCTCATTTGAGCAAGTGATTAAAGCTTTGAATTAGTTTAAATTCATGCATGTTACGTTTTACATCATGTTCATGAGATTGGTTTGGAATTGTGTTTAATTGAACTACCCTTGGGGTTTGATTTCTCAAATTGAGCTTTGAAACATGTTATACTATGAGTTTACAAGTGTTTTCTAGAAAATTAGCCCAAGAGGATCGAATTTGGTGCATTGAAACTTGGTTTTGAGCTTGAGGTTCAAATCTGGAATTTCCAGAATTTGGACTCACGCTCGAGCGGGGAATTTGGCGCTCGAGCGTGAAATTCGTGCTCCCAGCACTTTGCATTGTTTTACAGTCCGCTCGAGCGGAAGAATGGATGCTCGAGCGGGTACTTGTATCACACGCTCGAGTGGGTGTCAAGCGCCCATCGAGCGTGATTTTCACACATCCAATACTTTTTGCCATGTTTTGCAGTCCGCTCGAGCGTGGGAAGTGACGCTCGAGCAGGGAACCTTTGTATGCATGTCCGCTCGAGCATAGAAAGCCACGCTCGAGCATGACCCCTATTTTCTGAAAATTTTGTAAAGTGTTTAGAAGTGCATCTTTTGCATCCTCTTTCCATCCTAGGCATTCCTGGGGCATGTTTAAGGCATCTTAAGGAGGATATTGATGTAGAACCACACCGAGGCAAATTAGAGATTAAGTTATTATTTTTTCCCCAACTGTGTAGCTTAGTGTGTGTTCAATCTATAACTGTGTAGGGTTGGCATTCCGGAGACACTCTAGCTTATCTGTAGCCCAGAACTCTGTGAGTAACAATGTTGTAAAGATATGTTCGAAAATGAATATTTTCTGAATGATCAACTGAACTGTTTTCTGAACTGTTTACTGTTAACTGTATGAATGTTTGTCCTCTATTCTGAACTATATTGTGGCATCCCTAGCAACTACTGTTACTGTTACTGCTACTATTACAAAGATCTCTGTCAGTTCCTATCTTAGAACTTCTGTTTACTGTTACGATGGCCATCATTGACTGTTCGGTCTTTAAGACCTACTATTTACTGTATTGTTCTGCTAATGGATGTACCACATATGACTGTTATGACTGAATGACTGATATACTGATTCAATGAACTGTTTTCGTTACCGTAAGGATATTCATTCTTAACCTCTTTACACATTATGTTATTCACTGGGCTTTAGCTTACTGTTTATATACATATGTAGATGTTCAGGCACCAGACCGGAGCTAGGAGCGTGGGTTAGACTCCCTTATGTCGAAGCCAACCACTGTGCCTCACTGCGAGGTTCCGAGCCTATCAAGCTACGGCTTTTTGGGGGTGTTTTAATCTTCCCCCATCTATCTCTATACCGGTTTTGTATTATTGTATAGACTGGTACTGCACTGTGATGATAGGGATTAGGTCCCTGTCCTAGTTGATTGTACATGTATGTATAGACTGTTCTGTTATGAATGTGCATATAAATGAAAATTTTTTTGCATACAGACTGTCACAGCTCATTAGACATATTTTAATTACTGTTTTGGCTTCCGCCAGCCCCTGTACTCTGTATTACTGTTTTACTGTTAAGCAGGCCTTCGGTAATCTCGGATTACTGGCCGATTACGGTGCTAAACCCATAGGGGCGGGTTTGGGTCGTGACACCTATGTTTTAAGTTCCTTCAATCGAGCGAGCACTCTTGTGCTCGAGCGTGCTTCTGGGTAGCAGACCTGAAGCTTCTTTTTGTTCGCTCGAGCGAGGCTTCTTGTGCTCGAGCGAGGTTCTTTGTGTCTGGTCGCTCGAGCGACCACTCCTTCGCTCAAGCGAGCCTCGAGTATATCACTTCGCAGCAGCGAGATATTTCATCACTTTTGCACCTCTATCTTCTTCCAAACCCTAAATCCGGTGGTCTTCCTCTCTCTAAACTCTCTCTCTCTCTCTACAAATGCTCTTGATCTAGAGTGCTTCTACCCTAGTTCCTTTGTAAAAAAAGCTTGAGCTTCGCGAGGGCTTCGTTTTGATCTGAAAAATCTTGGATTTGGAGCATCTTGGGTTTTCATCTTCATCTCCTTTGAGTCGCTTCACTTGAAGTAGGGATAAACTACTCTTATTTATGAGCTATAACATAAATTTTAGTCATTTTGTATAAATGGTATGATTTGAAAATTTTGGGAAGTTCGGGTTTGAAATTGGAAATATTTGAAAGAGGGGTTTTAAATTATTGAGTTTAATATATATGTGAGACTTCGAATTGGGGTTAATTGGGAAATATGAGTAAAATTTGGCCTTAGGGGCAATATTTGAGAAAGGGGGGGATTAATGCCCTAATTGAAGTTAGACAATTAATTGGTATAATTAATTTGGTAAATTGTGGAAATATGGAATTGAGTTGGGAATTGTGAAATTGGGAAAGTATGGAATTGAATGGTGTAGTTGGATTTGTGAATCACTCACCGATGGAAAATGTAATAAATTATCTGTTTAGAAATAACTGCTTTGGGCTATCGGTGGAGGATAGTCTTGATTGTTGTAGACACTGCATGATGATTAGGGAAAATTGAAACTAATCATATGGATTACGTCATTGAATATGACGGTAGAATTAACACATTGTATATGTGAATTGTTGAGTCATTGTATATAACTATGTGTTTAAATACATTGTATATGTATATTGTTGGGAGAAGATAGGGGATGTACTCCATTGTGTGGGAGGAGATAGGGGATGTACTCCATTGTGTGGGAGGAGATAGGGGATGGACTCCATTGATAATTAAGTTGGCCGGAGTGTCCAGGGTGAAAGTCCCGAAACTTTATTATATATGGGTGCCGATTTCCTCGGACGTGGTTCCATAAAATGGCAAGACTATTGAAGTGTTGAATGATGTTTGTTATAGAAGTGTTGATGTTTGAGTTGTAGTCTCATTTCATACTGTCTGGATACTATTGAAATATGTTAAGTAATTGATTGGAAAAGTAGTGGAAGTGGATTGAAAATACATAAATGTAAACGGCAATTGGTCATGGGAAAGATATGAGATGATTTTGAATTGTTGAACATTTATCAAATGGTAATGTTTTAGTTACTTCTCATATTATGTTTAGCATATCTCTACTGGGCTTTGGCTCACCCTATATGGGACATCATTTTCAGGTACAGGTGATATGCCGTCTCCAAGGACCTAGCTTGGGTGGTTTAGAGGCAGCAGGCTTCTTTTATTGATGTCTCTTTTGTGTTACATGTTTTATTTCCAAGCCAAGGGCTTTATATGTAAAGGGCTTATGTCCCTATTTTTGTTGTAACAAAGTGTTAACTTGGAAAGTGTAAGCCCGTAGGGCATTTATTTTTGTCGTCAACATTTAATACTTTTTGTAATGAACACTCTGATGAATGAATATATTTTATTCTGCAATGTTTATGGATACTATAAATGAATGAATTGTGGTTTAGTTTTGAGGGCGTTACAACTTGGTATCAAAGCGTACTGGGTTTGAATACTTTGGATACGTGGGAAGGGGTTAGTACCACAATGGGTTTGTCTCGCTTGCTAGAGACTTATGTATGGTGTTATGTGCTTATGTGATAACATGTTTACTTGACTATTTGGGTATGGGATTTAGTTTCTAGGATGTTGGTCGGGTCCATGGGTTTTTGGGAGTCCTGTTGGAAAGGCACTTGATCACTACCGTTTCTGACCGGAACTCTAGCAACGCCACGGGACGGTCATTATCCGGAAATGAAGTTCGTAAGTGCTTATGTGATTATGTGCTTATATGGAATGAATTACAGTTGTCCATCGTATTGGGACGTGAGTGAAATAGCTTCGACACATTTGTGAATGTGCTAATGTCCTTGTTACCTTTATTAGGATGTCAGGACGACATCGTGGTAGTAGGCGTGGTAGGCCTAGGATGCAGGAGGTGCCTCTACCGGATGAGATTCCGGTACAGGAGGAAGGTGTTGGTCAGGCCAACGTGGCCGAGCCAATAGGTCAACAGGCCATGGGCGCCTTAGCCCGCGAAATGGCCGGAGCATTGAGGGAGTCTATGGGCATTCTCACAGCTGAGAGTTAAGCCCAAGCCCATGTAGCCGAAGCAGGGCCTTCTTTCTTGAAGAGGGAATTTTTCCGATCTAATTCGGCCGAGTTTTTAGGTGACCCTAAGGAGCCACTGAAGGATGATGAATGGCTTAAACAGATGACGAAGACGTTTGAGATGCTTGGCATCAAAGACGGAGTCTTGAAGGTGACCTTGGCGTCTTTCTAGTTGAAGGGGGATGCGGGTCAGTGGTGGAAGTTTACGCGAGGGCGTATTGGAGGGACTTGGGAGGCTTTTGTTGACGCCTTCCAGGAGAAGTTTTTACCTTCCACTGTTAGGGAGAAGTTGAGGGATCAGTTCTGTCAACTCAAGCAGCTGAATACACCAGTGGCAGAGTTTGAAGCCACTTTTACTAGTTTATCGAGGTTTACACCAGAGTTGGTGGCGTCTGAGGGACGCCGTTGTCTTGAGTTCGAGAAGAAATTGAGGACCAGACTCATGTTTCGAGTAGCCGGGTCCATGATTAGGGACTATGGGCGCCTTGTGGAGGCTGCAACCCATCTAGAGACGATTATGCACACAGAGGAGGAACGGATGAGAGGCTCCAGGAGGAGTCAGGATGGCCAGGGGGACAGCAAGAGACAGAGGGGTCCTAACCCTCAGCAGTCCCAGGGAGTGCATTCGAGATCTACCTTTCCAGTACCGAGTTCAGGGTCTTACCATCCTCAGACTGACGGGTAGTCTGAGCGTACCATTCAGATCCTTGAGGATATGCTTCGAGGCTGTGTCCTTGACTTTAGGGGGTCATAGGAGAGGCACTTGCCCTTAGTGGAGTTTGCCTACAATAACAGTTTCCAATCGAGTATTGGCATGGCACCGTTTGAGGCCTTGTATGGCCGACTGTGTAGATCTCCAGTGTGTTGGGCCAAGGTAGGTGATGCACCTTTGTTGGGCCCGGAGTTGGTGCAAGAAACGACGGGAAAAGTTGAACTTATCCGTAAGAGGTTGGTTACAGCCTAGAGTTGCCAAAAAGAGTTATGTCGACCATCGGAGGAGGCCTTTGGCATTTGAGGTGGGTGATCACGTCTTTCTGAAGATATCACCTAGGCAGGGTTTGATTAGGTTTGGGAAGAGTGGGAAGTTGTCCCCTCGGTTTATTGTCCCTTTGGAGATTCTTGTGCGGATTGGGGAGGTTGCCTACTGTTTAGCACCGCAACTGTCCAGAGTCCACGACGTGTTTTATGTTAGTATGCTTCGAAAATACGAGCCGGATCCATCGTATGTATTGGATTGGACCGACTTAGAGGTAGATGAGGATGCCTCTTATGACGAGAGACCGGTGTCGCTCTTGGATAGATGGGACCAAGTCTTGCGAGGCAAGACGATACCCTTGGTAAAAGTGTTGTGGAAACATCACGGGGTGGAGGAAGCCACTTAGGAGCGTGAGTTGGAGGTCCGAGAGAAATATCCGAACCTATTTGTTGATGTTTGAATACATGTTGGAAATCTTGCTTTGTTGGAAAACTCTAAGAACATTGAATATGTTTTAAGTTTTAAAACATTGTATATGTTATGAGTTATAAAACATTGTATATGTTTTGGGATTTTGGAAGTATTGTAATTGTTGAATATGCCTCGGAAATGGAATCTAACTTAAACATTGTATATGTTGAATGTAAGTTAGAAATGTAGTTATGTTAATAACATTGAATATGTTATGGAATTATGGAATAAATGTATTGAAGTTATTTGAATTTTTTTTTTAAAGAATGCATGTTGATAATGCATGATGGATTATATTGTAATGTTGTTCTCTTGAAAAGAGATGGACTGACCGGTGAGTGGGTCATGGTGGTGGATGTTGAATTGTAATCATGTTGAAAATTGAGAAATCATGATTTTGAAACTTGTATGAAATTTCGGGGACGAAATTCTTTAAGGGGGGGAGGTTATAGCGATCTCGGTTTTCCCCTTCATGTATTGTATTCTGAACTCAGGTTCCATGGTTGATTGTCGTTGTCTGTATCTTATTTCCGTCCTTAAATTCTTTGTATTTGAGTTTTGGGATGTGTCGGCTAAGTTTGGAACAGGTTGGTTGGGAGTTAGAACAAATGTTTCCTGCCCAGATTTTTGCCTCTTCGCTCGAACGAAGGTTCTTGCGCTCGAGCGAGGATGGAGGGTCCTCTGGTTTCTTTTCAGACGTAGCTTCTGCTCGAGCGAGCTTTCTTGCGCTCGAGCGAGCTTGATCTGGTGTGTCTCTTCGCTCGAGCGAGCACTCTTGCGCTCGAGTGTGCGTCTGCGTTTCTTTTGGACCTGAGGGTTGGTGATCTTCGCTCGAGCGAAGCTTCTTGCACTAGAGCGAGAGAGGCCTATGTTTTGAGTTCCTTCGCTCGAGCGAGCACTCTTGCGCTCGAGCGTGCTTTTGGGTTGCAGACCTGAAGCTTCTCTTTGTTCACTTGAGCGAGGCTTCTTGCGCTCGAGCGAGGTTCTTTGTGTCTGGTCGCTCGAGCGACCACTCCTTCGCTCGAGCGAGCCTCGAGTATATCACTTCGCAGCAGCGAGATATTTCATCACTTTTGCACCTCTATCTTCTTCCAAACCCTAAATCCGGTGGTCTCTCTCTCTCTAAACTCTCTCTCTCCACAAATGCTCTTGATCTAGAGTGCTTCTACCATAGTTTCTTTGTAAAAAAAGCTTGAGTTTCGCGAGGGCTTCGTTTTGATCTGAAAAATCTTGGATTTGGAGCATCTTGGGTTTTCATCTTCATCTCCTTTGAGTTGCTTCACTTGAAGTAAGGATAAACTACTCTTATTTATGAGCTATAACATAAATTTTAGTCATTTTGTATAAATGGTATGATTTGAAAATTTTGGGAAGTTCGGGTTTGAAATTGGAAATATTTGAAAGAGAGGTTTAAAATTATTGAGTTTAATATGTATGTGAGACTTCGAATTGGGGTTAATTGGGAAATATGAGTAAAATTTGGCCTTAGGGGCAATATTTGAGAAAATGGGGGATTAATGCCCTAATTGAAGTTAGATAATTAATTGGTATAATTAATTTGGTAAATTGTGGAAATATGGAATTGAGTTGGGAATTGTGAAATTGGGAAAGTATGGAATTGAATGGTGTAGTTGGATTTGTGAATCACTCACCGATGGAAAATGTAATAAATTATCTGTTTAGAAATAACTGCTTTGGGCTATCGGTGGAGGATAGTCTTGATTGTTGTAGACACTGCATGATGATTAGGGAAAATTGAAAATAATCATATGGATTACGTCATTGAATATGACGGTGAAATTAACACATTGTACATGTGAATTGTTGAGTCATTGTATATGACTATGTGTTTAAATACATTGTATATGTATATTGTTGGGAGGAGATAGGGGATGTACTCCATTGTGTGGGAGGAGGTAGGGGATGGACTCCATTGATAATTAAGTTGGCCGGAGTGTCCAGGGTGAAAGTCTCGAAACTTTATTATATATGGGTGCCAATTCCCTCGAACGTGGTTCCGTAAAATGGCAAGAATATTGAAGTGTTGAATGATGTTTGTTATAAAAGTGTTGATGTTTGAGTTGTAGTCTCATTTCACACTGTCTGGATACTATTGAAATATGTTAATGAATTGATTGGAAAAGTAGTGGAAGTGGATTGAAAATACATAAATGTAAATGGCAATTGGTCATGGGAAAGATATGAGATAATTTTGAATTGTTGAACATTTATCAAATGGTAATGTTTTAGTTACTTCTCATATTATGTTTAGCGTATCTCTACTGGGCTTTAACTCACCCTATATGTGACATCATTTTCAGGTACAGGTGATATGCCGCTTCCAAGGACCTAGCTTGGGTGGTTTAGAGGCAGCAAGCTTCTTTTATTGATGTCACTTTTGTGTTACATGTTTTATTTCCAAGCCAAGGGCTTTATATGTAAAGGGCTTCTGTCCCTATTTTTGTTGTAACCAAGTGTTGACTTGGAAAGTGTAAGCCCGTAGGACATTTATTTTTGTCGTCAACATTTAATACTTTTTGTAATGAACACTCTGATGAATGAATATATTTTATTCTCCAATGTTTATGGATACTATAAATGAATGAATTGTGGTTTAATGTTGAGGGCGTTACACTAGGTAATTGAGAGTACTCTTGTATAATTCATTTTTGTCTTCTTAGGGCATGTTTGATTGACAAAATTAGAGCATAAGATTGAGATTATTAATCCGTGGGGTCAATAATCCTACGTTTATTTTGAAATTTTGTTTCAAGATTATTAATCCAATGGATAATTAATCCAACAAATTTGTAGGATTTTTAGTAATGGGGTAGGGATGAGATTATATATCTTAAGTTGGGAAATAAAACAAAAAAGACTCTTTTACCCTTGACTAAAAATTAAAACACTTATTATTTTTATATAATTTTATATTTTAGAAGGCTAAAAATAATTTTTCAAAATTTAAAAATATTTATTGATATTTATTTTATCAAATTAGTTTATATTTAAAAAAAAATTAAAAAACAAACCAAACATGGCCTTTGTATTTTATATTTTTATTTATTTATTTATAATTTTTTTCAAAACCACGTTTATGAAGAAATTTTAATAAAGTAAAGATTATGAAGAAACATTGATGGAGGGTAAGATTGGAAAAGAAGATAAATATAGTTGTAATCCTACATTCATATGTTTTCTTATCCAATGCGAATCAAACAATGGATAAATGGATAATTTATCTTACTAATCTAATTAGATGGTGAATACCACACTAATTTGATGGGATTATTAATACCTTCATTATTAGCCTCGTGAATCAAACATGGCCTTAGTGGATTGTTTTGTGGCTTTGACCTGTGATTTTTTTTTTATCAAAATTGGAGGTGCTCCAATTATGATTTTTTCTACGTTAAATCATTGTGTCGATTTGTTTTTGATTGCGTAATTAGGATTATTATTTATTGTTTAAAATTGAAATATAATCACAAATCAATATCTTAGGGATTTTAGTTGTTTTTTCATTTGACTTTGGGATGTTCGACATAATTACATCAAACAAATCATGTTTGTTTAGTAAAATTTGGAATGGTCATTCAATTAGAGCTTAAGAAAATGATCTTTTCATTCCAATCCATTTGACACTATTTTAGTGATTCGAACACTAATTATCTAGCACCACAGCATCAGTTGGACTTTAAATGATGATAAAATCAAGATCAGTTTGTGACGAGGACACGAAAAGTCAAAAAGGGTATGTATGGTGCTTCATATTTAGTGCATGTGTAGATGTGTTCTGAGTGAGTAAAATTATCATTTTTCACAATTTATCTGATATATAAAGAAAGGTTTTGCATTGATAACTACCATTATAAACAACCACTATGCCTAAAATCACAACAAATTGTACCTCAACACATATAATCAAAAGTTCAAAACAACTCACAGGGTTATTTGACAAAAGATAAAATAAAAACATTACAAACAACATATAATGAACGTAGACCACCACCAGAAACACCTTATCGTCCACCATTAAATGGTGAAATGTCATGGTTTGTCATGCGATCATAAACTGTTGAATCGCTCATACTAGTTTCACCGCCATAAGCATCTAGGAGTTGATCTCCAAGCAAGTGTTGGGTCTCTTCAAAATCTTTGATGTCATTTACCCATGGATGTTTCTCTGTCATTCTCAATCCCTCTAGCTCCATTGCTACTTCCTTCATGCTTGGCCTTTCGTCGCCTTTCACTTCTAAGCATCTCTTTGCTAAAATAGCAACTTGCTTGAACTTGTCAACCCTTGCTTCATTCATCATCTGCTCATCAACAATTTCAAGCAAGCGGTCTTCTTTCATTGCTAAAATAAAATACATCGCTAAATTTCTCTCTGCTTCAGGCCTGCTGAAAGAAATTACCTTCTTGCCAGTTAGTAATTCAACAAGGACAACCCCAAAGCTATAAACATCACTTTTTTCGGTCAATTGGCCAGTTTGCAAGTACTCTGGGTCCAAGTAACCACGTGTTCCTTGAACCAATGTGCTTAACTGAGTTTCATCTATAGCAATCAACCTTGAAGAGCCAAAATCTGATACTTTAGCAACGTAATTGTCATCTAAGAGTATGTTGGCGGTCTTAACATCTCTATGAATGATAGGAGTACTAGCGGCAGAGTGTAAATATGAAAGGGCTGTTGCAGTTTCCGCTGCTATTCTTAAGCGATTCTCCCATGTTAGTGAGGATGCTCTTTGACATGCAGTGTGTATGTGGTCATAGAGAGTCCCATTGGTAATAAATTCATAGACAAGGAAAGGAACTTTTGTCTCCAAACAACACCCTAGGAGCTTCACAACATTTCTATGGTTGACTTGAGAGAGAATTATGATCTCATTAATGAATTGCTCAATCTGGGACTGACTCTGATCAGCTACTCCGGGCTTCTTAATGGCAACTATGGTGTTATCTGGTAATACTCCTTTGTAGACTATTCCTTGGCCTCCTTTGCCCAGGACATTATTTTCATTAAAGTTGTTTGTTGCCTTCTTTAGATCCTCTTCAGTAAAGATTTTAGCTGACTGGACCAATCCTTCATGTTTGGAAAGTTCTTGTAACATGATACCACCGTTTTGCTGAAATAATTTTTCTCTAAGGTTGGCGATCTTCCTCTGCTTAGATCCCCAATATAGCGAGGAGCCACCAATAAGTAGTAGTGATATGCCGATGCTAATGCCTGTAGGGATTCAAATGGAAATGTCAATACCCAGAATTTGTTTATAATCAAACAGAAAAAGTAGAAACCCGGAAGATGAAGTGTATAGCATGCACCACACCTAGTATGAATCTTGTCTAACACATTTCATTTTCTGGATCAATTTCAGCCATATTTTGACAACCCTTTCGTTATTTTATTCATCTTTGACTTACCAAACAAGAATATGGAAAATAAGATGAGGGAATTGAATTGGTCGTTTAGCTTTCTATGTAAACGTTAAGTTGCTGAAAGAAAGATGCAACGAAACTGGAGATATATCATCTTCCAATTGTTTCTGATCAGTGGATCAATAATTGGGGACTGTAAACTCTAAACTGGAGATAGAGTCAAAATCACAAGCATTGATCGGTTGAATTTTGATAGAAAATTTAATATGTAGACAATTTTATGATGAATAGCATGTGTGGGTGTACGTGTACCTACCTAAGGAAATATAAATAATCAAGGGAAGCTTGTTGGGAACAGCAATTCGACTGCATCCTGATCCATTTTTTTTGCCATCACCTTCATAGCCCACTGCACAAGAACAATTGTATGTGCCTGGTAAATTGAGGCATGTCATGTTACAGGGGCTTGAAATAGCACACTCATCAATATCTGAAACAGAGAACAAGCAAGTTTGATCATTGATGTCATATTCAATAGCTTTGGTGTATATAATTTTTTTTTCCCTGGAATCTCTCGTTAGTTGAATATATAGATCATATAGCATCAATAACATTAGGAAGGAACTGTAAAGTTTTTAACTGTAGTTGTGGTTACCTTGACAACCATTAGGAATATAAGGGTTCCCTTCATATCCCTTAGAGCATTTGCAGCGATACCCGGGACCATTGTCGAAGTCTTCACAGTCGCTGTTATCCTTGCAAGCAAAACTTGTTAGATTCTTTCCGGCAGCATGATCATCACATGTTTGGTCTCCTACCGCCCAATCAAATACCACTGGAACCCTACTTCTTCCCTGTAAGTCAGCAAGATCTAAAGAAGAGAAGTTATAAGTAGTTTCCTCAGCTACAAAAGCATAGCTGCAAGGATTGAAGTCCCATACACCGGTATGGTTCTCAAAGCTTTTGACTATGAACTGGAAATCCCTCACTCCATTGGGGATACTTGTCTGGCAGCAGCCAATGCCAGAGCAAGAGCCGTTGATCACATTGTTGATGCTGTCGCATAGTGACAAGCAACCCGTGGTATAGTTTCGTCCCTCGGAACCCCCAATAATAGCAAAGGTGTCACATCCAACGGCTATGAACTTGTTTCGGGTATTTGAGATGGGAAATTTGTGCATATTAATCCAGGGTTCATTGTTGGTTACCCGAAGTCTGTGTTTATTTGTGCAATCGCGTGCTATCCAGGATGATATGCGCAATTCACCAGAAAGAAATATGTCTGTGATCTCTAGGTTACTCTCGGTTGTATTTAAATACAGCTTGGGAGGGTTATAGTGGGTGTTGTTACAAGTAACTAGAAAATCATCTGCTATGCGGCATCCTTCAGTTGTGCCAAATGGGTATGGGATGCTAATGTTACCACAACGATCTTCGCAACCAGGCAAGGTCTGAGCAGCAGCAGCAAAAGCTGCTACCAGAAGAACCCATCCCAATTTAAGCTGCAGAAAAATCATAGGACAATTATAGTACATGGGGAGAGTCAGGTTTTCAGGGATTAGATAATTTTGTAGTTGTACATGATCCTTTAAGCTCACAAACAATGGAAAATAGATGTGAAAAAAACGCGTAGGCAGATGAGCAAGTCATATGCTGTCAAAGTCAATAGGCGTGTTAATTTGCTTGAGGACGTTGGGCTTTAGAGTAACTAAATAATCCAGTGAATTGTTCATTTAGATGAAGTAGGTACTTTAGTTTCCATTCATCGAAAGACTTCAACAAACAATTTTAAAGTTATGTCGACTAATAAATTGGATTAATTATATTAATCGTCTTTAAATTATATGTTTGGTTTTTCCAATTTGTTTCCTGAAGTATACGATCTACTACATTTTAATACTTGATGTTGGTGCTGTTCAAAATCAGTAATGACAAGAGAGCTAATTTTTAAAATTTTACGTGAATCGTCAACAAAATCAAAATGACTACAAGCATCGTCTTGAAGTACTCATTGTGAGACATTTTAGTCCTTAAAATATGCGTTTTATTTCATTTTAGTTTCTTTGCATTTTTTCTCTAATCTATTAATTTTGTTGTATTTTAATTTTTTTTTTTTTTAAATTCTGAGAATACCCCCTGCAATTACTAATTTTGAATAATGTTGACGTTTAAGACTCAAGTGTTATAGATCGTATGTTTTGGGAAATCAAGTGAAATAGTTAAAAGATTGATGACTAAAGGCTAACAAAGCCCGTACTTTGAAGATCATTTGTCTAATTAACCCTAATAAATAAATATTTTAGCATAATAATTTACTCTAGCCCAATTGATTGACTAATCCAGTAGCGACTTTTATTTGTACGACTATTCTAACTAAAAAATTAGACTTATTTTTCAAAATCAATGATATAGCAGTCTATTAAAGACAATTCTTTTTTTTTATGTATTATCTGATTATCAGCCAATTATATCTTTTACATGTCACTAAATTAGGGAAATTGGACTAAAAAATAAAACTTTCTTATCATTACAACAAAAATAGTCTTTAAAGACGAAAACTAATGACGAAAAATTTTTTTGTCACGAAATACGTATCTTTTAATGACGAAAATCATATTTCGTCTCCAAATGTATCATTTTTGGAGACAAAAATAAAATTTTGTCACCAATCTAAATCATAATTAAAAAAATAGGTGACGAAATTATATTTCGTCATTATTTATATTTTTTTTGTCACCAAATATTTTCCCGCTAATATTTTCAGAGGGCGCCAAAATTAATAAACTTTTGGTGACGAAAAAATTTGTCATCAATTATAAAATTCTTAATGACGAATATATTTTTGTTACCAATAATTTTTAATATTTTAATATCATTTAGTGACAAAACTATTTTTGTGGCCAATATTTTTATCTTTGGTGAATAAATAATTTTGTCACCAAAATATAATTTAATCACTAAATATTTTAGGGGGGAAATAAAAATGTTTTGTTACAAACGGTTCTTCTTCTCAAACACACACAATAATTTCTCGGTTCAAACCTATTTCACACACACACACACACACACACACACACGCACGTATGTTATACTCATTTACACACAGGGCCCTCACCGCCGCTGCTACCATTTCTAACAGCCCTCACCGCCGACAGCCCTCACCATCGCCGCCGTTAGCCCCTCCTTTCCTCACCGCCGCTACTGTGCCGATCGGAGAACACCACCGCTGTTAGTCTCTCTCTCTCTCTCTCTCTCTCTCTCTCTCTCTCGATGCTCCCTCTGATGTATTTGTCTGATGTATATGCTCTGTATTCATATGAAATATGCTCTGTATACATATAAAAGGCACTCTGTGTAAATTTCTTCAGGTAGATAGTTATGTAACTTTTTGGTGTTCAAACAAATTTTTAAGACTTGTACATTAGAGAAAACTAAAAGACTATTGGAGTAAATACTAATGTTGGGGTGAATAAATGTTTTCCTTAATCCGTGATCAGATGAGGATTGGCTAATGGAGTGAATGGACTACATGGATTTACTTTCAAACTGAGAGATCAACTTCCCAACCAAAGGAGAAAGTCTATCATCTTGACTAGAATAAGGAAAATATTTTTGTTTAGAGTCTGAAATTTTCTAAGAGCATGGATAAGGAACAAGTAGACCTTGTGGTCCAATGTCAACAGTGTCAGCCTTCTCTTTGTCAACAGTTATCTACAAGTTGTGTTTCATACACCAAGCTGACGTTGCGATGCTTTTCTTTTTCTTAAGTGACTGATAGTTTTGGTGCTCCTATGAATGGGGCTGCTAAACTTGCAGTTGCTGTAAGGAGCAGTGATTTAAAAAAAGGAATAGGAATGAGTTATGGAAAAATTCACTTGTATATGACTACTATTTCTCCAAATTTTTTTTGTATCCCATGTAATGGTCCCTCCAAACTCATTCCAGTGTTGCCAAATTTTTTGGAAAGCTCACTCTGTGTAAGAGTTGCCCTTCAAAATTTGATTACTCATGTAATGGCCCCCCCAAAATTTAATCCGACTTCCTATTAAAATGCCATTGGTGACTATATGTTAAAAAAACTTGCAATAAATAAGAAATATAGTCCACTTGATTATTGTGAAATCATAATTTTTTTTTTTAAAAAAAAAAAAGTTTACTAAAAGCAGTTAAATTGTGGTAGAAAAAAGAGATTTGTTTCTTACGTAGATTCCTATGGTTTTTTTTTTTTATTGGACCACTAGTGAGGCTTTATGGCCCTAAAAATATAACTATAATCGGAGAACACCACTGCTGTTAGTCTCAATTTTTTCTTTTTCGGTTGATCCCCACCTTTCATTCCTCAGTTTCCCTCTCACTGGTTGCAGATTTTTTTACATATAATATATATATATATATACAACCTGTTATATATATAGGCTGTTATGTTTCAATCCCATCTGGCTGTTATATATATACAACCTGTTGATACTTCAATTTCAATCCCATCTGCTGTATATATATAGGTTGCATATTTTAGGCCTTTTGACAGTGGCAGTGCATTACATGTATTAGAAGCCATGCCTCTTTGGTCTCTGTAGTAGTAGTAGTAATGTTATGTTTAGGTAGTATCAAGTATGCTCTTGCACTAGCTAGTATGTTTTTAGAAGGGGCCTAGGTTAGTAGGTGCAACATCAGTAGCCTTCAGTGTGGGAGTTCTGCTGGTGGAGTATGTTGGTGTTATAATGGTGGAGTATTTTGTTTTTGTATTGCAGTAGGAATGGTGTTAGAATGGTGGTGTTAGAATGTTAAAATCAATAATGACCATTTTTGTTAGTTTTTATTCCTTACTTGCATTTAACATTAGAACTTGTATAAGAATCTTCATTAAAGATCTGGACATATATTTGGTGAAGTTGTTATTGAATTTTTCAATTTAATTAGTTCATAAATACACAAGTCTACATTATACTATATTGTTCCTAATCTTTCATTTGTGATCAGACATGGATAAAAGTTGGATTGCCCTAGGTAGGACGGCTGATGGAAGGATGAGTAAACCTTATAATGATGGGGTGAAGTTATTTCTTCAATTTGCAATGGGGGTTATAGACCAGAATGGTAATCTGTTGTGCCCATGTATAAAGTGTGTGAATGTTTGTAGACAAAATCTTCAAAATGTGGAAAGTCATTTGCTCCAATATGGGATTATGCAAACTTATACTATATGGCACCAGCACAGGGAACCCCGTGTTTCAAACGAAGCTTACCATGATGATGAGATGCGACTTGATGGTGATGAAATTGTAGGTGGTATTGAAGCCTTAGTGGAAGATCGAATAAGAGGGGAATCGACTAATACAACCCAAGGGGAGGAAGTGAGAACTTTTGATCAATTGTTGACTGATGCCAAGCGTGAGCTGTTCCCAAATTGTACAAATTATACTTTGTTGAAGTTTGTGATTGAGGTGCTTAATATGAAGGTAACAAATCATTGGAGCAATAAGTCAGTTGATATGATGCTAGAGTTTTTAAGTAGACTTTTACCGAAAGAAAATTTGGTTCCAAAGTCAACTTATGAAGCTAAGAAAATACTACGTGACTTAGGCTTGTCATATGAGCTCATTCATGCTTGCATAAATGATTGTGTATTATTTTGGAAGGAGAATGCAACACTAGATAAATGTCCGACTTGTAAGACATCTAGATACAAGATCAATCGTGGAAGGGGTAAGAAGATCCCTCATAAAGTATTGTGGTACTTTCCTTTGACACCAAGGTTGAAAAGATTGTACATGTCAAGGAAGAGGGCTGAGGACATGAGATGGTACAAAGACAAACGAGTGGACGACGAGATATTGAGGCATCTCGCTGACAGTGATGAGTGGAAGGAATTTGATGCACAACATTCCGAGTTTGCCTTGGAGCCTCGAAATGTGAGGCTAGGGTTGGCCTTTAATGGGTTTAACCCTTTTGGGAACATGAACAACTCTTATAGTTTGTGGCCCGTCATACTCATTCCATACAACTTGCCACCTTGGTTGGTTATGAAGGATCCATTTTCTTTGACGTCATTACTTATTCCTGGAGAATCGCAACCAGGGATTGATATTGACGTCTATATGCGACCATTGGTGGATGAGTTGAATGATTTATGGACAAATGGTGCATTGACTTACGACGCCTCCACCAATGAGACTTTTCGAATGCATGCAGCTTTGTTGTGGACAATACATGATTGGCCTGCATTTGGTGACATATCTGGGTGGAGAACAAAGGGTCATTATTCTTGTTACAGTTGCAATGATGAACCGTATTTTGAATGTCTGAGAAGTAAGACGGGGTACACTAACCATCGATGTTACTTGCCTAAGGACCACCCAAAAAGGCGAAAGAGTAGGGCTTACAGTGGTAAGATTGAGAAACGGAAGAGATCTTTGGAGTTGCTGACGGAAAAGATACAAGACCAGTTGGACAACGTGGCAGGTGTCATATATGGAAAGCATCCAAGTAATAGAAAAAGACCCCATCAAGCACCTAATTGGACAAAGGCAAGCATCTTGTATCAGTTACCCTATTGGAAGAATCAAAAACTTCGACACAACATTGATGTCATGTCATAATGTGCAACCTGAGGACGAGGTGACTGCATCTACCATCGTTGGTAAGTTTGCAAAGTTGTTTTAAAGGTTTAACTTTCATTTGTTTACTTACTAACTCAATTAATATTATATCCTTACAGCATCACATGACAGACGTGGTTGTGGCCCGACACGCGGCATACATGCCCATCGCATTGTCGAGAAGGATGGGAAGATGTTAGTTTCTATACCTGAACAGTTTTGTGCACCAGTAGGAGACAACGCCTTCAAGCTAGTCTCCAAGATTGGTATAGAGGTTTAAACGCAGTTACCAGACCTGAGCGTTCGTAGGTGGAAGAAGGTGAATGTTGCTGATAAGGAGCCGATGATCCAATGCGTAGCGGTAATTATTGACAAACTCTTTTCATGTTTAGGCTCTGTTTCTTTGTAATTTTTAATTTTTTTTCATTTTGCAGGATTAGTTTGATCTACAAGGCAATCGAACTGATGTACCAAAGGCTTTAGACACACAGTTTGGTCGACGATTGAGTGGTTTCACCTATAAGTTGCACAAACAATACAAGCAACTTAAGGATGCAAGAGGAGAGGATTATGCGAGAAGCCACCCACCTGAGTAGTGAGTGTGATGAGACCCAGACTGTGTTGCCGAGAGTGGTTTGTGAGTACTCGGACGTCTTTCCCGAGGATCTTGTTAGTTTGCCACCTCACAGAGAGATTGAGTTCTCTATTGATCTAGTGCCCGGCACAGCGCCGATTTCTATGGCACCATATCGTTTTGCCCCAGCCGAGTTAGTGGAGTTGAAGATTCAACTCCAGGAGTTGCTAGATAAGGGCTACATACGTCCCAGTGTTTCGCCGTGGGGAGCACCGACCCTCTTTGCTAAAAAGAAATGAGGTGCTTTGAGACTGTGTATCGATTACCGGAAGTTGAATCGGGCTACGGTCAAGAATAAGTACCCTATGCCTCGTATAGATGATCTGTTCGATCAGTTGAAGGGTTCCCGTTGTTTCTCTAAGATAGATTTGAGATCGGGTTACCACCAGTTGAGAGTCAGGGAGGAGGATATTCCGAAGACGGCATTCCGTACGCGGCATGGCCATTATGAGTTTCTGGTGATGCCATTTGGGCTCACCAATGCACCGGCAGTCTTTATGGACTTGATGAACCGGATATTCCGGGAATTCTTAGATCGTTTTGTAGTCGTCTTCGTGGATGACATTCTGATTTATTCACCTTCGGAGGAAGAGCACGAGGAACACTTGAAAGTGGTGCTTGAGTTGCTTAGAGCACATAAGCTTTATGCTAAGTTTGGGAAGTGTGAGTTCTGGCTAGGGGAAGTTAAGTTCTTAGGCCATGTGGTTTCCGGGGAAGGGGTGTCTGTTGATACATCCAAGACGGAGGCAGTGCAAGATTGGGCACAGCCTAAGAGTGTGTTTGAGATCCGTAGTTTTCTGGGATTAGCTGGGTACTACCGACGGTTTGTGAAAGATTTCTCCAGGTTAGCTTCGCCGTTGACTAGACTGACTCGAAAGGGAGTCAAATTTGTATGGAGTGAGACTTGTGAAAAGTCGTTCCAAGAGCTGAAAGTTAGATTGACCACCGCTCCGGTCTTGATTATTCCGGAGAGAGGGTTGGGTGATGCAGTCTATTGTGATGCCTCACGAGAGGGTTTGGGTTGTGTGTTGATGCAAAAAGGGAAAGTGGTAGCCTATGGCTCGCGTCAGGTGAAAAACACGAGAAGAATTACCCTACACATGACCTAGAGTTAGCAGCGGTGATCTTTGCCTTGAAGATTTGGAGGCATTACCTTTATGGTGAGAGATTCGAGGTGTTCTCGGATCATAAGAGTCTGAAATATCTGTTTACACAGAAGGACTTGAACTTGAGGTAGAGGAGGTGGATGGAGTTTATTGAGGATTACGACTTCGAGTTGCATTATCATCCGGGGAAGGCCAATGTGGTGGTCGATGCCCTTAGCAGGAAATCTGTTGGTGACGTAGCTAGTATAGCCATCCGGGAATGGGAGATGTTGGGTGCACTTGGGGAATTTGATTTGCTTCTGGGCGAATCCGTTGAGGCTGCGGCCTTGTTTTCTGTTGTTGCGCAGCCTACACTTGTGACTCAAGTGTTAGAGGCACAGAGATGTGACCTTGAGGTAGATTCCCTCCGAGAGAAGATCTCTAATGGGAAGGTTGAGAAGGGTTTGACGGTGTATCCCGACTTGAGTGTGAGATACCGAGACCGTTTGTTTGTGCCGGAGTCTTACCGAGAGGAAGTACTTCGAGAGTTTCATCATTCACGTCTTGCGGTGCATCCGGGAGGTACTAAGACGTATCGAGATTTGAGTCGCCAGTTTTGGTGGCGGGGTATGAAGAGAGATGTGGCAGGTTTCATGTCTAAGTGCCTTACTTGTCAGCAAGTGAAGGCCGAGCATCAGAGGCCAGCGGGTTTGTTACAACCCTTGCTTATTGCCGAGTGAAAGTGGGAGCATGTCACTATGGACTTCGTTGTAGGTCTTCCGAGGACTCAGTGGGGTAGTGATGCCATTTGGGTGGTTGTAGACCGATTGACTAAGTCGGCACACTTCATTCCTATGCGCGTGAGAGATTCGGTAGACCATCTTGCCGACTTGTATATTCGGGACATAGTGAGGTTGCACGGGGTCCCAGTGACGATTGTCTCAGATAGAGATCCTCGTTTTACTGCCAGGTTGTGGCAGAGTTTACAGAGTGCCTTGGGCACTAAATTGACCTTTAGCACGGCTTATCATCCTCAAACTGACGGGCAGTCTGAGCGTACTATTCAGATCCTTGAGGATATGCTTCGGGGTTGTGTTCTTGATTTCAGTGGGTTGTGGGAGAGGCACTTGCCTTTAGTGGAGTTTGCCTACAACAACAGTTTCCAGTCTAGTATCGGTATGGCACCATTTGAGGCATTGTATGGCCGACCGTGTAGGTCTCCAGTTTGTTGGGCTGAGGTGGGTGATGCACCTTTGTTGGGCCCGGAGTTGGTGAGGGAAACAACGGAGAAGGTTGAGCTTATCCGTAGGAGGCTTGTTACAGCCCAGAGTCATCAGAAATCTTATGCCGACCGTAGGAGGAGACCTTTGGTATTTGAGGTGGGTGATCATGTCTTTCTAAAGATATCACCTAGGCAGGTATTGATGAGATTTGGGAAGAGTGGGAAGTTGTCCCCTCGATTTATTGGCCCTTTTGAGATCCTTGAGAGGATAGGTGAGGCTGCCTATCGTTTAGCTTTGCCACCGCAGTTATCCAGAGTTCATGACGTGTTTCATGTGAGTATGCTTCGAAAGTATGAGTCGGATCCATCGCATGTATTGGATTGGACCGACTTAGAAGTAGATGAGGATGCCTCGTATGAGGAGAGGCCGGTTCGGGTCTTGGATAGGCGGGATCAAGTCTTGCGAGGCAAGACCATTCCCTTGGTAAAAGTTCTGTGGAAACATCACGGAGTGGAGGAAGCCACTTGGGAACGTGAATTGGAAGTCCGCGAGAAATATCCGAACATGTTTGTTGATGTGTAGTCATGTATTGAGACCTTATAATATTATTGAACTTTAAGAACATTATGTGTGTCTTAAGTTGTAAAACATTTGATTAATGTTTTGGTTTAATGGAAGAATTTTGAAACTTGCCTCAAAATGGAAGTTTAATGGAACATTGCATATGTTGAATATATTGTATAATTGGAAATGTATCATGAACATTCAATATGATACGAAATGGTGAATCTTATAGATTGATAATGGATGAATTGGAAAGAAATGCATGTTGATGATGCAAGTTGAAATATATGTTGTTTTACATATTGTGAGATGCCTCTTGGTAAGAGATGGAATGACCGGTATTGGGTCAGATTGTTTAAATATTGAAATGTCATATTGTTGGAAATTGAGGAAAATTTGTTTTTGAAAACTTATGCTTAATTTTGGGGACGAAATTCTTTAAGGGGGGGAGGTTATAGCGACCCCGGTCTTTCCCCATTTGGTTGTTGTATCCGGACTTAGGTTCCGTGGATCCCGTTGCTATATATTTGCTGTTGTCGTCCTTTAATCCCTTATTTTTGAGTTATAGGATGTGTTGGGCAGGTTTGTTACAGGTTGGTTGAACTTAGAAACCAAGGGTAGTTGCCCAGATTTTTGAACTTCACGCTCGAGCGTAGATTTTGACGCTCGAGCGGGCCATTTGTTGTTGCTTCTCCGCTCGAGCGGGAGTTTTTGACGCTCGAGCGTGATTTTCCATCTTCCAGTATTTCCTCCATCTTCCAGTATTTCCCCTGCAGTGTTTGACGCTCGAGCGGGAGTTTTGACGCTCGAGCGTGAGTTTGTGTGTGATGCTCGAGCGGAGAGTTTTACACTCGAGCGGGGACCTGGTTCAGCAAAAAGTTCTGGGAGTGTGCATCCGCCGCTCGAGCGGGATTTTTGACGCTCAAGCGGGAGTTTGTGAGTGACGCTCGAGCGGGGGTTTCCACGCTCGAGCGGGGCGACTCTTATATAAAGCCGAGATCCAACTTTTTGGATCACTTTTCATCTTCTTTTTTATTTTAAAACCCTAGAACTGTCTTCTCTCTCTCCCTACACACCTTCTCTCTTAGGTTTGATCTACTTAGAGTGTATTTCTACCCTAGGTTCTTTATTAAAAAGGTAGAGGGTCGCGAGGGCTTCCTTTTAATCTGAGAGTTTGGCGGTTTGGAGCACTTTGAATTTTGGGTCATCATCTCCATCATCTCCATTTGAGTTCTTCACTTCGAGGTAGGGATACCCTACTCCATCCTATAGGCTTTGTCTTAAGTTTTAGTCATTTTGATATGTTGGTGTTGTTCGGAAATTTTGGGAAAAGCTAGGGTTTGATTTATAATTTAAAAAGGGGGTTTTTCGTCTATTGAACATCGTATGATTGAAAGTCATGAAAAATGACATTGATAGTATTAAATTGATAAAATTGAACCTTAGGGTTAATTTTGAGGAAAGTGAGAAAAGCCCTAACTGTTGTAATAAATTAATTTGCATAATTAATTTAGAGAAAAATGTGGAATTAAGTTTAATTCTTGAGATTTGTGAACTATGAGATCAAAAGGTGTAGTTGAATAGCTTAATCACTCACCTATGAAAATGTTGAGTTTACATTTGTAGATACATTTATTTCCTGTTTAGAAATAACTGTTTTGGACTATCGGTGGAGGATAGTCGTGATTGTTGTAGACATTGCATGTTGATTAGGGAAAACTGAAACTAATCACATTAAATGAGTTATTAAATATGACAGTTGAATTAATACAGCGAATCTGTGTATTGATTGAATATTGTGTATGACAAGTGTTTAATACATTGTATATGCATATTGTTTGGGAGGAGATAGGGGATGTACTCCATGGTTTGAGGGAAGATAGGGGATGGACTCTCAAACCTGTTTAGGAGGAGAAAGGGGATGGACTCCATTAGTACAGCAAATCTGTGTACTTATTGATGTATGGAAGTGTATTAGTACATCATATATGTGTACTTATCGATTTATGGAAGTGTTTTGGTTTGAGCCTTAGTCTCACTTAAATTGTTGTTATTGGAAGTAATGTTGATATGAGATGTAATCTCATTACTATTGGTTGGCCAGGTTCTGAGCCATGTCTGTATAATTGGAAAGTTGATTAATAACGTAAAGCGAAACATGTCATGGACATTATTGTCATGAAACTGTAAAGTGATATAATTGATTTTAAGTGGTAACCATCTATTGAATGTTATTGCTTTAGTCAATTTCTATATTTGGTTTAGTATATTTCTACTGGGCTGTGGCTCACCCTATACGGGAACATCATTTTCAGGTCCGGGTGATATGCTACCTCCAAGGACTTAGCTTGGGAGGATTTAGAGTTGAAGACTCTTTCTTTTAGTTAGCTAGTTTGTTATTTGATGTTACATGTAATCACAAGCCAAGGGCTTAGCCTGTAGTTGAGTTAGTACTCATTTCTTTTATGTCCAAGTATTGGCTTGGAAAGATGTAAGCCCGTAGGGCATTTACTTTCGTTATTACATGTAATGTTTTCTTTTAAGAATACTCTGATGAATGGAATAATATTTTATTTTCTTATGTCAATACTGTATGTATTTTGGGTTAAATTTTGAGGGCGTGACAGTGGTGAGCGGGCGTCAGGTTTGTGGTGAGTGGTCTGTGTGTTTGTGAGATAGAATAGATAGCAAAGACTTGTGTGAAACAAATTGGGAAGGGCGCCAATATTCATACGCTTTCCTCAATTTTTTTTTCTTCTTCTGACCTTTAGCGACTAAATTTTGTTTTGTCGGCAAATATAACTCAATATTTGTCTAATTTGGCTACTAAGTATTCTTTTTGTCGTAAAGCACTAACTATACAACGACCAAATTTTTTTAGTCACTGATTATTTATATTTGCCTACTAAAGTTTTGGACGGCAGAGAGTAATCCAATAAAATAAGCCTATCTTTTGGGGACTAAAACTTTTTTGGTCGGCAAAAGGCTGTGTACGCCGACTAAAACCAGAATTAGTAGCCTAAAACATAGACAAACGCTGACTAAAACTTTTCTAGTCGCCTATTTACATGATTTTTAGCGACCAAATTTATTTTTAGTCGCCAATAACTAATATATGGCTACTAAAAAAATTTAGTAGCTAAAATGCAAAATATTGCCGACCAATAGAAAAATTAGTCGGTAAAGGTCTGACTTTTTTGGCGACTAAAAAAAGTTTTAGTCGCCAAATTTAGTTGTCGAAGGTGCAAAATTGTTGTAGTGTAAATAACAGGGTAAAGTACACTTTGCATCCCTATACTTTGCATTTAGCCCTACACATGAAATCATGACAGTCAACTCCCTGCACTTCTAGTCAAATCCCATTTTGATCCCTGCACATGAAATCTTGGCAGTCAACCCCCTGTACTTTTGCTCAAATCCCATTTTGGTCCCTACACAAGTGTCAATGTCTTTATTTTGTTACTTTATTTTTAAATCTTTAACGAAATCCAATCATGTGACAAAAATGTGACTAAGAAATAAGAGTAAGAGAGGAAAATCACCCATGTTTCTCACAAATACACTTTGTCCTACGTGATAAGCACGTGAGAGTTATATAATGCAACATATATAGAGATTTTGAAATAAAAAAAAAAAATACGCCAAATAAATCAAAGAGAAAGAAAGATGAAAAGATAGAAGATTGATTTACCATGAAAAATAGAGTTTCATGATTTCAATTTATGCAAAATCCTAGTTCATCTTCTTAATTGTTCACAATCCGCCTCATACAATCATAATTTAATGTAAATTTTGGGACAAAGTATGTGTTGGTAGAAAATGTAGATAATTTTCCTCTCTTACCTTCAAGTCGTAGTCACATTTTTGTCATATGACTAGATTCTATTCCAGATTTAAACAATTGAGTAACAAAAAGGGGATATTGATATTTGTGTAGGGATCAAATTGAGATTTGACTAAAAATACAGGGGTTGATTGTCACAATTTCATTTGTATAGACCAAAATGGAATTTGACCAGAAGCACAGGAGTTTAACTATCATGATTGTAAATGTAATGATCAAAATGAGATTTAATACAAAATGCTGGGTGGAAAGACGGTGTGTCGAGAATGGACTAAACCTTAGATTTAAATTCCAAATAAGAATAATGAGTATAAAAATAGGATGATGGGTAAACCTGTTTACCATGAATAAAGATATACATGATATCATTGACTTGGTTTTGATATTTAATTCGTCCATTCACCAAATTGACATTTTATTGTTATTTTTTTTAAGTTGAATTTTTTATTTTATTTTTTATTTTTTGGTCATTATCACAAGGAGTGTATCAAAGCAGAAGTGACGAAGTCAGGATTGTGTTCATTTTCATTCCAAAGATGTAAAAGAGGATCTCCATTATATTTTTCTTTTTTTTTTTTTTTGATCGGCAAAAGAAAATTTTATTGATGGAACGCATACAAAGTATGAGAAGATACATCAATAAAGAGGAGCTTGGAGCTAAACCGAGCTCCAACCTCCTAGTTGGTGAGAGACCAACAAAAGAAACAACAAAAAACAAAGCACAAAACGGAGACAACACTGCAGGGAAGCAACTCAATTTGAGCTCAACCAATGAAGCAGCCAAATCAAAGAAGCAGCCAATGAAGCAGCCAAAACTGAATTTGAGCTCAACCAGACAGAAACCCAGAAGCAGCAAACAGCAGATCAACAGATCAAAGAACAAAAGCAGCAAAGCAACTGAATGTAATGATTTGCAAAGCAACAGCAGATCAGCAGATCTCCATTATATTATTCAAGGATTTGTAATGATTATTTCTAAATTTAAAATATTAATCAATTCGTATAATTATTTCACAACACTTAAATGGTGTAATGGATATCTTCCATTACAATTATAAAATGGAGAGGATCTTAGTCCCTGAAGTTATCATAATTACCTCAATCAGTTGATACGTCTTTGTTGCACCAGTAAAGTGAAAGGATGGGTCACTCAATTGATCCTATGTCGGTGTATATCTATGTATAGATTTTTTTAAATTGATAAGTTTCATACTAAATAACCTAATCAAAACCATAGACATACTGCCTAAACTGTGCTGGCTTATGAAGTGTTTTTAATAACTGTAGATCATAATATTTTCTAAGTATTTATTTGAAACTTTATTGAATTTTTAGATTTTACAATAGTAAATTTGTCAAAGAAACAACATTTCCTCTAAACATCTTCATATCAAGATTATTCTAACTGTTGGCTACATATTTTGTAAAAGTGAAATCATAGTTTGACACGTGGCAGATTAAGGGTATTATGGGAAGAAAATTCAAGTCCTCGATCCTGATCGAACACGTGGCAATAAACATTGGTTCTTACGTGATCTGAGTAGCACTAGATCA
Source organism: Camellia japonica (assembly GCA_030407325.1). NCBI lineage: Eukaryota > Viridiplantae > Streptophyta > Magnoliopsida > Ericales > Theaceae > Camellia > Camellia japonica. The sequence continues at coordinate 130,974,067 of JAPPVO010000016.1, read as the reverse complement.
GTAAAGAGATACAAAGTGACGTGGCTTCAACGGTTACTCATATTCAAATTCAAATTCAAATACAGGAGGGAAGCTCAACTGCAAGAGATGGCATAGTGGGACTACTTCTAAGGCAGCATGATCAGCGATCATGGAGGAGCAGTTCAACAGTCTGAAGTGCAGTTCGAAGGTCATCTTTGACAAGTATAAATAGCAGGGAAGCCCTCAGAAAAAAGCCCCCAGACTCAGATCATGCAAACCAGTCTTTACTTCATATTTTCCTTTCCAGTTTTATATTTCTTGTTCTTTAAATACCTGCACTTTAAATATCCGCACTGCACTTCGATTCATAGGAGTAGTTTCAAGTAGATTCAAGTAGACTGTCGCTGTAAACCTCTTCGAGGCTGAGTTTGGATTATTGTAAGTGTTCATTTTAATGAAATCCTTCGATTATTCTTCATATTAACTGTTATTTCTCTTAATTTCTCCTAAGTCAAGCCACCAGTAAAAGTTCTCTTCATTGAGGCTGAAAGAACTAAAACACAATAGTCTGATAATTGGTTGGCAATTATAATTTCTGTAAGGACTGATTGACCCTTGCTGGCACGCTCGCATTTACAAAAATACCCTTCGAAAAGCCAAAAAGCCAACATATATTTTTGGCACGCCCGGTGGGACTCGTTAAAATGGCTAGACGAAGACGACAAGGAGAAAATGAACGCCTGGAAGAAGGCGTAGAAGGAGAGGTAGAGATACCTAATCCAGAGGAGAATGTGGTAACACATCCTATGGAGACTCCTATGCTATCAGAACCTTTGGTCGAACAGACCAGTACTTCTGGACAAGAACCATATGTTCATAATATTGGACGAAACCAAGGAATTGGACCATCCACCGTTCCATCTACCCAGCCAACAAATCCATGGGATGGCTTGGTAGATGCTATGGGACAACAATTAATGAACACAATGGAAAGGTGGGCAACATCCTTTTTGGATCGAATGAATAACCACCAACCAACAAATACAAGACACACAGAGGAAATTTTAAATGTCCCTCAGCAAAGATTGGCTAGAGAAAAACAGCCTATGCAAGTTAATGGACAATTTAATGGTCAGACTAGTACTCAAAACTATGAAAGATCATCACCTCAGTCTTGGTATGAACCCATTTCAAGGCCTGTAGTAGGCCAAAATGCCTCAGTACTCAACAGTGAAGCCACACAAGGTGGTGGATCTGGCCAAGTACAAGAAACTGGCATAAGAATGGTGGCAAATCCCATGTTCGAAGCCATACCTGGCACTAGGGGTATAATAACCCTTATTCGAATTTATACCCGGGGGGTTGGAAGGTTTTCCACAAATGGAAGGGACACAATACCTGTTCCAGCACCTTTCACAGGTCCTTTCGCAGGACAGACTCAAAGGGGTTACCCATACCCTCAACAGCAACCTGCACCACAGGGGCAACCAGTCCCAAATATACCACCTTTTGGACCAAGAGGACCACAGGCACAAGTTTGTCCACCAAATCCTGTGTTTGTCCCTCCAGTAGTGGTTCAGCAAGCCCAAAATATGGTCCCTAGGGACCAAATTGCTGATATTGTTAGGGAGATGTGTGGACCGATGGCTCGGGGGTCCAGACTCCTGTATACAGAAAACCATACCCAGAGTGGGTAGATAGGGTACATGAATACCCAAGAGGATTCAGAATACCAGATTTTACCCTATTCTATGGAACTGGAAATCAATCAACAGTAGAGCATATTGCCAGATTCGCTGCTCAATGTGGTGAATTCACTAATCATGACTACATAAAACTGAGATTATTTCCAAACTCTTTAACTGGGGAGCATTTGTATGGTATATCAACCTTACACCTGGCTCCATTCAAACTTGGCAACAAATGGAAGAGGCATTTCATGCCCAATTCTTCCAATCGGAGCCAGAGGTGTCCATGGCAGACTTGGCAAGATTGAGTCAAAGGCCTGAAGAAAAGGCTACTCAGTTCATTGCCAGATTTAAAAGGGCTCGAAATAAATGTAGAGTCATCCTTCCAGAGCCAGAATTTGTAAGATTGGCTCAAAACGGTTTAGAGTTCAGGCTTCGAAAGAAGTTTGACTCAACTGAATTCAGGGATTTGGTCGAACTAACCTATAAGGTGTCTCGATATGAAGCATTACTAGAAGAAGAACAAGATCGAAACAATGCTTCGTATAAGACATATTATAGAGATCCCAATTATGAGATCGATGCAGCAGAGATTGTGGGCAAAGAACCCGTAATCTGTGAAGCATTAATTCATAAGGATACAACCATCGACCAGCAGTTTAAAAAGAAAGACTTTCACAGAAAGTATTCTTTCGATTTAACAAAAGCAGATGACATTTTTGATCATTTGCTTGCAGCCAATTTCCTTAAGTTACCAAAGGGGTAAAACTGCCGTCTCTTGATGAACTTAAAGGAAAAGTATACTGTAAATGGCATAATTCTTGGTCTCACTCGACTAAAAACTGCATTGTTTTTCGAGACAGGATCCAAGAGCAAATCCGGAAAGGAAGTCTGAAGTTCCCAGCCAAAACAGAGAAAGCCATGGGAATTGACAGTAACCCGTTTCCAGAAGTTGGAGAAAGCGCGGCTAATGTGGTTGTACCAAACTTTCAGAATCTATCTCTGCAGGAATTGGAAGAGGTCAATGTGCAAATGCATATTGCCAACCAGACAGCTGCCAAGAAGGAGACTAGAAACCCGCCAGTTATTGGACAAGGTTTCTCACATCAGAAGGAACACTCTGATGAAGAAGTACTGGATGACGATTCCTTGGAAGCAGCTGTAATGCAAAGGATGTGTCCCAGATGCAGACTAAGCTACAAATGGTTGAAGGGGCTTCCAATTGATGGGAAGCAATACTATAGGGATGTTCAGAGACGCCCTAAGTCAACCAATGCTTACAACAAAAGGCCGTATCCGGCTAGTGATAGGCAGCGACCATTAGTGGTTGAGCCTGTAGTAGACAGAATGCGTGATAAGGCAAGAGGCCCTTGCATGAATCTAGGCCACCTAACTACTACAGAATGGAGAGCAGCCATTCCGAAAGAAGATTGGAGAGGAGTTCAGGTTATGGGACTAGAGCCAGAGATTGGCCTCCCAGACCAACCTCACACAGAACAGAAAATGGCCACCTCCATCAAAGGCCAGAATCAAGCTCGAAGCATGCGATCAGAACCAAGCACTTACCTCCACGGCCAGTTTCGAAGATGGCTTCGAAGGTGGAAAAGGGTGATTCGACATCTGAATCAGTAAGCTCTTGGGTACCTGGAGTTCCAGATTGGTTTGTAATGCAAAACAAACCTAGGGAATGTCTGCCAGGAGAGATGTTGAATCACAGGAAGGATGGTCAAGCCTCCTTTGGTGGCTCCGAACAACTGGGTATTGCTGAACACCCAAAGACAAAGGAACCAAATATGGTTCCAGTTATTTCCAGATCACAAAGGAGGAAGATTCAGCGTAGGTACACCCAGTACCAGCAAGATCTGAAAGAAAGTGGAGAGAGTTCTTCACAGGACAAGACAGAAGGAAAGAAAACTTCGAAGTCAGACCATGCTCCAAAACCGACTCTACAAAGTAAAGTGGTTTGTAGTAGAGAACAATTGGCCCAAGTTCATTCTGAATTAAAGGCCAGGGAGAAGTCTAGTTTGGCAGGGCTGGAGAAGGCTCTGATGGAAAGTGATAGTGAAACGGAAGAAGAGATTGGCATGAGCCAAAATAAGAAAATGGCAGAAGAAGAAATGTTCGAAGCCTTCATGGCTGAACAAACATTTTTGACTGAAGAACCAATTGAGAAGGATCCTTCGAAGGGATCAGTTATCAATGAAATACCAGAATGCAGCATGGAGGATGCTGCTGAAGACACTGAGCAAGGTAGCCAAGAGGGAAAGAAAGTACAGCCAGCCATCCAGTTTGGCTCATTTCCCCCTGTATCAGTCAACATGGTACACATACTACCTCATGAATTCCAGGCTGAAAATGAGGATCAGGGTGACCAAGACATGGATCCAATTCATGTCTCTAGCGAGGAGTCACAAGTGAGTATGGTACAGGATGCTCCTGAAATGGTTACTCCAATGGAAACTGAGTTTGAAAGTAAGGAAGAGGTGAGCATCAACCTCTCATATCCTTTTGAATACCCCTCAAATTCCATGACCCAACATGTCAAGCCTTTGTACATCAAGGCTTTCTTTGATGGGATACAGTTAAACCGAGTCCTAATAGACAATGGGGCAGCGGTAAACTTATTACCGAAATCTTCTTTGAAGAAACTAGGGAAGAAGAATCCCAGGTTGATCCCAACCAGCACAACCATTGCTGGCTTTGCTGGAGATAAGCAGATGGCTCAAGGATTCTGCCTATTAATTTGAGTGTGGGAACCAGGGACTGTATGACAGCATTCTTCGTAATCGACAGCAATGCTAAATATAATGCCTTACTTGGGAGAGATTGGATCCACACTAACAAATGTGTGCCTTCCTCTTTGCATCAGAAGATCATGATGGCCCTGGGCAATGGAGAGACAGAGGAGATTGATGCAGTCCTCAACCCTTCATAGCCTGTGCAGACTTTGCAGAGGCCAAAGGTATATTGAGGGAGTGACACCACTCAGTATACTGAGGAAAGCTGATGGCTCAGCCGAAGTGACGGCTGATGAGGAAGTACACACCTGAAGCACTTAGTCCAAGAAAGTGCTGATGAAGAGGTTGTCGTGAAAGATGACAATGATGCCTGGTTATAGGCAAAGAAGTGAAGAAAGAGAAGCCAAGTCCTTGGCTTTGATTAAATTCTCATCATTGGACGTAAAAGCAATAGTCCAGAAAGTACAGAAGCAAGAGAGAGAGGCCATGATAATTGGCTGTAAACAAGAACAGCAACAGGTCAGAAGTTTGACCTTGGAAATACTGTGCATTGGACATTGAAACAAAAGTCCAGGAGATACAGGAAGAAGACGCCTTATGGACAGATTTTGTCTATGAGGAAGAGGGCAGAGATGTCGAATTAAAGAACTAGGAGTAGAACAGGCGAAAAGCTTGCTTCGAAGGTTGAAGAAACCAAAGAAGAAGCTTCGATAGTTCTCAGACGCAAGACCCTTAGAAGAAGTGAATTTAGGGGAGGGTTCTGTGTAGCAGCCCACCTATATAAGTACCTTGCTTGAAGTTCTGGATAGAGACCAGTTATTGGATGTTCTAAAGAAATACAAAGATTGCTTGCTTGGTCGTATAATGAACTACCAGGATTGGATAGATCATTGT